>CM069147.1:49658636-50014872 GCA_035221665.1 Okamejei kenojei
TGCTGTAATTGTTAATAACTGCCTTCATTGTCTACGATACCACCTATTTTAAATAGTATTGCAGAAGGCCAAAGCTCACACAAATACAGCACCCAGGCATGAGACAGGAAAAAACTTTAAAAAGTGGAAGTGAGATGGGGTCCAGGGGCATTGCCCTCTGGTAGGGTTCCAAGAGGCAACGCCCCGGCGGGGGTAAAAGGGGGAGCTCCCGCTTTATACCAATTTCTTTGATAATTGTTTTAAAGAAGGAACTGCAGATGCTGGAGAATCGAGGGTACACAAAAAGCTGGAGAAACTCAGCGGGTGCAGCAGCATCTAAGGAGCGAAGGAGATAGGCGACGTTTCGGGTCGCCTATCTCCTTCGCTCCTTAGATGCTGCTGCACCCGCTGAGTTTCTCCAGCTTTTTGTGTACCCTCTTTGATAATTGTACCTTGTAATGACAGTTTTCTTGCCTGTTTACCCTTAATTTCTCGCAGGGTCTTCCCCACTTACACTCACAAGGAACCCCTCACTGCTCACACTCACAGGGACCCCCCCCCCCCTACCTTTGCTCACACTCAGTGATCCGCTTACTGCTCACACTCACACGAAACCCCGCACCTTTGCTCACTCACGGGGTCCCCTCACTGCTCACGCTCACAGGGAACTCCTTCGCCTTTGCTCACACTCACAGGGACGCCCCTCACCTTTACTCACACTCACGGGCCTCCCCCCTCAGCTCACCAGGGCTCACACACACTCCCTCTACTTGCTTTAAAATGCTTAATGACACAGACAAGGTCCCGGCCCTGCATCCGCGCCCCGGCCTTTCCCACTCTCCCGCTGCAACCGCTCCACCAGCCTCGCCTTGTCCTGCCCCCGGACGTCTCCCTCCTCCAATCACCGCGCTCTATCCTCAGTCCCGCCCCCCCCCCCCCCCCACTTCCTCCTCTGACCGACGCCACCCTCCTCCAATCATCGTGCTGAATCATCATGCCCCGCCCCTCACTGCTTGCTGACCGACGTCTCTCTCGTCCAATCGGTGCCCTCAATCATCGCCCCCTATCTTGCGGAAAGTCATTTTCTAGATTTATAGAGATTTAGACATAATTTCTTTTTTAACGAATTTCAAAATCGGTCAGCGGAGAAATCTCATGCTTGAGCACCCTAAAGTTACAGAGAACACAGGGTTAAATTGCATGCACATCATTTTACAGATACCCCTTCATTTTCAACAGGTTAACCAGTTTGCCAAAGCAATCAATCAACTTTTATATATGTATATTTTTTAAAGCTTTTGCAGAAATTCTGTTATCTGCAATTCAGTGACCGAGTCTGATATGTAAGTCTTTGGACATTGGGCAAGATTATGAAAATCAAAACTATATGCTCATGCATAATCATAATTTGGACTAGCCACTGATAATTAACTGAATGGACAAGATTGCATCCAAAAGATTGCATCGCAGCGTGAGAAGGAAATTGGGAAATGGGTATGAAGAGATTTCCACTTACCACGGGGATATGGAGTTTGCTGAGTGGTTTTCCATCCAATAAATAGGAACCAGTGTAGGTGACATATTCAGCATAGCACTGAGGTGCTTGTGGAATTATACAGCACAATATTTTACGCTTTTCCTCAATCTTTTTACGAATTTGAAGATACTCAAAGTATGGGTTTGATCTGTCACTGTGATACGGTTCAATGTCATCTAATTTAATCGCATCAACAATAGCTGCCAATGTTTGCTGGATCATTTCTCGAGTCTGCTGTGCTGACGGGTTGAGAATTATTGGTTGATGATTTCCACGAGGGATTTTTCTTTTGCGTGGATGCTGCAAATCATCCTCCTCCACTACACGCCCTTTTGGTTTACCTAACTGAACTGAAGCAGTATCCTTCTCCAAGGTGACAGCATTATTTTGCTTATTCAGATTAGCCAACATTTGTGCTCGGTTCCTTGTGATTCGTTGAGGAATCTCTTCTCCTTTGGTTGGCTTTGCTGCCTCAGTCACTGGTTTAGGTATTGCTTCTGTAGTTTCAAGCACTTTGACGAATAGCATCATCAACCAATGCATTAGAAGTAACTGTCATAGCTTCATCTTCAAATTCTGTATTTATTTCAGTTTGCTGCGGTGTAATCGGCTGACCATCTTTTTCTCCAATCTCTTCAGCACATAATGAGTTTTTTTCCATAGTATCCTCAATTGTATCCTCCACTGGCACAGTAACTGCTTTTAGAATCTCATTGATAGCTCCATGCTCTTCCCCTGATGATATAGCAGTATGATCTGTACCTTCAGTATGTGTACTAATAACTACAGGATCATTAGCTTCAGTTATCTGAGCAATCTCTTCAGATTCTGGTTCTGTCATTTCTATGTCTGGGTCTTCTCTGTCAGGTAATGGTAGGATTGGAAGTGAAAATGGTCCCAGATCAAGATCATCAATTGAATCTGCAAAAGAATCACCCCATGGCAAGTGTTCTTCTTGTTGTCCAGCAGTAACATTCTGCTGTGGCTCATCACATTTTTCTGAAACTTTAATTTGTTCCTGCTGGTTTTCCACAACTATGCTGTGCATTTCTGAAGCTGCAGTACAGCATTCATCAGGAAGTGGCTTACAGGTATCAAATGGTGAATTTGCTTTAATCGGAGACATGTATGGTAAAGCATTATCCAATGCTGCTGACTGTTCCACTTGGTCCAGTCCTGGCATTTCATCTCTGTTTCCATCTTGCTCTGTGTCAGATCCTGATATTGGACACTGGACAGGAGATTCAGGAAAGTGAGATAAAATAGATGAATCAAATGGCAATTCTGTATTATGTATAGTGTCTGGGGGACACTGTGGCCTGGAAATTTCACCAAAAGATTGATGAGGTGACTTTAGGTGCAATTCAGAACCCATTGACCAATTCATTGAATTACTCATTGGGCTGAGGGGTAACTGCTCATTTTGTTTGTGTGGAGAAGATGGATAGCTTAATTTATTCTGGGCTGAATCATTGGAAGTAAATGGCGCTCCAGGTATAGGCACAAGACTGGCATTTAAAGCTGAATTAGGAGAAATCAAAGGAGTATTTGGTTGCAGCTCTGAAGAATCTAATGGCAAGGCCAAATCAGTGACTAAGCTATCTAGAGATGGCTCCAGTGGTTCTGCATTTTGCGATGGCAATGATTTTGCATGCAAATGATTAAGAACACTTTCAGGGGGAGGGGCAAGATTTTCAGTTAACGACTTTGCAGCTCTAGAATGCGACTGTTCTACCTGCGGTGAGGAAATTCTATGCTCAGGTGAAACGCATGGCGATAAACCAGAGAATCTCTCAGAATGAACAAATGAGTTTTCCTCCATTGACTGTGCAATAGAAGTTTCATAATCTGATGAAGTAGGCACACTTTGCTGTCTAAAGAACTTTTCAGAATTATCAAATACTTCTTGTGGCCTTCTGGTATCCATTGACACAGAGCGAAAGAGGTTGGATATGTGAACAGTGCTGGTTGGTGTCTGATTTGGATTGCCTTGAATGCCAGTGGGGACGCTAATGTATCTATCAAAAAAAGTAGGAGAATAGGCATTCATGGATATTGCTGACATGGTCACTGAATTCTGGGACTCTATTCCTTCAAACAGATCGGTAAAATCTTCATTCACACAGTTAGGCATATGGGCTGTGGGCAGTAAATCTTCATAACTTGGACAAGAAACCATTGGAGTCATCTTTGGAACACCTGTTGGCCGATCCTGCTCAGATCTTGGTGAAGCAGGTAAATTTGCCTTTAGTCCGGGAGTTGAAAGCCAGTCTTTCACATCATGGCAAGCAACAGGCTGAACATTTGCATCCAAAGGCATAATCTGCCCTGGTCCTTGATCTTTAAGCTTTTTGTCCTTTTGTTGAGAATCAAGTGAACTTTTTTTTGTTAACATATCAACATTTTTCCTGCGAATTTCTTCAGTACTTCGGTTTTCTCTCTCAACTTGGGATCTCCTGACCTATGCCTCATTTTCTCCTTCAGTTTCATCCGCTCTTTATGCCTTTTATGACGTTCTTCAATTTCTAGATCTCTCTGGCTCAGCATCCGTTCGAAGCTGGTCATCATCAGGTCTCCATCACCTAAAAGTTTTTCCTTAGGTCTGCTGTCTTTGCGCAAGACTTCTTTAGCTTGATTTAATTTATCAATTTCAGTGATTCTAAACTTAAAGGATTCATTTTTGTCCTTTTCTGAACTCTCTTTGATCTTTTCCTTTTGTTTGATTTCAATATTTTTCGAACAGTCATCTTTTGCTCTTTCTTTGTTTCCACCTGACTCTCTAACTATAGAAAAAGACTCTTTAAGGCTCAACTTATGTTCTTCTTTAGACTGCTTGAATACCATGACCGATTCTCCGTGTTTTTCCTTGTGCTTTTCTTTATCATCTTTTGATTTATCCTTATGTTTGTCTTTCTTTTTTTTGTCTTTTTCCCTTTCCTTGAAAACGCCAATGAAAACACTCGATACCTTCTCTACTTTTTTAGACAATTCCTTTTCAGATTCATTTTTATCTTTCTTCTCACTGTAAACAACATCTCCACTTTTGTCGAATTCATCATCCTTTTCAGCTTTTAAAAAATGACTCATGCAATCGCAATCTCCCATCAAGAGCTCTCGTTCAAGCACTGGGCCTTCTCGTTTACCAACAACTTCTTTGAATTCCTCAGATTTATCCCGTTTTTCTTTCTTCACCTTGTCTCGTTCATTTTTTCTTGATGATGACGACAGATGTCTGTTTCTTTCCTTGTCTTTGCATTTTTCTTGTGAAAACAAAACATTAAGTGAATCCTTTAACTTTTCCTCCACATTGTCTTGTCCAACATTCAGAACATCAGTTAAGGTACACATTGTGGAATCATGTAGTCGTTCTATAAAGCTGTCAGATGAAACTTCACTGATCTTGTCATTAGAATCTTCTTTAAATTCATTAAAGCTTGAACCCTGCAGCTTTTCTGAGCTTTTATTTTCTTCTATTGGAATTCCCTTTGAAAGTCTCCTTTCTTTTATCAAAAGTTCTCTGTCGGATTTTTCTTTTAGCTTACCTTTTGACTTTTCATCAATGGAGTGCTGCTTTTCTAACTTTTCTGGAAGTTTTGGCTTGAGTTTCTTTTCTAGGTTTGAATCTGTTGATACTCTGTCCTTTCTCTCTTTAAATTTATCAACTGATTCCTTATCTTTCTTTTCTTTATGTTTTTCAGGCAAACACTTTTCTCTCTTATCTTTCCCACAATCTATTAATATTTTATCCTTTTTCTTATCTTTAAGTTCTTTTACTCTTGGTTTCTCTGCTAAATGTTGTTTATCAGTCGAGTATTTTCGGTGTTTCTCATGAGGAAATAGTTCCTTCTCTGTTTTTGCCTCCTCTTTATCAGGCAGTAAGTCACTTCTGCACATTTCATTATTCCCAAGTTCCGTGTCACAATACTCTAACTCATCCCCACTTTCATCTGTGAAGATATCATTTGCTATGCTATGCCAAATCTTTTCCTTTCCAAGTTCTGTATCAATTCCTTTATGCTTATCTGTTTTTTCTTTCTCCTTTCTTTCAGTAAAGTCTTTATCTTTTTCTGCATGTTTTTCCATTATATTTTTGTCCCGCTTTTCTTTACCGAGTTCTGACACTGTTTTTCTGTCCTTGTCTCGGCTAAAGATATCTTTGTTCTTTTCCTTTTGTTCCTTTTTTTCTTTGAAACCGCTAAATTCTTTGAGTAGCTTTTCTTTATCCACATCTTTGTCCTTTAAGACTTTATCAGTCAAGCTCTTCTCTTTTTCCTTTTCAATTTCAATTGAAGTTTTATCCTTAGACTTTTCCTTGTATTTTTCAGTTTTTATCTTTTCCCTCTTTTCAGTTCCATCCTTTCTTTCCTCTTTTCCTGAATAATGCCTCTCCCTTGCTTCCATTGTCCTCCCGCTGAAATCACTTTCAAACTTGTCCTTGAAGAAAGTTTCATTTCCACACTCTATTGAATCTGTTTTGGTTGCATCGTCAGTCTTTCCCTTAAAGTCTTTTCTTTCCTTGCAGAATTCAGCAATCGGGGTTTTTCGCTCTTTAATGCTTTCAATAGCTTCTTTATCTTTTCTGTCTTTAATACTTTCAATAAGGTCTTTACTTCTTTTCTCTTTTTCCAGAAAACAGCTCTGCCCCAATTTATATTTATCAAGTTGTTCTTTTTTCTTCTCTGCACTTTTCTCCACATACTCCCGATCTTTCTTTCTTATGCAGTCTTTGTCAGAGCGTTTTTCATTTAGTTCTCGCTTATCTTTTACCCTGGATTCTTTCTTCTTCTCCTTACATTCTTCTTTCATTGTTTCAACAGTTAGTTTCCCTGTTGTGCCATCTTTTAATTCCTTGAAGTCTTTCATTGGAATAACCCAATTAGCTACCCCTTTTACATCATACAAAGAAGAATTGGAGGACAAATCTGAAAACCATTTTTCTTCATGGTCAGACATACTAAACCTATCGTCACTGTCTAGAAAATGACTTTTAGTCTTTGCATCATCATAATCAGATTCCTCTTTGCGAACTTTATCTTTTTTAAGTTTTTTGTCATCCTTTACAGATTTTTCTTTGTCGTGTTTCAAATGTTTCTCTCCCTTTGAAGATTTGTCTTTTGCCTTTTTCTTATCATCTTTGTGGGTTTTAAACTTTTCTTCTTTAGAAGATTTCTCTTTAAAAAGTTTTTCTTTATCTACTTTGAACATTTTGTCTTTCTCCTCCTTTAAAGACTTGTGATTATCTTTGGAGAGATCTTTGATTTTCTTTAGCTTTTCTTGTTTACAAGTTTTCCCTATTTCATCTTTTGGCACCCAGTCTTTTTCTTCAGATTTGTCTTTCAGTTTTTCTTTATCTTCCTTCTTCAACTGGTCTTTATTGTGTTTTAATATTTTTATTCGATCAATTGAAAAGCTTTCAGTTGCTGCACTTAAAGATTTTTCTACTCTTTGCTTAAGTTTGTCCGTTTCTCGACTCAAACTTCTTGAAAACTTATCACTGCCTGTCAAGATATTCTGAGACCTCCCCTTTTCTTTGTTTTTCATTTTGTGCTTGTGTTTCATTTTATGTTTTTTAACAACTTTGCCCTGCTTATCACATTTCTGAACTATTTCATCAGCATTCAAAAGCTGGAAGATATCTTCAGCCATTTTCTTCGCAGTTTCATCTCCATCAACAAGACTTTTCTTTTTATTATCTCTTTTTTCTTTCACTTGTTTAACAGATTCTAAATTGGAGTCCTCGGAAGAATAGTCTGATTCACTTGTCAGTCGTGTTCTTACCGAATCTGACAAAGAACTCACATCAGACCACACCGGCGACATATTTGATTTCCAACCATCAGCTCGCCAGGGTTTAGAATATTGACGTGCAAGACTGGGAATATGCTTTGACGATGCATAGCTTCCTTGGGAGGAAGAACAGGATGCAGACAGTGAAGAGAACATTGCTGATTCTTTCAAGCTCACATAAGAGTCCTTCATGCTAAGTCCACTCTGTATTGAACCCTTATCCTCCTCCTCACTTTCTGAATCGTTACTTTCTGTTGCAGATGAATGGAAATGGTCTTCATCCTTACTCAATCTGCCTTCCTTGTTTTTCACATCTTTTTTCCATTTTCTGTTCACTTTAGTTTTCTCTTTGTGCTGTTTTTTTACTGGTGACTGTCTTTGTTTTGAGTTTGCAGCAGGCAGACTGGAGAGCACCGAAGGCCTGGTTAGAGGAGGAGAGAAGCGTATTAAGCTATCCTCTTCATCGGAACTGTTGGTGTCAGATAAAATACGTCGTGGGGTTTTCTTTGGTGTTAGAAGGGAATTTTTAGAAGATTTTGTCTCTAATTTAGGATTATAAATACAACTGTTCGTTTTTAAGTCTTTTCTATTATCTTTTTTCAGCAAATGCTTATCGTCAACGGGTGGTACTCTATCTTCCTCATCATCCTCATCAAATTCATACTCATCTTTTATTGGTGTAACTGTTTTAGATAACTGTTGTCGCTTGATTTTGTGTCTCAGGCCTTTCTCACATTCAGAGTCTGTGTTATTACCATCAATTGAACTGGAGGGAGCAACTGAGGGAGCATCTCCATCTTCTGAAGTTTCTATGTGACAATAAAGCAGAGAAAATAATAAATGAGAATGTGCAAGCAAATAATTTTTAAGTACCAGTTTAAAATGACATCAGCCTCTAAGTTCTGTATATCAGTATATTGCCAGAACACAGCGTAAATTGCTTTCATGCAGTGGTTTTCTCGTGTAAAGTATTTCAATTGTATGCATACTGTCCAAATCAAAAAGGAATTAAAGAATCATTACAAAATTAAGCCTATTGTTAGAACAATTAGACAACATGGTTTGCATCAGGAATGAATGCATGCCATAATCCTGTTCTTTTTATCTCTTTACCAAAACACTGACATTGCATTTTAGATATAGATGCAGAAACACATTATGATCTACAGAAAACCATGAGTCATGAATGCCAGATAGCCAACATATTTACTCAGTCAGAACATTTAAAGCAAATAGTATACATTTATTTACAAGAAAACAAAATAGTTTACAAGAGAGAAAGATGTCTCAAGATTTACTGAGATAGAGGGGAGAGTTATGCAGATCACACAGTTCATTTGGATCAAATGGTCTGTTTTTACTCTGTAATTTTCTACATAATAACAGCAAATATATCTGTGACTGGAAAATAAATGGTCAGAAAATAAACCAGCAATTTAGTTTCAGTATTCTAATTTGAGAATTCTAAATTTCTAACGGGATCCGATGTGCATTAGTCATTTGATGCACAATGTGCAATCAAATATTTTGGAAACCCAAACTTAAAGGACTGGCAAATGAGATATGGCTAATGAACCCCAGGTTTAAACATTGTGGATCAAAATACATCAGCTGTATAAAGAATGTATTTTTGAGATTATTGGAACCAGAAGGAACTCAATGTGCTTGCAATGTTTGCACCAGCTGTTTGAAGGATTTATCTAATGTGTCCCGCTCTGCTGGTGTTACCCCATAAACCCAATAATCTTCGTACTTATATTATTAAAACGTATCTCTTCTCTGAATTGAAGCCATACAATTCAGATTCTCAGCCATCGCAAATTTGCACCTGATGGAACTTTGTGCAGAATCAAAGATTAGAAATTTAGATTTTTCCAGATCAAAGGACCTAATGCAATAAATTGTAATCTGTCCATTCCTGCATTTGCAAAATTAACACACATCTAATACTTATAACATTTAGGATTTCAGTATTAAGACTTGCTCATGCCAATCATATTTGCATGATCAATACATTTGGCACGATCATGGGTACTAATATTCTAAGTTACAATCAAGTAAATGTACAATCAAGTAAGTTTACACTTATATCCATTAATAAACACTTGATATTTTCACCTGTTGAACTCTCATCACTGGAGCTGCAGGAACCCTTTCGCAGTAACAGGTTCACCATGGTGGGGGAATTGGCAACTTTGAGCGGCGTCTCTCCTTTTCTGTTACTCTGATGGGGATTCCCTCCGTATTTCAACAGCAACTTTACAACCTGAAAAAGTGTTCCCCCCCAAAAAGAAAATTGACTTCAGATAACAAAAATATAACTTGACTGCAAATTAGTCGATAATCTTGTAATGGCATTGCAACCAAATAATCTTTGTGCTTCATTTGAGAGCATGGCGATAAATTTTATGAACCTGGATTCAGAAGTCTGAACTGTTGAACCAGAATTATGAGTTTGAACTTCAGCTTGCAGATTTAATTTATGAAATCTGAAGAGAGAAGCTAATCTTTGTAACATTAACCATGAAACTATTTGAGTCTTCAAACAGATCTGATTTATTATTTGCAACTATATTGAAGGCAATATTATATATAGCTTGCTCCAGAGCCACAAATGTGGTTGGTGTACAACAGTCCTCTGAAGTGCTTGAGACTACAGAGTTCAGGGCGAAGTGAATGAATGGCCAATATGCTTTGCCAGTGACATCCATATACAGTGAAGAAGGGTCTCAACCCGAAACATCACCTATTCCTTCGCTCCATAGATGCTGCCTCACCCGCTGAGTTTCTCCAGCATTTTTGTCTACCTTCCATATACAGTGCATTCAGAAAGTATTCAGACCCCTTCTCTTTTATTTTTTTTTAGCATCAATCTACACACAATACTCCATAATAAAAAAACAAAAACAGATGTTTAGAAATTTTTGCAAAGTAATTAAAAGGAAATTACTGAAATATCACATTTACGTAAGTATTCAGACCCTTTACTCAGTACTTTGTTGAGGCACCTTTGGCAGCGATTACAGTCTCACGTCTTCTTGGGTATGACGCTACAAGCTTGGCACACCTGTATTTGAGTAATTTCTCCCATTCTTCTCTGCAGATCCTCCCGAGCTCTGTCAGGTTGGATGGGGAGCATCGATGCACAGCTATTTTCAGGTCCCTCCAGAGATGTTCGATCGGGTTCAAGTCCGGGCCATTCAAGGACATTCACAGACTTGTCACGAAGCCACTCCTGCGTTGTCTTGGCTGTGCGCTTAGGGTTGTTGTCATGTTGGAAGGTGAACCTCCGCCCCTGTCTGAGGTCCAGAACGCTCTGAGGCAGGTTTTCATCAAAGATCTCTGTACTTTGCTCCATCATCTTTCCCTCGATCCTGACTAGTCTCCCAGCTCCTGCCGCTGAAAAACATCCCCACAGCATGATGCTGCCACCGCCACGCTTCACCGTAGGTATGGTATTGGCCAGGTGATGAGCGGTGCCTGGTATCCTCCAGGTGTGACGCTTGGCATTCTGGCCAAAGAGTTCAATCTAGGTTTCATCAGACCAGAGAATCTTGTTTGGCAAGGTGTCTTTTGGCAAACTCCAAGCGGGCTGTCATGTGTCTTTTACAGAGGAGTGGCTTCCGTCTGGCCACTCTACCATAAAGGCACGATTGGTGGAGTACTGCAGGTTTTATTGTCCTTCTGGAAGGTTCTCCCACCTCCACAGAGGAACTCTGGAGCTCTGTCAGGGTGACCATTTGGTTCTTGGCCACCTCCCTGACCAAGGCCCTTCTCCCCCCGATTGCTCAGTTTGGCTGGGCAGCCAGCTCTATGAAGAGACCTGGTGGATCCAAAGTTCTTCCATTTAAGAATGACGGAGGCCACTGTGCTCTTCGGGACCTGCAATGCTGCAGAAATTGTTTTATACCCTTCCCCAGATCTGTGTCTTGATAGAATCCTGTCTTGGAGGTCTACGGACAATTCCTTCGTCTTCATGGCTTGTTTTTTGCTTTGACATACACTGTCAACACATGCACTGTGTGCCTTTCCAAATCATGCCCAATCAATTTAATTTACCACTGATGGACTCCAATCAAGTTGTAGAGACATCTCAAGGATAATCAATGGAAACAGGATGAACCTAAGCTTAATTTTGAGTGTCATAGCAAAGGGTTTGAATACGTATATAAATGTGATATTTCTTTTTAATTATTTTGCAAACATTTCTAAACACTTCTTCTCTTCTTCATTCTGGGGTATTGTGTGTAGATTGATGATAAAAAAAAAGGAATTTAATCCATTTTAAAATAAGGCTGTAACATAACAAAATGTGGAAAAAGTGAAGGGGTCTGAATACTTTCTGAATGCACTGCACT
The DNA here is from genome assembly GCA_035221665.1 of Okamejei kenojei. NCBI lineage: Eukaryota > Metazoa > Chordata > Chondrichthyes > Rajiformes > Rajidae > Okamejei > Okamejei kenojei. The sequence goes on from CM069147.1 coordinate 49,670,298, forward strand.
GTGAATGAATAAGCAAAAGTATTACACAGACAAATACATTTTAAGTATGGAGACACAAGAGGCTGTTGTTGATGGAATCTTTAGCAGAAAAAAAAAACTGCTGGAGGAACCCATCAGACAGCATCTGTGAAGGGAAATAGATAGATGATGTCTCAGTTCGAAAAGCTTCTTCAGTGTAACCTGACCCGGAACATTGTCTAGCCATTTCCCTCCACAGATACTGCCTGATCCACTGAGTCCCTTCAGCAGTTTGATTTTTAAAAGTATGTTCAGTTAGGCATCGAAAGATAAAAGTTCTGTAGTAACTCAGCGGATCAGGCAGCATCTCTGGAAAACATGGACAGGTGATGTCTTGGCCGGATCCTTCTTCAGACTGATTGTGTGGGGGAGTGAGGAAAGAGAAGGCCAGAAGAGAAGCGGGGTAGGACAAAGCCCCACCTGGACGTAACCATTTCACCCCTTCTACCTATTTTCCTCCCTCTGACTTGACAATTTGCACCTTTTCTATCCTTATCTCACACCTGCCTTTTCATCCAAACATCTGCCACCCCCACAACTAGAGGAAGATGGTCCACCAGATTGGCACCAATTTGCAGCCGAGCGTGGCCAATGAGATAAGGGGCTGGAAAGCTGCGCTTCTATTTATTTATTGCCAGTGCTAGTGTCGAGTTATTGGCTTAAAACACTATTATTCTGAAATGGAGGGCAAGGAAAATTACTGAAGGGTTATTTAGAAACTACAGTGCGTTGTGACAGCATATGTAAGAAAGGCCTATGACATTGTCAAAAATATGATACACCTTGCAGGGCTCTCACTTAATTTTTTTTCCCTGTTGTCAGCTGGGCACCCTTGGCTTTTTAAGTTGCCAAATGACAGTTTAGGTGGTCATTTAAAACGGCTTGCATGACGCGTGCGATAATGTGCTCGGACGAAGTGCGTAGTTACCAGTCGGAATTATGCTCAATTAAGCATTCACATTATTTCTGCTTCAAATAAAGTCACAAACTAAACATATTCACCAATCAAGACATGATATATATCACAATGACATTCAGCAAAATTATAATACAGTATCTCAACTCTTTTTACACATTGCAATTTCTATTATTTCTTTCCACTTCCAAACAAAAATGTGGTTGGATTATTCAACGTATGTTCAACCTCAGTGAGACTAAGCGCAGGCTTGGTGATCCCTTCGTACAACACCTCCACTCAGTTCGCAATAACCAACCTGATCTCCCGGTGGCTCAACACTTCAACTCCCCTTTCCATTCCAAATCCGACCTTTCTGTCCTGGGCTTCCTCCATGGCCAGGGTGAGGCCCACCGTCAACTGGAGGAGCAGCACCTCATATTTTGCTTGGGCAGTTTACACCCCAGCGGTATGAACATTGATTTCTTCAATTTCAGGTAATCCCTGCTTTCTCCTCCCCTTCCCAGCTTATCTTCAGCCCACTGTCTCCACCTCTTCCTTTCTTCTTCCCATCACCCCCACCCTCACATCAGTCTGAAGAAGGGTCTCGACCTGAAACGTTGCCTATTTCCTTCGCTCCATACATGCTGCCTCAACCGCTGAGTTTCTCCAGCATTTTTGTCTACCCATTCACACAAGTTCTGTTATCTCACTTTCCTCACCCACTTCCTACACATTAGGGGCAAGTTTACAGAGACAAGTTAATCTACAAAGCCAATGCTTCTTTGGGATGTGGGAGGAAACCCACACGCTTGCAGGGAGAATGTGCAAATTCAACACAGACAGTGCCCGAGGACAGGATCGAACACAGATCTCTGGTGTGAGAGGCAGCAAGTCTACCAGCTGTACCACTATATTTTGTTTTCCAACACACAAAAAATTATACGTTGATAACTTTGGTTACTAAAGAAATGAAAATATCCATTTTCAGTTTTAAATCTCCAAGTGACGCTATGTCCCCCTTTACAGCTACTGTATGTTTTAATTAAGTTCAAGACTATGGGTCAGTCTGTATGGAGTTTGGTCCTTTTCCCCTTTGATCGCATGGGTTTCCTCCGGGTGCTAATATTTTCCTTTTGTCCAGAGATTCTTTCTGACCTGTTGGGTTACTCCTGTTTTTTGTGTCTATCTTCAGTTTAAACCAGCATCTGCAGTTCCTTCCTACTCATACAATACTATACGATAGAACTTTATTAATCCCAGGAGGGAAATTTTGTGTGTGTGTGTGTTTATATTATACACACACACACACATATATATATATATATATATATATATATATATATATATATATAGTTATACATTCATATATAAATATACACCATTTTGTTTTCTCGTTTATAACATTGTTTACAGAGTACTATGTTTACATATTCTGTTGTGCTGCTGCAAGTAAGGATGTCATTGTTCTAACTGGGACGTGAGAGAATAAAATACTCTTGACTTACTCTGCTAATGTGTGGGATAGAACTAGTGTACGGGTGATCGGTGGTCGGCGTGCCGAAGGGCCTGTTTCCACGCTGTATCTTAAAATTAAACTAAAAACACTAAAACCAGAGGGAGTCTAAAGAAGGGTCTCTACCCGAAACGTCACCCAATTTCTTCTATCCAGAGATGCTGGCTGCTCCATGGAGTTCCCCCGTACAATTAAAGCATGGAATAGTCTTCACCCTACCATAGTTACCCAACCAGACGCAACTAAATTTAAGGTACCTCTTTTTCCCCAAGAACCCTTTTTTGCTTAAGTCCAAGTCAAAAGTCAAGAGTCAAGAGAGTTTTATTGTCATGTGTCCCAGATAGGACAATGAAATTTCTGCTTGCTGCAGCACACCAGAAGCAAGAGTTACTCCAGATCCAGGGTCAGGGAGTGATTCTGCGTTGGCTTTCAGCGGTCGCAGCGGCGACCGGACAGCAATAGCAGCCAGATCTCCCACAATTCAAAGCGAGGGAGAAAGTGCCCAGCGCCGACCAGTTGCCGTGGCACTGCGCATGTGCAGGGCGGCCGATGATGTGCCGGCCGTGGTTGTGCGCTTATGCAGGGAGAGGATGTGCTGGCCATAGCAGTGTGCATGTGCAAGGCGGCCTGCCATGCCGGCAGATGAGGAGCGAGCAGAGAGCGGAGAGTGGAGACCCAGGTGGCCCGGATACGGATGGCGAGAGAGTGCAGAGAGAGAGAGAGATAGAGAGGGGGGCCCGCCCAGAGTTGAATGGCAGGTGTCCTGCCTTGGCCGGAATCCCCCAGATTTCGAGGCCCTAGGCTTCAGCCTATGAAGCCTAGTGATAAATCCGGCTCTGCGAGGCCCCCCTAGATCTCGACGCCCTAAACTTAAGCTTGTGAAGCTTATACGTAAATCCGGCCTTGCCCCTCGCCTATATCCACATTAGTTGCTAGGCTTTGTTCTGTCCATCATTGCTGCCAGCTTTCTCCATCTCTCCCCCTTCACATCAAAATCAGTTTGAAGAAGGATCCTGACCCAAAATGCCATGTTCTTCAGAGATGCTGCCTGACCCACTGAGTTACTCCATCACTTTATGCCCATTTTGTAAACCAGCAACTGCAGTTTCTCGTGTCTCCGTTTACACATGCATCAATATTAAATCGTCTGGATCAATATTAAATACTTTATTATGTACTGTTACATAACAGTGCATCAGAAAGGTTAATTTTCAGAATCTTTACTGGAACAAAAGGATGTCATTCTATGTAAAATAAATTCAATCAATATTCTAACCAACTGCACATTCAAGCTCAAGGCAAAAAAATGATTATCAATAGCTCCATCTCACCCTGCAGCAGAATTTTCTCATCACTGTAGCAGTTTTTAAAGTTGTTGGTCAAGTAATTGTACACACCAATAATACACATAAAATATAGTTAACCCTACCATAAGCATTCTCAGAGCCTTTCAAAATCATATCAGGCTATTCACTGCCATTGCACAAGGAACCAGGTGGAGGACCCCCACCCTCCTCAAGCCCGGCCATTCTATACGATCATTATTGATCTACACCAGGCCTTAAGTCCTCAAACACAGCAACATGGTGCATAATTCCCAATCTTTCAAAAGTATATCTACTTCTTTTTTAACTACTCTCAATGAGTACTGGCCACTACAATCCCCCCCAACCCAAGATCAAGAATATCAGAAATTCACCCGTCTCTGTGAGAAGAAACTCCTAAACACCCGAGTTTTAAATGACCACCCCCTTGACTGCAACCATGTCCTCTTGTTTGAGAATCTCCAACAAATGGAAACATCCTAACATTTTCCCTGTACTTTGCATGTTTCAGTAGGAATTCCCTCCTGGAATGTCTTACCTGGTGGTAATGACTGCAGTGCTTCAATACTGCAGTTCATCAGTTGTTTTAACGGGATTTGGAATTAAACACCGCCATTGTCGGTGACACTCATACCCCACACACATGAATAAAATGAAACCAGTTTTTGCCATCTGAAATCTACTTTTAATATTTTTCCTTTTAACACAATATCTGTTTATATTATGTTAGATTTATTACTAACGAGTCACTGTGGCATCACAAAGGATTTTGTGCTCGTGCTTCCAGAGAGAAACTTGCATCTGCAAATTTGAGACTTGGGAGAGAAAATGAATCTTGGCTAATAGTATAAATCAAATTCTAACAATGTCTTACTTGCAATAGCATTTTGTTGAAAACGATGCGTTTATATATATTTGTGTATATATTTATACAATATAACACACTGATCTGTTCTGTATTCATGCCTTCTATATTCTGTTGTGCTGAAGCAAAGCAAAAATTTCATTGTCCTATCTGGGACATATGACAATAAACTCTCTAGAATCTTGAAACGATGAATGGGACGAGGTTTTGAGATGTGATTGACAAATCACAAAACAAAAAGTTTAAAAAGTAAAGTGTTAATTACGGAGGACATTTTAATGGAAGATTTGGACAAGGTGGAAAAAAATGCGAATTAAAAAAAAATTCCGATCAGTTCAGAAATGAAGATATTCTATCTGACACCTTCACCTTCTGAGGAAGGGTCTCGACCCGAAATGTGGCCCATTCTTTCTCTCCAGAGATGCTGCCTGCCCCGCTGAGTTACTCCAGCTTTTTGTGTCTATCTTTGGTTTAAACCAGAACCTGCAGTTTCTTCCTACACCTTCCTTTATTGTTTCAATCAGAATTCTTCAGGTATTAAATTTATCCAACTAAAATAATAAAACCATCAACATACGGACTATCAAACTGAACAGACCTTGCGGTGACCATTGTTAGCTGCATCATGGAGAGGTGCATCATCATCCAAGCCTTTAGTGTTGACCTCAGCACCTGCTGCAAGGAGTTGCTTAGCCACGTCGTAGTAACCCCTATTGCATGCTTCATGCAGAGCAGTCCAACCTGAAAATAAATCAATACAATGCTTAAATATCCTGATAAACATTACTTGTTTATTTAGTGACTCAGTATATTTTATTTTAACAAATATGCACAGTAGTTTTAGTATTCAGATATTTCAAAACAAAAAAGGTTCCTTACACAATCAGCCTAATCTCAGCAGACGTACGATTCTCAACAGATTAGAATTAGGGGTCACGTTCGTGGGCAGCAGAATAATTAGCAGTGTTTGTTTTTAACATCTCCTGACATTCTCATTTTCACAGTTATTTGTTACTTTTATTTGCCATACAATCTTTATCACTATTTATCTCATGTTACTTTCCATCATCTATCCAGTGATGTTCTATTGCAGGATTTAGTTTCCCAAAAGGATGGAAGAACATAAGTGCCCAGAATTATGAAGGACCATAATGGTACAGTTTCTTTTGAAGTGCCAGTTAGTGTGAGGGGGAGGTTGTGGCTTATTACAGATTACTTGTTAGGTATTGAAGTTGTTGTGGGTTAATATGAAAGTTTAAACAATAACGAAAAGCAACTTCTTTGTACCAGAGCTGTCAAATTCCTAGCCTGAATTAATGCATTTGCAATTTCATGATCTAAACGGATTTTTATGCCTTTAGCATAGATCACCTTAGGTTTATCCAGTGTACAAATCTTAACCAGCTAAGTACAGGGCAAAAAGTTATATAGCTGAAATTGTAATAATAGAAATAAACCAGATTTCTTTTTTTTCTGGGAAGTATGGGATTCAATAGCACATTTTCCTCCCTTGCTGAATTTTCTCCTCCTGCTTGTACAGATGGGAATGGGTAACAGACAAGAAAAATGCTGCATCTCTTATACTGATTTTCCAAACAAAAGCCTGCCTTTTGCGCTGTTGATGATTATATTACCTGCAAAATCTTTCACATTCACATCTGCACCTTCACTGATGAGTTCTTTTATGCGACGTGCATCTCCTCGAATGGCAGCTCGGTGAAGTCGAGTCTCTCCACGTTCATTCCTCTTATTTACTTTGTCTTTGGTTTTGGAAGCAGAACTCGGTGTTCTCTTTTGTCCAAAAATCGACTGTGAGGTGTGCTTTGGGGTACGATCTGTACACAACATAACTTTGTGTTTAACTACACATTGGTTGCCTTAAATGTCTAAACACATTTGATTTCTTGGATAACAACGAAAAATATAGTTCTTTAATTCGTTCACCTGAACATTTTTGCGACCTCTTCAGTTTAAAGCACCTTGTGTATACTTTGTTTAGATGCACTTAGTCATCTATCAACAACATTTGGCAGATTGACCAAGTTATTTTTTTGGCTGAATTTATTTACGAGGACAAAACTAAGTTTGAATGATGCTGAAACCTTGAAAACAAAGTGGGATAAAAATAACTGGAGAAGGAACCTTTTCCAGATTAACTGCTATCAGAACAAGAAATAAAGCTGGGTGGATGGTACCCAATTGAGTTACAGAACAGCATTACACATAAACAAAACTTCCAGTGGATGAGAGACTGAGGACTGGAAATGTGTACACAAGATGACATTGCAACGGAGATAACGTATTAGGAGAAAATAAGTGGAAAGAGGCAAAGAAAGGAGAGAGAAAGCATTGAGAAAATAACAGAGATTAAAGTAACAGATTAAGGTTCATTGTGGCAGATAATTGAACATTCATATGTTCCGAGGCAATCTTGGTTAATGAGCATAGCAGAGAGGAAGAGAGTCGTCTTGTGATTACAAATGGAAGTGAAATGAGGCCCTCTTGTGGGATAATGCATATTTGCCAAGGTTTATTTTTTGTTATCACTCACAAACAGTTGTACGTTCCTCCAAACTCTTTGCCACAATTCTAATGTACAAATCTCTCCCTCTATATATAAACATTCTAAAACTAGCTTTATGAGTGAATCTGAGGAAATAATCCAAATGTTTTAGAAAAAGAGAGAAAGGGACAGAGGGGATGTAGATCATAAGAAGTTGGAAAATTCAATGCTTTTGCCATCGAGCTGTAAACTGCACAGGCAAAATATGAGGTGCTGCTTTCCTCCCATAATAAACGAGTTCAGTATTCCAACTGCGCATGCCCAGGTCATAGGTCACTCGCTATAAACATTCTCGGCATCTGTGATGCTGCGTTCTGTGCAGGCCTGTGTTTTGTCCGTGGTTGGGGTCGGGCCCAGGTCTCCGGGCGCTGTTGAGTTGCTGCTGGGCCCTCCCCGTCCCCTCCCGGGTGTCCCGTCCCTGTCCGGGCGTGGCCCTGGGCTTGCAGCCGGCGTGGAGGGAAGCGCTGGTTCCAGCTCGGCTCCGCCTGTCCAGCCGGGTTGGCTGGCAGCCGGGGGAGCAGGCCTGGAGTGGTGGTGACCACGGGCATGCAGCTGGCGTGGGGGGTGCGGGGGCGCGGTCCGGCAGTGTTGCGGCGCCGGGGACCCGGGTTTGATCCTGGCTACGGATGAGGTGCGGTTCTGTGTGCATGCAGCTTATAATTTAGCTGCATGTCATTGTGGCATATATCATGTCTTGATTGGTGAATATGTTTAGTTTGTGACTTTATTTGAAGCAGAAATAATATGTGAATGCTTCATTGAGCATAATTCCGACTGGTAACTACGCACTTCGTCCAAGCACATTATCGCACGTGTCATGCAAATCTTCTTAAATGACCACCTAAACTGTCATTTGGCAACCTAAAAAGCTGCCAAGGTTGCCCGGCTGGCAACAGGAAAAAAAAGGTTATTCTATACCTCTTGAAGACCTGCATGGCCTTGTTAAAACAAAGATTAATGGGCCTGTCGCACTTAGGTGACTTTTTAGGCGACGGCAGGGGACTATGCAATCGTCACATGGTCACCACAAGTTCGCGGGTTGTTGCTGGGGAGTCGTCTTCATGGTCGTGAGGAGTTCCCTCATTCTGGGAACTAGTTGCGGCCTCATTATGGTTGGCACAAATTTTTCAACAGCAAGAAATCAATGCAAGCTGCTCTTTTAAGGAACAATGGAATCATTGAGCTTCTCATTTGTATGAATTTCAGCCAATATTTGAAGAACTTTAGTAAGTATGTTCACAATCCCAAGTGCTACACAATTGATACATTACTTTGGACATGTAGTTACAACCAATTATTTATTGATGGTGATGTTATTTTTAATTATACACGGTTATGTTGTCTTTCTTGTGGTACCATAATGCTGCCATTGCCAGCTTGATTAAGTATTGTTGAAATTAATGCAGAAAATGGAAATATTCAGGCGAAACCTCATCTCTGGAGAGGGCCAAAGTTAATCTCCCAGGTCAATGTTTGACCTTCCACAAATACCAACTGACCTGATTACTTCCAGCATTTTTAGTTTTTGATTTCAGAATCACACCATTTGCAGGACTGCTTTTATGATAGTTGAATAGTTGCAATAATATTAACCTTGATATTGATTCACTTTGGTGTGAAAGACTTAAGTCAGTTGCTATACTCCATGTCTATTTGTTATAGAGGAATTCTCTATACACCACGTTAGTTTTTTTTCTTGGTATATTTATGCCAAACAAATTCACAACATAAACGTCACTGTCCCTTTTTTCCCTGCAGTCTATACGGGAGGAAATCGTAGCCTGCCAATAATAAAATATAAATAGTGGACCATAATCAAATGTGCTTTGATTCTATATTTCAAGGGCAAAGGTGATCAGATCTCAGCGTTTAGGAGACAAAAGAACACAGAACCTTTTCATTAGAGCACAAAAAAAAGGCCATGAAGGTCTTCAAGAGGTATAGAAAAGATTTATCAGAAAGGTTTAAGGCATGAAGGATTTTAGAGAGAAAACAGGTGAAGCTAGTGTAATTCTCCGTGAAGCAAAACAGTATGTGTGCAAGTTGATCAATCGGTACACGAATACCGCAGTTTAGTTAGATTGTGAAGAATTGCTATTCCCATTTGCTGAGGGAACATGTGAGTAAGGAACGCCGATTTCACGCAAAAGATACAGCGAGGCAGGGGTTAAGAATTAAACAACATAAGCAATTTAAAATTAACTGCAAGATTACAAATTGCCAACACTCAAATGTGAACCTTTACATTTGAGACAGATCCTTACAAAGATATAGCGATGCAATGGGTTTCTTGAGGTTGGTTAAACTTTGTAAAGACGTTGGACGGTCTGGGCTACAAGGAATTTGGAGGTTCAACCTGAGGTCATTGCATGTCCAGAGTCAAGAGAAGGGTCTTGACCCGAAACGTCACCCATTCCTTCTCTCCAGAGATGCTGCCTCACCCGCTGAGTTACTCCAGAATTGTGTCTGAAGTACTACAAAGTATCCTGAGTCATTCGAAAAAAAACTGTAAAGAATATTTACGCAAGGATGAATCTATGAACTGTAAAGCAATTAGACAAAGAAATCGAGGTGGTGAGCTGACGGCATAAACATAGCTCAACATTAAACCTGAAGGAAATTTGACAGGGGAGAGCCCACGATATCTAAGATGCTGAAACCTTGCCAACTAGAACTAGCAATCGGGTGAAGTATCAACTGGAACTCACCATCCTGGGCAATAACTTCCCTCTGCTCTGGCCTGAACGCCCCCACAAATTAGGCGCTAATGCACCTAATCTATTTACCATCTCAGGAGAGAAAATGTAAGGATTAGTTTAGGTTGGGTGGCAGCTTATGTACTTAAGATGAAATATAGCATCACATGAGATTGCTTTGTGGTTCACTGAAACTTTGTCCAGACCAAACTACGGATGGAGTATGAAGGAGACAAATAAGGTGACAATTAACAAGAAGCTCAGGGTTGGAGTAATGAAGGTGTCAACAAATGACTCAGCAAATCTCAAACTGGTCTCGAGAGATGTAAATGAGGCATTACAATGCTCAGCAAGTACAATATACTGCATTGGAAATAGCAGAAGCAAATCACTGTGTCACTTGGAAGACATGTTTGTGTTTCTGAAAACAGCATAGGAAGAATTTAATAGGTCACTTGGCAGTTGCTGTGTTTGTATGTGAATAATGAAGAATGATTGTGCTGAAAACCAAATTTACAATCTCTTTATCAACATTGGCACAATTTGCTGGATATTTGCAGTATTTTCTTTGGTAGATTTTCAGCATTTTGTTTTTTACAAGGTAAGTGTTTCATACTGCATTTGTCAATTTATAAGACAATTCAATTATTACATGACCATTACCTTGATTGTGACATTGCATGAACAAAAAGTGCCATAAGTAAATCAAAACAATAGTAATAACTTAATATATCCCACTTTCATCACCACCGCATGCATTCCAGCCTTTCAATTATTCTTAGAGCTGACCTGGACTATTTGCTGATTCTTCTGCCGTCATTTGCATCAGCAAAGCAACTTGTTGTCGTTCTGAGAGTGGACAGCCTGCCCTTATTCCTGCCCCAAACAATCCCGACCTTCTGGTTCCAGCCTCTTTCTTCACTCTTTTCCGTTCTGGACCTTGCTTTTCTGTAAGCAAAGATGACAACATTTTTGTTTTGGGAGGGGCAAGACCTTTTGTGTTGCATGTGATATTTCAAAGCTATGCATATTTTTCCACCACCTTTGGTTTTATCCCCTTTATGCACCTTCTAACGGTGTGAACAGACTGGTATCTCACAACAACAATGTTCTTAATCTATGAGCCTGGGGAAGCCAAGCATCTGAAAAACAATCTGACATTATGGAACAAAATTAACCCTCATTTAATAGTCACGCATTTGCCCATTGCTTTCAGAATCGCTAACAGTATGACATCAGGATTCTGTACGATTCTAATTTGCACTTGCTACGTTACAGAATAAATTTTGAAGTTTGCAAGAATTGTCACCTGGCATATTCACTGTTATTTTTGCTTTCAAAAACAACTTTAAATGTAAAGTGGTCTAAGAATCCCATAATACAAGAAAAAAATAAGATTTTTTCATTGCAGTTTATCCAAAAATGAAGTAATCACAACAAGCAAAGTCGCCAACATGCCACCTATATTAATAAAATAAATTGCAAAATTATCTTCACGCATTAAAGTCCTATTGCAATACAGAGCTGTCAAGTTTTGTCAGAGCATTTCAGTATTCTAGTACCTGAAAATCAGTATTTTTTGCATCTCTCTCTCTCTCTGTGTTCAGTAAGGGGAGCTGGTCGGTGATTGGTCGCAACGCCCCTCGGAGACTGCGTCTGATTGGCCATCGAGTGACCAACGCATTATGTGATTGGACACAATGCACTCGGAGACAGCGGCTGATTGGACAGGAGGTGACCGATTTGTTGATTGGACGGGAATTTTAAGGAAAGCTGATCGGTGATTGGACGCAATCCCCTTAGAGACCGTGGTTGATTGGCCGCCAAATAATCGGGCAACAAAAAATCTGACAAATAGGCGGGGGGGGAAACGGAATTCAGTTGCAGGTACAGCTGAAGGGATTTAGCGCTCAGTACAATGACCGCATTAGATGATCATCTAAGCATCCTGAAATCATATCTCATGAGCACGAGTCAAGTAGTGAAAGATAGCCGGGCGACGCAATGAATTAAAAAAATCCGATATGTTTAAATCGTTCAAAAGCTACAACCACAACGTGATAAATAACACTAAATAAAACTGAATCAAATCAAGGCAAATAGAAGAGCTAACCTTGAAGGAGAGAGAAAACACACATAAACTTATTTTTTTTAAATTCATATAACATCACTAAATGACGGGTACAAATTACTAAATAACGTGGGTGGACAAAAATTTTAGAGAAACTCAGCGGATGAAACAAAAATGCTGGAGAAATTCAGTGGGTGAGATGCTGCCTCACCCGCTGAGTTTCTCCAGCATTTTTGTCTCACCCTCTGAGTTTCTCTAGCATTTTTGTCTCATCCGCTGAGTTCCTCCAGCATTTTTGTCAATGCTGCCTCACCCGCTGAGTTTCTCCAGCATTTCTGTCTATCTTCGATTGTTCCAGCATCTGCAGTTCCTTCTTAAAAATAACGTGGGTGAATAACTGTACCTGCATACCAGGAAGAGGCCCGTGCTCATGGTGCGGAGCCCTTAATGAGTGAGTTTTAAGAAATTCTCCCGTAAATTTTATTCAAAGGAACGTGGCGTCATTAATACTTGGTCAAAACACAATTATATTTACTGAGGAATGCAGATAGAGGTATTGGTGACACATTGCATAACTATGTGCTAACTACTGGCTGTTAACAAGTGCTAACAGTGGCAGTTAACAAATCGTTTTCATTTCAGTTGAATCAAGTGATAAATTACTCCGATCTTTCTGCAGTACTCATTAAACCCCAGCTTTTTAAAAATGTAAAATTCCAAGGCGATTTTGCTGCAACATGGCCGGTGCAATGGTAGTCGTTTAAACAAAAATCCGTATTTAACAAAGCAAATTCGTATTTCCGTATTCGTATCGCATTTCCGTATGAAATATCCGGAAAATTCGTACTACTTGGAAGCTATGGCAATAGAAGAACATACACCTGGAATCCTAATGTTAGTAATGATCTGACATAATCATTTGCCATTAAAAGTAGCATAGAACATTTATAATAATCTAAAACCAGTTTTTTAATTCAATACTTTCAAGCAATCTTTGAAATTGTAACATTTATTTACCAAAAGGAATAGCGAGTAAGAGTAAGCCATTTGACCCCCTTGCACCATTCACCAGCATGGTGGATCTACTACCTCAGCATTATTTTATAACATTATCCCATTATTCCTCATATGTCCAAAAATCTGTCAGTGTCTGTTTTGAATGAACACAGAGACTCCAGGGTAAAGATTTCTATTTTCTGAAGAAATTTCTTCTCATCTCAGTCCTAAATGGTATAAGATTTATTCTGTGTCTGTGCTTCCTCATCATTGACTCCTCCATCTGGGGTAACATCCTTCCTAGCTTTAAGAAGATTACCTCTTATCCCACTCACACAACAAACCGACCATCCCTGGAACCAGGCTGGTGAATCTTTACTCCATAACAAATGCGTTTTGATTGGAAAATCAGAACAGCACAGTGTAATCCAGATATTGTTTCACCAAGGCCCCTATATAAGGCAATAAAACCAAGGAAGTCTTGTTTTCAAATTCTCTCTAGCTGATGTATAATTTACCTACCGAACACTTGCTGCACCCTGCAAATTGGTCTTCAGTGACCTGCGGGCAAGCACACCTGGGTCCCTTTGAAAATAAAAGACCAATTTCTCACCATTTAATAAGTATTCTACTTTTCTGTTATGTGCACCAAAGTGGATGACGTCAGAGTTTTCACGATATATTCCATCTGCTATGTTTCTCCCCACTCACCTAGCTTGTCCATTTCCCTGGAAGCCTCTTTACATCTTCTCTGTATAACAATAATAACCTAGTTTAATTTTGTACGCAAACTTACACATTTGATATCCTTGAGCAAATGGTTGATACTGATTGTGAATGGCTGCAGACCAAGCATCAATCCCTGTGGTCCTCCACCAGTCACAGAATGCCAACCTTATGGCTCAGTTTATTCCCATTCTTTTGCTTTCAGTCCGATAACCAATTCTCAATCTGCATCACTATGTTACGCACAATTTAATGACCAACCTCCTCTGTGGACTTTTCCTATACCATAATTATTATTAACAATAATTAGAACAATAATATGCTAAGTAGGAGATTTTTTGGACAACAGATGAAGTATATTGGGAAATAAAATTAAGTTATACTACTTGGCACAAAGAATAAATATTTTATTTCTTAAAACAGTGAACAAGTATTAAATGGTGTTTAAAGATACATCATATATGAAGTACAAGGTTAGGATTTAGATACAGCATACAATTATTTTGGCAGTTACTGCAAAGAGATTGGGCCACAAGAATATGGAACATTTGCTTCATTTGCACACGACGTTAGATAGAGGAATGTACATAATTCTGTCCTCATTAAGCATGGAAGGATATAGTTTCATTGGAGAGTGACAATTTGATTTTTTAGTGGGTTCTGTGATGGGAGAGGGTGTTATGTACAAAGACATAAGAGTAGATTAAGCTGAAGAGAAAATTCATAGAATTAGTTAAATTGGTATCGTATTTATAAATGAAGGAGTGCGAGGATACTTGTGAGAACTAACTGGGACAAAGAGAGCTTCTGGATACTTCAAAGCACAATGAAGAATTTGTATGCAACTACGATAACAATTTTAGAGAACTGCGATAGTCCAAAGTTGAGAGAAACTGCTAGTTAAGCTGTTTCTATGGAGTTATTCAAGATTGAGACTAAATAGCTCACAAGTTTCCTGCACTTACTGCAATGTGCCAGGAACCAAGTTAGATCCACAGGATCTTGTGCACCCAGCCAAGACGGATGAGATTGTTGTTAAACTAAAGCAATCCCAATAGACTTTTTAGAGATTATATTGCATTTATGAACAATTGTTCTACTTGAGATACTGTTATATTTACACATTGGGCTCTTCGGAACCCTGCCAGACCCAACAGAACATACTTATCAGTCCCATAATTTCAGTCACTGGCTCTATAACATTATTTCTCATACATAAGCTTCACTTTGATTTTTATATCACTTGCAAAAACTCTACATGGAGAGAATCCATACCAAACCTGGATCGCTGAATTAGTGAAGCTTAGGTACAAAGGTACAAACTGTTGAGCCATTGTGATACATAATCTTTCCACATTCCCCGCCACCACAATTCAATGAAGTGTGTAGTGCTATAAGGAGTTTTTCTGGGCGCCTGGTTTCCAGGTGTAAAAAAATAAATCTTTCATATCGTACAAGTTCAGTTTAAATATTGAACTACTGGAGTAGACTAGCATGTTACCTAAAAAAAAACTTAAAATAAAAGTGTCAGGATGATTACATTTCACTTACATTAAAAATATTAATGTTAGGATGCTTGTTTTTGAGCACAAGACATTGGGGGAAATCAAATATGTTGTTTACAAATAAACATTATCCTCCATGATAAATGCACCTTCACCACTAAACCCTTCCCATCTGCCAGTTAAATGTGTACATTATGAAATCAAATATTGAAGCACAGCAGAGGGCAATAACCAAGATAAATAGCTACAACAGCAGAATGGTATTGAGGTTACCTCTAAGTCATTGCAAAAAACATCTTGGGTGCAAGAGCAAAATAGGCTGGATGCTGGAAACATAGATTATTATATGGACATATTATATGGAAACATAGATTATTATGAAGACAGATTATTATATGGACAACCAAAAATTGAATTATTAACTTGGGGATAGTGGGAAAACCTTTAATGTCACCGAGGTGAAAACCATTGTATAATGGAAAAATCCAATACAATTAAGTGGACATGACACCAACACTGAATAGGTACAGTGAATGGTGTGCATTAATGCACACTACAAAGTAAAACACACTAAAAAAACATATGCAACTGGTCAACTACAATTTAAATATAATTTTATTTAGAATAAGGCAATACATGAATCAAACTGCCATTATTTTGTTTTGTGCATACCAGAAGTCTACAATACAGTTTCAAGTTTTAACAAAAGGTCATATTTTAAATACAATCCTCCTAAAACATTGTTCCTTTTGACTAAATAAAACTGTTACACAATTAAACAATGAAAATTAGTCTTATTTGTCTGTCATCTGTATTAAATCAGTTTGTGAAATTGTTCAAAGATTTTTTATTTACTTTTACTTCCCCAAATTTTCTTACCATCATCCAATTATACATTTTAACTAATTTATTTTGAATATAAGAATGCAATAACTATAAATTGTTCTCATACCAAAATCAGATTGCCCCACTACAATCATTTGCATATTAAGCATCTAAACTACTGCATACAATAGATTTTTTATTTGATATCAGTGCTGCAAAGTCTTGCTTGGCAACCAAACATCTTTGATCAGAAAGTGCCACAAAATTCAAGTTTTTTTTCCTCAGACCCTTGCCTCTTATTTTTCAATTTTGCATTGTTATTAGGTGATTAGAGACAGCAGTGCTGACAATGTAATTTCTTAAGCGTACACCAAATCAGAACTCCAGCCATGTAATGTGCACCAGAACACAAGCATATAGAAACATACAAAATAGGTGCAGGAGGCCGCCATTTGGCCATTCAAGCCAGCACTACCATTCATTGTGATCATGGCTGATCATCCACAATCGGTAACCTGTGCTTGCCTCCTCCCCATATCCCTTGATTCCACTAGCTCTAGAGCCCTAGAGCTCTATCTAACTCTCTTTTAAAATAATGCGGTGAATTGTCCTCTACTGCCCTCTGTGGCAGAGAATTCCACAAATCCACAACTCTGGGTGAAAAAGATGTTTCTCATCTCAGTGGCCTCCCCTTTATTCTTAGGGCCATAATAAATGGCCTCCCCTTTATTCTTAGACTGTGGCCCCTGGTTCTGGACTCCCCCAACATTGGGATTTTTTTTCCTGCATTGAACTTGTCCAGTCCTTTTATAATTGTATATGTAGGACATGTAGCAGGCAACCAGGACCCACAAAGCTCCACATCATTTCATATGATCACGTCTTGTCCATATTGGCGTCAACTCCTCCTCTGTGCCAGTTCCCCATAGCGTTTAATTACTCAATCTTTCAAATATTTATTCATTGCCATCTGATATATATCAAATGATCTGGCCTCCGTAACCCTCGAAGGCAGAAAGTTCCAAAGATTCACCACCCAAACAGATCTTTTCAAAAGCAGATGGATATTTACTGTAACAAACTTGAGGTAAAATTTAAAAAAAAATCTTATGTGGGGATAATTCTTCTGTAAATGATGCTGTAAGTTCTGCTGAACTCCCAAAATATTCTGCAGTTTCTTCAACTGATACAAGCTCAAGATACAAGTGCAATTGAATACTCACCACTTTCCTGGATGCATGTAGCTACAAACCAAATTAAGGACCAAGAGGTTTTTACTTGATTATTTAGACAATAGATCTATCATTCATCGCCTCCATCAGCAGTTTTATTGCAGCAGTCTTACAATTAAAACACAAAGTACTTATGCTATAACTGCAGGATAGCCAAGTCAAGTCAAGTCACTTTTATTTATATAGCACATTTAAAAAACAACTCTCGCTGGCCAAAGTGCTTTACATTGGTGGAGGTACTAACGTTATACAACAGTGGTACACACATAAATACATACATATAGCCCTCACTCAGAGGACGTCAAGAAAGGCTTGAGAGTAAAGATGAGTTTTAAGTCTCGACTTAAAGGAGTCGATGGAGGGGGCAGTTCTGATGGGAAGAGGGATGCTGTTCCAGGATAAGCACTCAACGAAGAAAACCAAGCCCAAGATAAAAGTATTATCTAACTAAATACACCAACTTACAATAAATTACCATATGCAAAAAAAAGCTACCCACATATTCATTAGCTCTTTAAAAAAAACTAATCCTGTAGGTGCAAGTATATCAAGTGGACATCTCCCTTCATTGGTGTTTCGTTGAGTTGCGCCCACGACTTGGCTGTCTGAATGAATGAATGCATTGATTAATGTTTATTGGCCAAGTATTCACATACAAGAAATTTGCCTCGGTGCTCCGCCCACAAGTGACAACATGACATATAGTGACAGTTAGGAATGACACATAAAACATTAATAATAAAAAAATATTGATTAAACATGTGAATTAAATAAAATATCAGAGCAAAAGGAGGCTACATATTTTTGGTTATCGAGTAGAACTACTACTCATGGAAAAAAGCTGTTTTTATGTCTGGCTGCGGCAGCTTTGACAGTCCGGAGTCGCCTTCCAGAGGGAAGTGATTCAAAGAGTTTCTGGCCAGGGTGAGAGGGGTCAGAGATGATACAGCCAATAATCTTCTCATCTGATCGAACGATTCGCTGCAGCCTCCGGATGTCGTGCTTGGTGGCTGAGCCAAACCAGATCAAGTTGGAGAAGATGAGGACAGACTATACGATGACCGTTTAGAATTTGACCATCATTGCATGCGGCAGATTGTGTTTCCTCAGCTGCCGCAGGAAGTACATCTCTGTTGAGCCTTTTTGACTGTGGAGTTGATGGTGGCCCCCCATTTAAAGTCCTTGGAGATGATGCTTCCCAGGAACTTAAAAGACTCCACAGTCTGGTGCCATATTACACTAATGTGTTCTAAGCAACCTGTGAAACCTGGGTTTCCTGCTTTCTGAACTGTGGTATCTATTAACCTGTTCCTTTCTAAATAACCTGCCAGCCTGGGTGCCACGATGCTAAAGTAAATCTTGCCTTCTGCATTTAGGAGACATATAGGCCTAAACTGACATAACTCTGAAGACTCTTTCTCCTTGGGAATGAAAATTCCCCCTGCTCTACGCCAAACCCTTGGTATGCCCTGCTTCTCCCAAACTATACACAAGAGCCTCCACAAGAATCAAAGCACTTCAGGTGCATTTTTATACAGCGCACCCAGGAAGGGACTCTGGGGCCAAAGAAGCCTTTCAACGCCTTATTACGGCTTTCATTTCCTCCCACTTTGGTCAGATTTTATTGGGTATTTTTTATACATTTTGGTTTCACCATGTAGAAATTACAGCTGTGTTTAAACATAGTCCCCCTATTTTGGGACAAATGTATAAAGATACTCATTATTGAAATCTGACAATGTGCACTTTAATCACATGTGATTTTTTTCTATTACAAATCTCAAATTGTGGAGTACAGAGGCAAATAAATAAATGATGGAGGGCACTGTATACTCTATCTCTTCTAAGGGTGGTATATTTGGAGGGAAACCCATTCCCCTTTTCTTTTCTGGATCCAAGTGTCTTTTTTAAATATTCCCCTCACTCTTCCTTTGAAGCTTTGTGCTTTCCACTTTTTTCCTGACTAAACATTCTTTTAACAAATTTAAATGGATCCCCATAAAATGCTGACCTGACTCGCTCCTTCTTCTTTCTCTTCCTCCTAAGGTGTTCTGCCCTCCTTAATATTGCTAACCGATTTCTTAACTCTTCTTGCAAAACATTAATTCCCTCTCTCTCACCAACTGTAGACTTCCTCCACTGCTTTCTCAACTGTCTCCTCTCCTTCATTAATCTCTTGATTTCTCTCTCTCGTCTAGATCTAACCACCTGTGGAGTCTGCACCTTCTTTTTCTCAATACCAAACACGTCTGCACCACATTGATAAATAAGCTCTCCCTCTCATCTTATCTAACTTGTTTTCCACTGTCCCTTTCAGACTTTCACGCCTTTACCAAATCTATATTAACAGTTTCCCATTCTTTCCTTTCACTTGCCCTAGGTCATTTAATTCTAGGTTTCAGCCCACCGCTCTTCTCCCTGACTGGCAGATTAACCTCACCACCACCTACATCCCTCTCTACAGCACTTGTTCCCTCCTCATCAGTAACGGGGGTAATGATATCCTGCGAACTGTGGTTTTCTACCCGTGGCTGGATGTCACTCGACTGACTTGACTGATTTCTCAATAAGTATTGCTCAATGCGTTTTCCCTACACTCCCTCTAACAAGCACTTCTTCTTTCCCTGATGTATTCTGAGGCCCTTTGCTGTTGTTACTTTCTGCCAACCTCAAGAACAGACCTGGAGCTTCTTTCCCTCTACCATTGAGCTGATGTCCTTCTTTGAAGCGCTAATCAATGTATTTTCCGTTCCGTAGTCTGTAGCCGGGTAATCTACCTGTGAACCATCTTCCGCCCCA
Organism: Okamejei kenojei; assembly: GCA_035221665.1. Classification (NCBI taxonomy): domain Eukaryota; kingdom Metazoa; phylum Chordata; class Chondrichthyes; order Rajiformes; family Rajidae; genus Okamejei; species Okamejei kenojei. Next base: position 49,690,330 of record CM069147.1, read on the forward strand.
GTTCTCACAGACTCTAGTGGTATCTTTATTTTATTTGTCGTAGATTTTTAGGGGTGCAGCAAGACTGTTTGCAATCTACGCCACTGCTGCAATGAGGTGCTAACCCATAACAGCTCCAGCGGGAGTCCATTCCCTCCTGTCAGCTGTCCTTCCAAGCTGTCACATGGACTTTCCCTAGCTGATACTGCTCCTCTAGGGCATTGGAGTTATTAGACTTTTTGGACTAAAGGGCGATTGCCAGATAACCTAACTTTGAACAGTACCTCTGAGGCAAATACGGTTTTAATATTACTACTCACGGATTCAATTTAATATTACTACTCACGGATTCAAAGTAATAGGTTGTCTGCCGAGCATCGAAAATGTGTCTAGAATTTAACTTTTGTGACCCATGACTGGTAACTACTTGAAATTTGGCACAGATTTAGATAAAATATAATGGAGAATGAATTCATAACTCGTCAATGTCAAAAGTTGTACATTAATTAATAAAGCTAATTAGATAATTAGATCGAAAAGGTAAGCACCAGGTTGAGGGACGGCTAAGGCATCTTCCACTGAGAGGAAATGCCTAACCCTTCAGCACCCCAATTGTGCCGGCTCAGTCAGTCCGCCTGCTCGCTCGCTACAACATTGGTCGGCCGACAGCCTTGCAGCACTCACCAGCCTGCCGACAGCCCGACCGGGCCTTCGCAGCATCCGCCGGCCGACTGACCAGCCCTAATCCTAACCCTAGCCCCACAATTTTATTTATCATTTTACACAATAATATTTTTACACAATATGTTAAAAATATAGGTAGATACGTGATTTTGGTCACAAAATGAAACGAAAAAGCACCTCGGCCCACAGCCTATATAAATTAAACTTTTCCCAGCAATCTTTACATTATTTAAATTCACTGACAGATGTGCAGTAAATACAAATGGCATTTTAGGCTGAAAAATTCAACAAAGGAATTAACTGCATTTGTCTGTTTATAGTTGGTTAACAACCCAATATACATCCAAGTTCATTTTCAACAGTCACAAAATTTACACACCATGGAAATAGACAATTTAGTTACATTGCTGTAGCCTCATCCAAAATATTACACGTTCAACATGTATAAACAGAGGTTACACAAAAAGCTGGAGAAACTCAGCGGGTGCAGCAGCATCTAAGGAGCGAAGGAGATAGGCGACGTTTTGGGTCGAGACTCTTCTTCAGACTGGTCAGGGATCAGGGAAACGAGAGATATAGACGGTGATGTGGAGAGATAAAGAACAATGAATAAAAGATATGCAAAAAAGTATCGATGATAAAGGGAACAAGCCATTGTAAGCTGTTTGTGGTGTGAAAATGAGAAGCTAGTGCGACTAGGGTGGGGGAGGGAGATAGAGATAGAGGGAATGCCAGGGCCCAAGGGCTGAGGGAGAGGTGGGAGGGGGAGGAGACAGCAGGGGTTAACAGAATTGAGAAAATTCAATGTTCAAGCCCAAAGGATGAAGACTCCCCAAGCGGAATATGAGGTGCTGTTCCTCCAACTTGCGGTGTTGCTCACTCTGGCCATGGAGGAGGCCCAGGACCGAGAGGTCGGATACGGGAACAGCAACACCGCAAGTTGGATTGTACCCACCTCTATAACTTCCTCTGGCAACTTGCCATTCTCGGTGTGAAAAGGTTGTTCTGAATTTTCCCTTTAAATCAAGAGTATGTTCCCAACAAGACCATCAAAGTGTTCCCTAACCAGAGCCTTGGATGAATCAGGAGATCCGTAATCCACTGAGGGCCAGATCTCAGACATTCAAGTCTGGTGATGCAGGGGGTCTGGGTACAACTTTAGTGTGACCAAAAAGGCAAACATACTTTCCCTCTAAAGGGGCTAAGTTGAACCAGTTGACAGGATTTGCACTCCATCATTTTGTATTGGACGAAACCAAACAGTACCTCATGTGATAGATATTTCTCCCAGGCTAGCTCAATGTTTTCTACACTCAGTTCAACAAGGAGAAGAAATCGTTACACTTTATTAGACTTCCACAGTGCCCAACGACTTTGTAATCTCAGTCACCGAGGCAGAGAAGGTCTTTCAGGAGAATGAACCCTCAGAAAGCATCCAGCCCCGATGGTGTATCCATTATTTTCTAAATGGAGAGAATCCAATTATCGGAGGTGCAAAGGGACTTGGGGGTGCTGGTGCAGGACTCCAAAAAGTTAATTTGCAAGTCGAATCAGTAGTAAGGAAGGCAAATTCATTGCTTGCATTTATATCAAGAGGACTGGAATACAGGGGTGTAATGCTGAGGCTCTATAAGGTGCTGATCAGGCCGCATTTGGAATATTGTGAGCATATTTGGGCCCCATCTCTGAGGAATGTGCTGGCTCTGGAAAGGGTCCAAAGGAGGTTTACAAGAATTATTCCAGGAATGAGTGGGTTAGCATATGATGAGCGTTTGACAGCACTGGGCCTCGACTCGCTGGAGATTAGAAGGTTGAGGGGAGACCTCATTGAAACTTACAGAATAATGAAAGGCAGAGATAGAGTGGATGTGGAAAGGATGTTTCCACTGGTGGGAGAGTCTAGGACCAAAGGTCATAGCCTAAGAATTAAAGGGCGCTCTTTAAGAAATAAGGTGAGGAGGAATTAATTTTGTCAGAGGGTAGTTAATTTGTGGAACTCATTGCCACAGAGGGCTATGGAGGCCAAGTCAGTGGATATTTTTAAGGCAGAGATTGACAAATTCTCCATTAGAACGTGTGTCATGGGTTATGGGTTGAAGGCAGGAAAATGGGATTAGGAGGCAAAGATCAGATATGATGTAATGCCAGACTAGACTCGATGGGCCGAATGGCCTAATTCTACTCCGATAACTTGTGAACCAGGACACGCTCTTAAAACCTATGCGGACTAATTCGCTGGAGTTTTTGTGACCAGTGGCACTAACATCCGTGAAGTGTTTAGTGACCTTGGTTATGACACCCAACTACTTTTGCAAGGAACTCAACCCGTTAAGGGCCTGTCCCACTTGGCAATTTTTTCGGCGTCTGCGGGCATCATATCAGTGTCGCCAAAAGATTTTGACCATTTTAAAATCCAGTGGCAACAAAACAAAATGTTGCGCCACTTGAAAAAACACCGCGTGTCAATACGTCGTCACGCAGCAATTTTTTCAGTGACTTAATACATCAGTCAATGATGCCGGCAGTTGCCGAAAACAATCGCCAAGTTGGACAGGCCCTTGAGCCCCTCACTCTACTCCATACCCACGACAGTGGGGCCAGTCACAGTTCCTATTATCATGTTTAAATTTGCTGGCAATATCATTGTTGGATGAATAACTGGTAATAATTAGTCAGAGTACAGGAAGAAGATTGAACATTTGATTGAATGTCAGCGAGACTAAGGAGCTGATTGTTGATTTCCATGAATCTGGCATGACAACGGAAAGAGAGTTAACAGCTTGAGAGTGTGCTAACAACAGCTTCAAGTTCCTTGGCGTGTATATCTCTGAACATCTGTCCTGGGCCCAACACATTGACATTCTTTGTGATTGCATTAGCGCTTCTACTTCCTTAAAAGATTGTCGAGATTTGGAATGACGATGAATATTCCATTGAACATCTACAGTTGTAAAGCAGAGAGCACACTGACTGGATGCATCATGTCCTGTTTCAGCTGTTCAAATGCCCAAGCTTAAAAGAGATTAGTGTGGTGGACACTGCCCAGTAATTCACAAGAAGTGACCTTCCCACCATCAAAGGAGGCACAGCCTCAAAAAGGTACCCAATATCGGCAAAGACTCACACTACCCCAGCTGCACTCTCAGTTCGCTCCCAGCAGCTAGAGAAGGCTACAGGTGCCTGAAAACAGTGACCACTTAGTTCAAGAATAGCTTCTTCCCTGCGTCCATCAGGTTATTGAACAATACACAACTCTCACCTCAGCAACTATGAATTTTGTCTTTGATTGCATCTTTTGATTGCACTGCTGACTTTGGTTTTTGGACTACAATGGTTACTTGGTATTACAGTTATTCATTTCTTGCATTTTTGCAGTTTTTATTATTATATATTATCTGTTTATTTTGCACATACAGTGCAGCTCTTGAGCTGTTGCAGCTAAGAATGTCATTTTTCTGTTGTCGGTACACATGACAATCAAGCACTGTTGACTCTACCCTTGCACATTAAAACTATGCCCTGGGTAGACGCTCCAATGCTGGGAAAAAGACTGATCATTCACTTGAAAGATAAAGGGGGAAAAAAAGTAGAATGGTTAACATTTAAATGGTACTAGACTAAGTGGGACCCGTTGAGTCCCAGTCACAGGGGAGGCCTGGTCCCCCAACGCAACCTGTTCCCCAACGCAATATTCCACCACTCACCTGTTCCCCAACGTAATATTTCACCACTCACCCATATCCGCTAACTGCGCAGGTGCGGCTCCCCAGCCCATGCCAGCTCCCCAGCCCTACCACACCCCTACCACACCAGCGCCCGGTCCTGACCCCACCAGCACCTGGTCCCGGTCCCACCAGCGCCTGGTCCCGGCCTCACCAGCGCCCAGCTCCACCAGCACCTGGCTCACTCAATCCCCCCCATGCTTCCTCCTCAGTTCCCAGGATCTCGAGGTTGCAGCAGTGAGCCTCGCAGTCGGCCAGGTTCTGGGCAGCTCCGCACTCTGCTCGCTCCGCTCCTTCAGCTTTATTGTGACAGAGGAGCCGGCCAATGAGTGCGGCGATAGTGCGCTGGAAGGGAGTTGCCGTCCCAGCCTGGGCATCGCCACCCCGGGTGACTGACAGGAGAGGAAACCAATCTCCTGACAGGGGAGGAGACCAATCTGCGCACGCGCGGATTTAAAGATTTTTAAACCTTGCTAACTTCTATAATATACCGCCGGTCGGAACGAAACTTGTTGCTCTTGCAGCACAGGGAAACTTGTTGCACTTGCAGCACAGGGAAACTTGTTGCACTTGCAGCACAGCACAGAACGGCGAGTGAGCTGGCGGAAAAATCGCAACGCTATCGCATACCGTTTCAGAGCAGATAGAAAAACCACGCGAACCAGAAGAGCACAAGATCATAGGTATAATTAGCCCATGGCGATCTTTCTGCATTAATTAAATATTTTACTGCTCTACAAACTTGCTTAATTCTTCTATGCTTCATATTTACAGTTACACAATTGCATGGAAGATATTTTGATTCAGATGTGCTGCAAAAATTACTCATGTATCATCTATTCAATGCATACTGCTCAGCATCACTGTAAACCTAGTAATGAATGGTTAACTGCTGACCCAATGTTTCAAAAACATAAGCAAATTTCAAAACTATAGAAATAGCTATAAACTATGGACAGACTATTTCAATGCACATTTCTGGAGACAAAAATGCTATAAAAATATTTTCATCTGGTGAAAATTTCTCACAATCATAATTCCCAGTTTGTGCATTATGAGGAGCGTTATGAGAATCTATTGGGATAATGCCCAAATAAATTTGAAGTTTGATTCAGAATTACATGACTGATGGATATGAAGGACCTATTCTGGTCTCCAACGGCCTCTCACGGTCAATATCCTAAACTGTACCCAAGCTGTCCAAGCATGCCATGCAGTTTTTAATTGCTTCCAGTACTGAAAGGATACTTTTAAAACTTTATTTATCATACATATTGTACAAAATAAACATTACTATTAAATTTCACTTTTTAGATGCATTAGATCTCCCCAAACTATGCCCAGCTACCAAAATTTCATACACTGAAAGTTATCATTCGGAACATGGAAATGCCATCAACATATTTAGAGGCTCAAAGCAGGTCTTATGTTAAAAATGAACACAATGAACTTGAATTGCCTTTTTCTTACCTGATGATTTGCTTCCCAATGCAGCCTGCAAAAACCTGTTGGAGAAAGTATACACTGAGGAACAGAGTAGACATTCCATTCACAACAGGGTGAGAACTGCACTGTAAGTCAAGCAGAAAGCTAGATTTCATCCCAAAAGCAGCAACAGTCTTGTTGACAAATTTATGGTATTATCCAGCCAGTAAAAATTTCTACATGCAAGTGAGTGTCACCACTATCGTTACTAATTAAGATTCAAATATACTATGATCCTTGGAATGAAATTTGGGGAATTTTTACAAAACTATTTAACACAAAATTGAACCCCAATACAGAACTGATTATCTTTGGATCAATGGAAGAGGGAAGTAAACTAACTATATTCCGAGAAGCTTTTCTTAATTACAGTCTAATAACAGCAAAAAAACTTATACTCAAATTTTGGAAAAATGCAACCACGCCAACATTCAAGATGTGGATTTCAAACATGTCTGAAATGCTACATCTTGAAGAAATGAGATTCCTCCTACTAGGCAAAGTAGACCTATTCTTAAATACTTGGTCTCCTTTTATCAACTTTTTACGACATATGGTGCAACATAACATAACCTTAGAAATTAAATGGTTTAGAACCGGGTGATGATGGGCAAAAATACGAAATAGGTAGATCTCTCCTAATCTCTCTTTTCTTTACTTTCTCCTTTTCTTTCATTCTTTTTAGCTTCTCATCTCTGTCCTTTATTTCTTGGGCTGTTTCTACTCGCTTGTCTATCTATTCCGACACTTTTTATTTATTTTTTCTCTCACTGTTCTTTTATTATTAAATTAAAAGTACTAAGTTGTACAAGAATGGAAATATGTATGTATATAATAGGTACTCAAGTACCACACTATTGTACTTACTTCTAACAAAAAAACAAAAACAAAAAAAACAACAAAAATATACTATGATCCATCTTCAAAATGTAATTTAATCCAAGTTTGCAGCTATTTCAGCTGAATGAGTTATTATGGTAGCTGCAACTCTGTAATTCCTACCATCTTTTTATGGTGCTTTTGTCTCGGATAAATGGATATATAGCTCTTTCTGATACACTTTAATTTTCAATTAAGTTATTGATTTCAAAACTGCAAAATAAAATTACGATTTTTTAAAAATGTTCTACCCAGAAAGTTGGTAACTGTTTCACACTACACAGTTCTGCCTTCATCAAGATATTAGTTTATGGGCAGGACAAGAACAAACCAACTAAAACCATTTTCTCTCCTGTGTTTCAACTCTTTCTGGTGAAGAACAACTATAGAGAAGTAAAAGAGAAGATTCCATTATTGGCTTTGTGGAAATAAATATGATTAGGCTGTGTAACTCTGTACCTTGCATAAATAGCTTTCTCGATAGTTACTTGGGGTCCCCAAAGCAAACCCACCCCATCCCTCAAACACAAACACGGGCATGATATAGAAGATATAGGGTTGATTAAAAAAAACAGCAAAATATACAAAACAGTTCAGATTGACCATGTTCTTTATGGTGTGCAATGCCAAGTAATAACATTTAATACTATTCTTAGATTTTTTGGTTTATTTACAAGTGGAAACAATCTATTGAACTAAATGGCCGACACAAATAATATTATTACTTCACCAACAGAGAACAACTCCAATTTCTGCATAGATTCTTGATCTGTTACAACAAACACATAAATGTTTGTAGTCCTGATGTGGTACTCAGAATGAAAGGCAGATTTATCCAATGCCTGCACGTGAACAACTAAATGTGGAAATCAATGTTGTTGCACAATTACATCAGCTTTACCACAATCTAAGCTGCCTCAGAAAATCACCAAAATATGTGCCATTTAAACATATGAAAGCTCATGAGATTGTGGCTTTTTTTTTTTACTTGATACTAACTTGACATACTGGACAAAAAAGAAGTCAGGTTCCTAGAATTGTCCATCAGCAAGTAAATTTTAAGCAGCCCTGCAAATGGCACAATTGCCCATTTCCACCTCATTAACAGTGCCAAACCCGACCCGATGCAGCTTGGTGGCTGCGGAAGATCCTCAGCTATGCTTGTATTACTCTAAATGTGACTATTCCAACAGATTATAGGCTGATCTCTCTCTTTCTGCCCTCCATAAACTTCTCCAGAACTCTGCCACTCTTCCCCAACTACTTTGCCCAGTTTACCCATCACCCCCCGCTCCATGATCCACATTTGTTGCACATTATGCATTGCCTCAATTTAAATTGCTTAGGGTTTTCTTGAAACAAAACATAGTCTTCACTCTAATTTCATCCAATTGTACACCATTAAGACATTTGTCTTTCTCCAGTTCTGGCTTCCAGACTGTTCCTGAATTTGATTGTACCAATGATCATGGCTGTGTCTTCAGATGGCAACATCTCCTCCTACTCATTTTTTTCTCCTTTAAGGCATTCGCTATTGATGACTTTGACCAAGCTATTGCACCTGCCCTTTGATGTCACTTTGATGTTCTACTTGCTGTCAAATGGTGTTTTATGTTCTATTATCACCAAGGGTATAAACACATAGAAATTATTGTTGTAGAAACAATGAACTGCAGATGCTGTTTTACCAAAGAAAGACACAAAATACTAGAGTAACTCACAGGTTAGATGACAGTTCGGATTGGGACCCTCCTTCAGACTGATTAGTTATTGTTGGCTCATTACTTGATTTTTGCTGGAGATTGAAAATATTATACTGTCTTTCTATCTCTTCACTTTTCTAGTTTCATATTTTACTTCAAGATCATGAAATGACACTGAAAATGTACAATTTTCTTAGATTCAGCTTGCCCCAGTACAAGAAGATAGATACAAAGTGCTGGAGCAAGTCAACTGGTCAGGCAGCATCTCCCGAGTAAAAAGGATGAGTGACGTTTTGGGTCTAAAAGTAGAGGGAACACAATTGGACGTAGGGAAAGGACAGAACAAATCAGGGCCAGTAACAGACAATCAAGGAAAGGTTGAGTTTATAACGGCCCATTGTTGGCTGGAGAAGAGGTGATAACAGAGCTCCCGAGTTTTGTCAGAGCATTTCAATACTCTAGAACCTGAAAAATCAGTATTTTGCTGAGGAAAGTATTTTTACGCTGTTCCATTTTGCTGAAAAAAGTGTTATTTTCTATGTGCGGTCATACCCATGTAAGAATACAAGAATGCATAACTTTGCTACCAATTGGCATGTCTTCTACGCACCTTACTTGACAGTGCATTCATTGCCATCTCTTTGTATACTGCTGTTTGCACGGCTGCTTACTGCTTTTAGCACCAGATGATGATGTAGAAGCCATGTTGGAAGCCTCCCTCTCCCTCCCTGCTCCCTTTCCCTCCCACCCTCCCTCTCTTCCTCCCCCTCTCTCTCCTTTTTTCCTCCCTCGCTCTCTTATTCCCTCCCTCCTTCCCACTCCATCTCTCCTTCTCTCCCTCCTCCCTCCCCTAACAGTCTGTGACCCATAGCGCTATGTGTAAAGGCAATAGCGATCCAGCTGGGAGCACTATTTTTAGACCCCATAGCGCTGTTTGTTAAATTTCCACGCGTTAAACTGACAGCGCTGTTTAACCTGGAGCGGGACAGGCAGATCAAAACTTACAAAAATAATCATCTTGAAATTTAAAATACTAATAGATCTGCTATCATTTTTTAGAAGTACAGTGTAGAGAAGGTACACAGACACCTTAAAGTCTTCACTACTTTATTAAGCATACATTATATATAGCCCTGGCTGTACGTGGTCTGTCACGATCACTTGAGAGAGAGCTAGGGTCGTGTGGGTTACAATTATACTAACTGGTGGGGGAGTGGTTAGCATGGACATCGTCACTATCAATTAAAGGCGTATACACATATCATCTACATCCTTCCTCTACCAAAACAAACAGTGAGTGACAGGGCGACCACGTATCATGCGCTAGGGTGAATGCAAACAGTAAAGCACGGGAATACAGGATCACACGTAATCGCCGTAACGGACCGGCGGCCTGACCAGGCGACCAGACCGGGTCCGCACCTCGCCATCACCTCCTTCCCCGACGGGAACAAGCGGGGACGCTGGGGCATGGTGGGGGCTACGGACAGGAGAACCCCTTGGCGACGAAGGCATCGGGGGGCACGGTGAAGAGAAGGGCGAGGAAGCCGGAAAAAGCAGGACCGCAGCCGGGAGGCTGACAGGACGAGGGGAGGTTGGCCCCAGAGGAACGGGCAAAGCACAGGGCCGCGACAGTGGCAGCGGGGGGGCATACGGAGCTGCCGGGGGAGGGAGAGGCTCGTTCACGACCCGGAGATGCTGGCGGGACCGGCGGTACACCCTTCCGTCGTGGTTGACAAGGTACGATGTAGATGATATGTGTATACACCTTTAATTGATAGTGACGATGTCCATGCTAACCACTCCCCCACCAGTTAGTATAATTGTAACCCACACGACCCTAGCTCTCTCTCAAGTGATCGTGACAGACCACGTACAGCCAGGGCTATATATGATGTATGCTTAATAAAGTAGTGAAGACTTTAAGGTGTCTGTGTACCTTCTCTACATGGCGTCAGAAGTGCTTCTTTCTGCGTCTCCAGTCTATCGCGTTTTATATTCTTAGTCCCAGTACCCCCTCCCTGTGCTGTGATGGCTTCTGCCTGTCGTAAACCTGACATCCTAGTCTTTGATGCAGACATCACTCATCACTGGAGTGTGTTCCAAAGTGACTTTGAGCATTATGTTACCATCGCCCACCCTGCTGTGGCCCCCGCTGTCAAGGCTTCCCTGCTGCTTAATCTAGCTGGTCCCGAAGTGCTCGAGCGTTCGGAGTCGTTCATCTATGGACAGGGTGAGAGTATCCGGGACCCGGTATGTCTGCTTGCTAAATTTACGGCGATGTGTGACCTTCCCACTAACCACATCTTAGAGCGTTTCAAACTGTTCTCCAGACGCCAAAACCCTGGGGAATCTATTGACAATTTCGTGGCCGCGCTGCGCCAACTGGTTCGCCGATGTGACCTGCATGTTCTGATCCCTGAAACTTTGACCCGTGACATCTTGGTCTTTGGTCTACGGGTTGATAAGCTGCGCTCTGAGCTGCTGCGTAAGCCTGATCTGACATTCGATGAGGCGTTGCATGCCTCTCGTTTAGCTGAGGCTGTCTCCTCCGCTGTACCTGACCCTGTGGTCCACACAGCCAGTCTCGCTGGTCCCCAGTACAATGCTCCCCGGCGACAGAGGGTAAGACCACTGCAGGGCTGCAGACCGCCTCAACGATGTCCAAATTGTAACTTTGTCTCACACCGTTCTAATGTGTGCCCGGCGTTGGGGAAAACCTGTAATTTCTGCAACAAGCCCAACCAATTCTCGGCAGCATGCCGTTCCCGTGGGAACCCTGTACAGCCACAGCAGAAACCGTCTCGCTACCTGACATGTGATGATACAGCGTCTGGTTCCCATCTCCAGCACAATGATCTTCCCCCGTATGACCCTGACTCTTCTCAGAGGGAGCTGAGTGTGTTTTCCTTGCGAGGTGCAGCTGCTCTGATGACGGACCCGACCGTCCGAGTCACGGTGAATGGCATGGCCTTCTCTGCTAAGGTGGATACGGGGGCTGCTGCTAATGTTATGTCAACAAGCCTGTTCAGGAAGATAAGAAATAATGAGCCCGTTTCCACAGACAGTGCTGTTTTGTGTGCCTATGGGGGTGGCGTACCTGTTCCTGTGGGGAGGGCCACTCTCCACTGCAAGGTGCTGAAGACCACTCGGCCCCTCTCTTTCTTCCTGATAGACGGTAAATGTGACCCCCTGCTCGGCGTGGAGGCCTGCCAGGACCTCGGATTGGTGAGCTTCCACAGTGATGTCCACCTGGTAGAAGCACCCCTGAACCCGCTGGCTGAATTCCCGGACCGGTTTGACTCAAAGCTGGGGAAGTTGCCCTGCAACTACAGGATTGCCCTCAATCCCGACATCACGCCGGTCGTCCGTCCCCCGCACCGTGTGTCCTTTGCCATGAGGGGCAAGGTCTTCGCGAGATGGTGGCCACGGGCATCCTGAAGCCAGTAGCGGTGGGTTTCTACTATGGTTGTCGCTGCGAAGAAAGACAAGAGCGAAATACGGATCTGCATCAACCCTAAGGACTTGAACTTGGCCATCAGGCGCCCGCACTATCCCATGCGGACGGTGGAGGATGTTGCTGCACAGGTCGGCCCTGCCACCGAGTTCTCGGTTCTTGATGCCAAGAGTTTGTTCTGGCAGATACCTCTAGTCGAGCGATCCTCGCACCTGACGACCTTCAGCACGCCCTTCGGCAGGTATCGCTTCCTCCGCATGCCGTTTGGGATCAACTCTGCCGGCGAGGTGTTCCAAAGGACCATGGAACAACTGTTTGCTGGACTTCTGTGTGTCATCATTGTCGACGAAATCCTGGTTTATGGGAAGAATGTCACTGAGCACGACCACCACCTACGCCAGGTGCTGCAGCATGCCTGGGAGGTCAACCTGAAGCTCAACCCGAAGAAGTGCCGATTCCGGGTCCCTGAGGTCACCTACGTGGGGCATGTCTTCACTGCATCGGGGCTGAAGCCCGACCCGCAGAAGACGGCCGCAGTATCCGAGATGCCTGCACCTGCTGACGTGCCTGGCCTACAGCACTTCTTGGGCATGGTCAACTACCTGGGAAAGTTCATCCCCAACCTGAGCGCCCCTCTGCGGGATCTGGTGAAAAAGGACACTGCCTGGGCCTGGTTCCCGCAACACCAGCAAGCATTTGACACCCTCAAATCTAAGCTGCTCAGCATGCCAACGCTGAAGTACTTTGACCTCCAGCGCCCCATCGTTCTCACGTGTGATGCATCTAAGTTTGGCCTCGGGGCCGCCTGCCTGCAGATCCATGACGGGGTGCAACTGCCTGTGTCCTACGCATCCCGCACAATGACGACCGCTGAACAACACTATGCCCAGATTGAGAAAGAGCTGCTGGCTGTTGTCTTTGCCTGCTCCAAATTCAAAGACTATATCCTGGGCAACTGCTTCACTGTCGAGACGGACCACCAGCCTCTGGTCACCATCCTCAACAAGCCGATACACATGGCCTCCTCCCGGCTCCAGCGCATGATGCTCCAGGTACAACGCTTCACTTTCACAGTGGTGTATCGCAAGGGCAAGGACATGTTTGTTGCTGACACGCTGTCTCGGGCGCCTCTCTCATCCACAACCCGACATCCGTACGAGACGTCCGATCTGATAGTCCTAAACGTTAAGTTCGTGCCCTCCAATCAGTTGAAGTCCCTGGCCGAGCACACGGCAGCAGACGCTTCGCTACAGCAGCTGGCTGCGATCATCAAGCAGGGCTGGCCAGACCGCCGTTCTTCCCTGCCGGCCGCAGCGGTGCCGTACTTCTTGGTTCGTGACGAGTTGGTGCTGCGTGATGGTGTGATTGTGAAGGGGCACAAGGTGGTGGTGCCCGCAGCACTACGAGAACAATACTTCGAAACCGCTCATCGTGGCCATCCCGGGGCTGAAGCGACCCTTTCCATCGCTCAGAGCCAGTTTTTCTGGCCTGACATGCCTCGCTACTTCCGGGATAGGGTCTCCGCGTGCCCTACCTGCAACAGCCTCGCTCCACAGCAACAGCGGCTGCCGCTCCTGCAGCAGCCAGCTGCTGACCTGCCATGGTCTGCGCTAGCAACCGACATCTTCGAGTGGCACGGAAAGCACTTCCTGGTGCTTGTCGACTCTTACTCCAGCTGGTTTGAAGTTGACCAGCTCCACTCCCTCTCTTCCTCCGCGGTCATCGAGAAGTTGCGCCGCCACTTTGCCACCTTCGGGTCTCCGGCCAGCCTGCAGTCGGACAACGGCAGCCAGTTCACCAGTGCCGAGTTCCGCGCTTTTGCCGAACGATGGAACTTTCGTCATTACACCAGCAGGCCGGAATACCCGCAGAGCAATGGACTGGCCGAACGCCCGGTCCGCATTGCTAAAGGATTGTTGGAACGTTGCCGCCTATCCCACTTCTGACACCATGTAGAGAAGGTACACAGACACCATCATATGATTTTTTATATCCTTTCTTTTTTTTTAAGCAGCAAGATGAATGAAATGATCAGGCTGATTTTTTAAAAATCCGTATTTTACAAATCAAATCCGTACATCCGTATTCCGATTGCATTTCTGTACAAAATACGGAGAATCCGTACTGCTTGGCAGCTCTGTGATAACAAAGGGATACAAGGATGTGAACAGTGGTACAAGTAGGATGTCTAGGGTGGAGGGGGGAGGGGAGTAGAGAGGGAATGCAGGGGGCACTTTAAAATTAAAGAAATTAACGTTCATACCACTGGGTTGTCAGCTGCCCAAGCTTGCCCCAGTAGAAGTGCTACAGGCTTAACGGTTGAAGCAATACACTGGTGATTGAGCTGTTTACAGGGGTGACACAGATTAGGCCCTGTAACCACCGCTATCAGAGTCACCAGGATCATAAATTAGTGGACTAACCACAGGGAACCTTTGTATAACCATAACTGTGAACAATGTCACAGTTATGGTTATATAAATGTTGCTGGCTACAGAGTAAATATAGCAAAGTTCAGGGTACAACTGTAGTTATGCCATACAATACAGATGTAAAAGGAAATGACTAATTTGATGAGAGTTACATAACTTATATTTTTGCAATTCAAACTAAATTTACCAATAGCCTCAGAGAATATTAGACCTAGAATTGTTTGAAATGTTTCCATGAATATTTTGTACTTTCAAAGTCTGCTTTTCTGGGACACTTAACATCAGTTAGCATTCTGAGACATTAAAGGGGATTATTAAAAGTTTAGTAACAAAGATACATTTTCAGCAGCGTTTTGAAGGAAAAGATTAAGAAGTGGAGAGTTTCAGATAGGTCATTCCAGAGTTTAAGACCGAGGTGGCTAACGATACAACTGCCAATAGTGATCAATGAAATCAGGCTCCACAAGAGATCCAGTTCTGCAATCTAAGGGATACAATTTTAGAGGACATTAAAGAGAACGTGAGAGCAAAGCCAGAGGAGTTTTCAAAAACATTTGTGAAATTTAAGATACTCATTGCTTTGACTGAAGCAAGCGCCATGTCGGCTTAATGGTGTGTAAACAGAACCTACTGCAAGTTTGAACACCAGAAGCAGTTGGGATAAACTCAAATTTTATGAAGGATGGGAGATGAAAAACTGATGAGCATTGAGAAATCAATAAATGTTGATATTTCTACATAATTCTTCTTGAAGGCTGAAAGCCAGACTTCATCATTAATAATTTTGTAAAGGGGATTCAGATTATTTCTCCCTTGCATCCCTTCTGCCATCTTGTCTTTGGTTGCAATCTTCCATTTTTCTGCAGACATTGTGAGAATGACTGAAACCAGGGTTCTGTTTTGATTGTTAAAATTCTCTTAGAAGTTAATAAGATCAAAGAGGTTTGTTAGTCAATGTGGAACTAAAGATCTTCACAATTGCATGACTAACTAACGGGCAAAGTTTTGAAACTTTTATTTAAAAACATTACTTTTAAAATCCATTCACAGTCTTGCAATTAATAAATCTGCCCAGACCTGGCTAACATTAGCCAAAGTCCTGATCAAACAACTCATATCTGGGCCCAATGTATATAAAAATGTGATAATCTTGCACACTTCTATAAAATGACTACAAACTGGAATATTAAAGCCTCTCTGGATCATTCCAAATAGCTTTGATCTTTGACATTAGGTTCAGACTTATGGCTGTTACCTTCAGAATTTCAACATCTGTTTGGAGATTATGATACAGTAACAAAGGGTGCAATATAACTTAGACAAAGCATTTAGCACTCAATTTTACAAATAGCAATTTACATTTCAACATTAAACACCGATAACTCTTTTTCCGGACAATAACATTCTACAATGCCCTATTCATTTTTGAGCCTCTTAAAGCTTAATAATGTCTACAAATGTACAGTTGTGCATCAAAAATTTATAAAGAAATTATAAATTTATAAAGAAATGTGATCCAGACATTCAATGCAAGAATTCCCTGGATAGTCGATTGACCACATGCAGTTCCAAATTAAATATTGTTGTTTTTATCCTAATTTCTCAAGTACAAAAAGGGCTTTCCAAATCAACATGGGTTATCATTCCTGTGACAAAATTGGAAACATCAGTTGTGCAGTTATTACCTACTAATACATTGTATATACATAATAGAGATTTGAAGTGTCAATGGTTTGAATATTAATGGAATTCACCAAAAAGGTATCACCAAAGAATAATAGTCCAGTAAAATGCTGATAATTCACGGTCCGATAGTTTGAAAATTAGACAGTTAAGTGCCTGGCTTACCAGGTGCCATTTGCAGTGCTCCCTTTAAACCCGTTTCCCACTCTTCCTTTAAACTCACCGTGCCCACTGGACAATTCCACCACTTTGTTACATCGATACAAAAAATGAATTAGACATGTGGAGATATTAATAGTATTGTCTAATAGTGCAGAAAAATTGCCTATCTATCCTCAAACTCACAAGAGTGCTGGATTATTAGAGTTTTACTGCATTAGGTAAACATTATATGACAATCCATAGGTAACCCAAATTTCAGGAATTCTCATGAAGTAAAAATAAAAAGCAACATTAAACAATTTTTTGACAGTTTGATTTTAAGATACTAAGCCAGCATTCCGCCTAGTGAAGGTAGACAAAAATGCTGGAGAAACTCAGCGGGTGAAGCAGCATCTATGGAGCGAAGGAATAGGTGAAACGTCACCTATTCCTTCGCTCCATAAATGCTGCCTTACCCGCTGAGTTTCTCCAGCATTTTTTGTCTACCTTCGATTTTTCCAGCATCTGCAGTTCTTTCTTAAACACTCCGCCTAGTGATAAAAACTCAGTGCATTCACCTCACATGGTATTGATTGATTCACATTTTTGTTGGTGAATTTTTACGTTACTCAAACTCACATTTACCTAGCGTGGACTGTATTTATAATGTTTAATACATTGGTCATCTAAATGCAATAAATACCTATTATATTTAAACAATTTGACCTTTAATAAAAGATGAAATGCAAATCATGGTCAAGATGATGGTCAAGCTGAATTAAGAGAATCGATTCTAACAAATGATTCTCTGATTTGAAAATTCTTATACTCTTAATAATCAATATCACTCACATATAAAATTGTTGTAACTGTTACTGTAAAAATGCCTCTGTTAACTTTCCACACAAATTTAGTTTCAATTGCTATCTATCTCCATGTTTAACACACATTGACTGTAACAATTCATTTTGGTAGATAATATGTGCAGAGATTCAAAGACAATCATCACAATAAGGCAAAAGATCAGAGGTTAAATATTTGATGTCTGAAAGAAGATTCAGAAAATCTGGCAGTTAGTAAATTACCTCTGGGAAATCGTGACAAAAGTCAATTTGATTTACTAATATCCTTCTAAGTGAATTGTTTGCTCCTCAGCATGATTTTCAATTTTGAATTACATTATTACACTGCAAGGAACCCTATTGTAAAAAAGTGACCTACCACTCTGTAGAAGGGCTATTGGTGATCAAAAATAAATGCTTTAACATCATTACACATATCTTGTGAGATATTTTAAGAAAAAGGTTAATACTGTTCATTTACTTTGAAAAATCACATTATATTTAGATGATAGTACTTCCTTCTCAGCATGAACAGCACCCCAAAATTGCATATTTTGTTGTTCAATTTCACAAATAATTTAATATTTTACAATAGTGAAATACTACATTATATATTTTGTAAATTATATATGTTACTAGACTAAGTGGGTCCCACTGGGTCCCATGTTCACACGGGAGGGCTGGTCCCCCAACGCAATATTCCACCTATCCCCACAATTCCAATACTGGTGGCCAGTGAGGGGGGGGGGGGGGGGGGCGCTTTCTGGAGCGCTAGTATGGGTATTGCAGGCTGAAGGGACTGGTTTTCAGAGAGCTAGTATGGTCATTGTGGGCCAAATGGATTCTTGGGGTGACAGCTCAGTCACTTAAGCCTGATGTGCTGGCAGCTCACTCACGGCTGGAGGGCGAGCAGTTGACTCACGGCTATTCCTTGAAATTCCATTTTAAGCTGGGTGTCAGGCCACCAAATTCAAATGCAGTTTCCTACCATATCAAGCAGGGTGCAAGGCCACCAAATTCAAGTGCAGTTTCTTCCCACTTCAAGCAGGGTGCAAGGCCACCAAATTCAATTGCACTTTCATACCACTTCAAACAGGGTGCAAGGCCACCAAATTCAGGTGCAGTTTCCTACCACTTCATGCAGGGTGCAAGGCCACCAAATTCAAGTGCAGTTTCCTACTACTTCAATCAGGGTGCAAGGCCACCGAATTCAAGTGCAGTTTCATACCACTTCAAGCAGGGGGCAGGGCCACCAAATTCAAGTACAGTTTTCTACCACTTCAAGCAGGGTGCAAGACAACCAAATTGAAGTGCAGTTTCATACCATTTCATGCAAGGTGCAAGGCCACCACATTCAAATGCAGTTTCATACCATTTCAAGCAGGATGAAACCACCATAAAACCACACAAAACACCACATCAACACCACACACAGTTCAGTAGACATTCAGTGCGTTCAGTTGATTCACAGCTCAGAGTCGTGACCCCTCCCTCCCCCATCTTGCAGAGACTGAGCCACACCCACACTTCCGGGTTTTATAATCCCTCCCCCCTCCTACCGGAAGGGGCATTGCTTTCATGGTGTGATTGACAGGAGAGAGATTCTCAACTTTTTTTAAAACACTAATAACACTTTTATTTTTAATTGATTGGAAGAATCCTCTGCACCTGATGAGTGGAGGGGGACTGAGTAAGATGGCCAAAAATCACATCCGTAAGTGGTAGCGTTTTACCTAAAATCAATATGCAGTGCAAACAGGAAGTTACCACCACCAACAACCATTTGCAGTGCAACATTTCAAAGCAGCTAGCACCACTAACAACCATTTTCAGTGCAGCATTTCAAAGCAGTTACCACCACCAACAACCATTTGCCAGTGCAGCATTTCAAAGCAGTTACCACCACTAACAACCTTCTGCAGTGTAGCATTTCAAAGCAGTCACCACCACCAACCGTCTGCTGTGCAGCATTTCAAAGCAGTTACCACCACCAACAACAGTCTGCAGTGCAGCATTTCAAAGCAGTTACCATCATCACCAACCGTTTGAGGTGCAGCATTTCAAAGCAGTTACCACCACCAACAACTGTTTGCAGCGCAGCATTTCAAAGCAGTTACCACCACCAACAACCATTTACAGTGCAGCATTTCAAAGCAGTTACCACTACCAACCGTCTGCTGTGCAGCATTTCAAAGCAGTTACCACCACCAACAACAGTCTGCAGTGCAGCATTTCAAAGCAGTTACCATCATCACCAACCGTTTGAGGTGCAGCATTTCAAAGCAGTTACCACCACCAACAACTGTTTGCAGCGCAGCATTTCAAAGCAGTTACCACCACCAACAACCATTTACAGTGCAGCATTCAAAGCAGGTTCACACTACTCCAACCGTCCTGCTGTGCGCATTTCAAAGCAGTTACCACCACCAACAACAGTCTGCAGTGCAGCATTTCAAAGCAGTTACCATCATCACCAACCGTTTGAGGTGCAGCATTTCAAAGCAGTTACCACCACCAACAACTGTTTGCAGCGCAGCATTTCAAAGCAGTTACCACCACCAACAACCATTTACAGTGCAGCATTTCAAAGCAGTTACCACTACCAACAACCGTTTGCAGTGCAGCATTTCAAAGCAGTTACCACCACCACCAACAACTATTTGCAGTGCAGCATTTCAAAGCAAGCACATTTTCATTTTCAAACCACATTAACAGCACTCACAGTTGAGTAGACATGTATTCAGTGTTATTCACAGCTCAGAGAGACGTGATCCTCTCGCTTCCTCCATCTTGCAGAGATTGAGTGAGGCACAACATGTCCGGGTTTGATGGTCCCTCCCCCATCCCACCAGCAGGGGCAGCAGAGAGAATGTCAACATTTATTAAACATTAATAACTCTTTTATTTTTCATCGATGGGAAAAATCCTCTTGTCCTGCGCAGCGGAGGTGGACTCTGAGTAAGATGGCCAAAAATCACAGCTATAAGTGGCAGCGTTTTTCAAAAATCATGCAACAGAAAACAGGAAGTGGCCAAGATCTTACTTTTAGTAATATAGATTATACTACATATCAAAATATTTTACTAATTTACAGATAAATAGGCACCAAGTAGAAAAGTGAAGGAATATAATGAGCATTATATTCAAATATGTGTTTTATTATAAATCTATTAGTATATAAAACTAACTCCTGGATGTTTATTTGGTGGGTTTGCTTGCTAGAACTACTTCTTCTTTGATTCACATCTCCTCGAAAAACCCGATGCAGATGGCAACAGTGAAATTTTTACATATTCCGGTTAGAGATTTACGGTCATGAATTTCAATAGTAACCCCATATCTGTAAATTTAAGTATTCATTATTCCTGAGTTTTTTAATTTAAAATTGTTTCTCCAATCTGAGATCATTTTTGAGGGGGGGGAGAGGGGTGGAGGGAGGGGGGGGAGGACTGAGTATGGGGGTGGAGGAGAGGGGGGAGGTGAGGATGAGGAGGGTGGGAAGGAGAGGGGGGGGGAGGAGAGGGTGGGGGGAGGAAGAGGGGGGGTTGAGGGGACGGGGGGGGAGGATCTAGGGGGGGGGGAGGAGCAGGGGGGGGGAGTGTGTTGGGGAGGAGAGGGGGCGAGAGGGGAGGGGGGGAGGAGAGGGGGGAGGAGGAGAGGGGGGCGAGGAGAGGGGGGGAGGTTGAGAGGGGGTGGAGGCTGATGGGGCTTGGAGGTTCCAGAGGTGAGAGGGGGGGAGGAGAGAGGTGGGGGGAGGAGAGTGGGGGGAGGGAGGGGGGTGGAGAGGGGGGGGGAGAGAGGGCGGGTGGAGATGGGGGGAGGAGGGGGGGTGAGGAGAGGGGGAGAGGGGGTAGGGGGGGTTGGAGAGGGGGGGGGAAGAGGAGGGGGAGGTGGGGGAATAGGGGATTGGTGAGGGGGAGTGGTGGGAGGAGGGAGAGGGGAGTGTCAGAGGGGGGAGGGATGGGGGGGGGAGGGGGGGGGGAGAGGGGAGGGGGAGAGGGGGGGAAAGAGAGGGGGGGAGGAGGGGCGGGTGGTAGGGGGGGAGGACGTAGGGGGGGGAGGAGAGGGTGGGGAGGATGGGTGGGGAGGAGAGGGGGGGTGGAGAGGGGTGGGAGGTGAGCCGGGGATCGGGGAGGAGGGGGGTATTTTGGAGGAGGAGGGGGGGGAGGTGGAGGGTGAGGGGGGGAGGTGAGGGGGGGAGGAGAGGGGGGGAGGAGTGCGGGGGGGTGCGTGTGGGGGGGGAGTGGAGGGGGGGGGGGAGGAGAGGGGGGGAGGAGAGGGGGGGCGGAGTTGCAGGGGGGGTGGAGGGGGGGAAGAGGATGAGGGGGGGAGGGAGAGGGGGGGGAGGAGAGGGGGGGAGGAGAGGGGGGGAGGGGTTGAGAAGGGGGGGAGAGGGGTGGGGAGGACAGAGGGGAGGGAGGGGAGGGGGGGGAGGAGAGGGGGGGGATCGTGAGGAGGAGGGGGGGAGTGAGATGGGGGGGGGAGGAGAGGGGGGGAGGCTTCGCTAGGTAGGGGAGGGAGGAGAGGGGGGAGGATGAACGGTTGGGGGAGAGGGAGTGGAGGAGGGGGGTGGGAGGAGAGGGGGGGGGAGGAGAGGGGGGGGGAGGATGAGGGGAGGGGAGGGAGAGGGGGGGAGAGAGGGGGGAGGGGGGGAGGCGAGGGGGGGAGGAGAGGGGGAGGTGATGGGGGGAGATTGGGGGGGAGGAGAGGGGGGGGAGGAGGAGGGGGGGAGGAGAGGGGGGAGGAAGAGGGAGGGGAGAGCAGGGAGAACGAAGGGGGAGAGAGGAGAGGGGGGGAGGACGAAGAGGGGGGGGGTGAGGAAGAAGAGGGGGTGGAGGAGAGAAGGGGTGTGGAGAGAAGAGGGGGGCCCTCCTCTCTTCCCACTACCTCTCTGCCCCCCCCCTTCCATCTCTTGCCCTCCTCCCTATTCTGCCGG
Source organism: Okamejei kenojei (assembly GCA_035221665.1). NCBI lineage: Eukaryota > Metazoa > Chordata > Chondrichthyes > Rajiformes > Rajidae > Okamejei > Okamejei kenojei. The sequence continues at coordinate 49,712,273 of CM069147.1, forward strand.
CCCTCCCTCTCTAGGTAGTTGGTGAAATTCCCACCAAGCACTATGCGGACTATGGGAGTATTGCGTTCGGGAACAGCCCCTCCCCGGGAGCCGCGCTCCCCCATACGCAATTCTCCTACCCCCCTCTCTTGCCACGCTGCTTGAACAGGTTGGGGGTTATGCGTGAGTGGATTGCGCAGGGGAGGGGTAAAAGGAGCGAAATGGATAATATTATATTCAAGGGGCCGGGGGGGGGGGGGGGCCCCCCACCCCGCTGGGGAGGGTGTGGTGCGTGTGTGTGTGTGTGTGGGTGTGTGTGTGTGTTGTGTGTGTGTGTGAGTGTGTGGTGTGTGTGTGTGTGTCCGAAGGCTGCCCCCCCCCCAACCAACCGCGTACTGAGGGGTACGGGACCCAATGGGTTCCCCTTTGGTCCAGTTTATTTATATATTGAAAACAAAATAATTTTGTTTTCTATTTATAAAAAAAATATTTTTTATTTTTAAATTGAAAAACTATTAATTTTAAGACAATTAGAAAAGGACATTAGCCGGTTTCCAGCCTGGGTTAATAAATATGAAAAACTCCGTTAGTAGAAAATTGCTGCAAGGCCAGGGCACAATTGAGGAGACTCCTTGAATAAGGAATTGAAATAAAACAAAATGAAAAATTTAAATCCAAATCTAATTTGAAATGATTCCAACGGATGTTGAAATCAGGTTCATGAAGTTTATAACAATAAAAATTCACAACACTGTTTAGAAAGCACTCTGTTTCATTATTGGGACATGCTGTAATTCTGTCTGTTTAGCAACATCTTCAACTATCTTAACACCAATTTTTTTTTGATATTTATTTGAGGGCAGGAACGCGTCCAGACCGTACGCCGCATTTAGAAAAAAAAAAATTTCAGTAATGTCTTGTTACTAAATCAACGTTCGTTTTTTATAGTATGCCCTAATCCTAAATTATTAAGCACATTCCGTTGCAGGATTCAGGATCTGATCATTTAATAATAATTAACAAATATATAACAAATTATATAAGCTTTGGGTCAAACAAAACTTCTGCGGTCTTCAGTGTCTGAGTTTTTGATCAACGCTGTTAACCCCAATAGTTTATCCCAATAGTAAAAGGCACAGACACAGTTGTAGTTTCGATTCGATGCCTTCTCTTTCACCTCCTTCCCTCCCTCAATTCTGTCCAGCTTTGGAGTTTGGTACATGAGGTTTTTTATCTTATCCTGGATTTGGGATTTAGAAGAAAGAGGGCCGCACTTCAAAAAGTGTCATCTGAAGGAAGCTTTATTTATCTGTTATTGCAAAATATACACCACGTAAGTTTTTTTTTTTTAAATCAAACTAATAATAAAACAGCATCTCATTACTTTTTTTATTTGTTATTTTTTTTCCTTATGTCTACAATTCAATCCAAATGCCACCTAATAAAAGTATTGCTAAATGCCAGAAAAGTTATTTATACAAGGGTTACTTCATAAAGTAACAAACTTATTGATAATGATTAGTGCAAGTATAAAAACAAGCAGATGCAATGTATCTACAATAAAAGTCCAGTTCGTTCTGAACAATTGCAGCCTATTTTTGTTTATTGGGTGGTAGGTGAGAAGGGGGGGGGGGGGGGGGGGGGGGGGGGGGGGGAGAATGATTGCTTTACTAAAAATCGGTTAAAATATTATGACATAGGAATGGGTTATGATGATACATCCTTTCAGGGCCCTGTAGGTTTAGTTTAAAAAAAAAAGTTACATTTACTTAAATCTTAACTTTACAGACAGAACGTTACATTGCCTGTCATTTTGTTGCTATAGGTATCTAGCAGTGCAACGAGAGGGGGAGTTGTCTTAAGCCAACCACAAAAAGTTTTTTTTCCTTAACCGTTCAGTATTTTTGCATCCATCGGGTGTTTCATTGATGGCTATAGCTGAACAACCAACACCTCGTTTTGTGGGCAATTCAATCTACCCAGAATCAAACACAAAATGCATAATAATTTAATAAAGAAATTTTTTTGCCTCATGTCATATTGTCACTCTATTCCTTTACTTAATAAATGATCTCTAGTCCTCGATCACCTCCAGGGTACACCCCTCATTTTCTTATCATTTTATGTACTTCTAACATATTTCCCCTCATTGTGTTCTTTTCCAATGACGTCAGTAGCTGTGGGTCTTACAATGCCACAGGCCCAGAAGCCATCATTGTAAGTATGCATACAAAAGTTTATTTGTTAATGGGTTTTTTTTTACATTCAAAAACAAGCCCCGGGTTTTTTTACCTTCTCCCCATTAATCATAAATACAACAGCCTGGCTGACCTATTGTTTCTTCCTCCTGCCACTGAAATGGTTTCACGTACCTCGACTCCACCCTCCTATCTCTCCTCCCCCCCCCAAACCCCCCCCCCCCCCCCCCCCCCCCCCCCCCCCCCCCCCCCCCCCCCCCCCCCCGTCATCAGGTGGCGCCACGCGCGGCAGCCTCGCCAGCAGTGGGTCTGTCATCTCGGCTTTTTTTTTTTTTTTTTAGTATGACTAAATGTATGTATTAATTTCTCTCAGTATGTTTTTATGTAGGGGTGGTGGAGGGGGGTGGATAGGGGGAATCCGTTTCCAGTCACTTACCTCGGTGGAGATGCGACTTTTATCCTAGTCGCATATTCGCCTCCTCCCGCGGCCTAACTTGGATTGGTGCGGCCTTTCCCAGAGACGGTCCAGAGCTTCAGCAGCAGGGGCCGCGGACTTCCAGCACGGAGCCAGAAGAAAGGCTCGACCGCCGGCCTGCTGACTTTAACATCATGAAGCCGCGGTCTGTGGAGCTTCTAGCAGCAGGCATGGTGCGGACTTTACCATCCTGGAGCCAAGGATCCCTTGCTGGGGATCGCCGGAGAAGAGTTCCGACCACAGGTCTGCCTGCGGCCTATAACATCGCAGTCTCCGGTAAGAAAGTGACCGATTCGGGCACTCCAAGCTGCAGAGTGTGTTTCATCCATTCCAACATCGGAGCTTTGATCGTCCCGATGAGAGGGCTTGCACATTGGGCCGTCCGTAGCGGCAACTGCGGAGGGTCAAGGCCCCAAACACGTGTGAACAAAAGAGGGAAGACTGACTGAACTTTGTAGCCTTCCATCACAGCGATCACTGTGGTGGATGTTTATGGTAAGTTCTATTGTTCTTTTAATTTTGTTGTGTTCTTTTAATTGCATGGTATTAATGGTACTCAATGGTAATCACTGTACCTTAATTGGTGCATGTGACAATAAATGTGAATCTGAATCTGCTCCAATCTCTTCCGATCTATGTCCAAGATAAGTCATGCCCTTCGTCTCTTTAATGACTTCCACTTTCCGGGTCCCCACTCGCTCATCTTTACTATGGACGTTCAGTCCTTCTACACCTCCATCCCCCGCCACGAAGGCCCTAAAGCCATCCATTTCTTCCTCGACCACAGAACCATCCAATTTCCCCATACTAACACTCTACTCAGCCTAGAGGGGCTGGTCCTCAACAACTTCTTGTTCGACTCCTCCCACTTCCTCCAAGTCCAAGGCGTAGCTATGGGCACCTGCATGGGCCCCAGCCACGCCTGCCACTTTGTTGCACAGTTAACCATGGCCTGTTTCCTTTATCATCGTTATTTTTTTGTATATTGAGTCATAGAGTTATACAGTGTGGAAACAGGACTTTCAGCCCAATTTTCCCACATTGGCCAACAATATCCCTGCTACGCTAGTCCCACTTACCTGCGCCTGGTCCATATCCCTCCAAACCTGTCCTATCCATGTACCAGTTTAATGGTCTCTTAAACGATGGGATAGTCCCAGCCTCAACTACCTCCTCTGGCAGCGTGTTCCATACACTCACCACCTTTTCTGTGAAAAAGTTACCCCTCGTAATCCTGTTAAATATTTTCCCCTCCACCTTGATCCTATGTCCTCTGGTCCTCGACTCCCCTACTCTGGGCAAGGGACTCTGTGCTTCTACCCGATCTATTCCTTTCATGATTTTGTACACCTCGATAAGATCTCCCCTCATCCTCCTGCACTCCATGGAATAGAGACCCAGCCTACTCAACCTCTTCCTATAGCTCACACTCTCTAGTCCTGGCAAAATCCTCGTAAATCTTTTCTGAACCCTTTCAAACTTGACACTATCTTTCCTATAACATGGTGCCCAGAACTGAACACAATTTTCTATATGCGCTCTCACCAACGTCTAAAGGGTCTGTCCCACCAACATGCGATTGCATGCGTCTAGCGCGACGAAACGTGGTCGCTTGAGGCGTACGGTCTCGCGGGGCCGGTTCCACTTCCAGCCATGGAGGCTTATGAAGTTGTGCGGGCTGGTCCCGACATCATACTCAACAATCAGCTGGGCAGGAGGCGGGCCGACTGAATTTGGACGTCGCATGGCGTCGGGCGATGACATCATCGCGCAAAGCCACAGGCTAGGCGTACGCCGTCAAGAGGCTGCGTACGACGTCAAGACGCTGTGTACGACGTCGAGATGCTGCGTACATCCTCAATGCGGCTGCGGGCCGACAGGCCGTTGGCACCCGGGAATTTTGGACAGTGTCATTTTTCGGAGTCCCGCGCGATGTCAGGACCAGTCCCGCACAACTCCATACGACTCCGGCGATCGAATTGGGACCGGCCCCGCGAGGCCGTACGCTTCAAGCGACCACGTTAGGTCGCGCTCGCCGCATGCAGTCGCATGCTGGTGGGACAGGCCCTTCATACAACTCCAACATGACCTCCCAACTTCTATACTCAATATTCTGACTGATGAAGCCCAAAATGCCAAAAGCCTTATTGACCACCTTATCTACCTGCGACTCGACCTTCAAGGCACCATGTACCTGTACTCTTAGATCCTTCTGCTCTACAATACTACCCTGAGGCCTACCATTTACTGTGCAGGTCCTGCCCTTGTTCAACGTCCTTAAATGCAATACATCACACTTCTCTGTATTAAATTCCATCAACCATTCCTCCTCCCACCTGGCCAATTGATTCAGATCCTGCTGCAATCTTTCACAACCATCTTCACTGTTTGCAAAACCACTAACTTTTGTATCATCAGCAAATTTCTAATCTTGCCCTGTATGTTCTCATCCAAATCATTGATGTAGATGATAAACAGTAACAGGCCCAGCGCCGAACGCTGAGGCACACCACTAGTCACAGGCCTCCAGTCCAAGTAGCAATCTTCCACCATCACCCTCTACTTCCTTCCAAGGAGCCAATTTGCTATACATTCAGCCATCTCTCCTTGGATCCCACGCGATCTAACCTTTCAGAGCAGCCTTGTCGAATGCCTTACTGAAATCCATGTACACAACATCTACAGCTCTGCCTTCATCGAACTTTTTGATCACGTCTTCAAAAAAAATCAATCAGATTTGTGAGACACTGCCTCCCACGTACAAAACCATGCTGACTTCCCCTAATCAGACCTTTCCCATCCAAATGCCTGTATAACCTATCCCTCAGAATACTCTCTGGTAATTTTCCAACTACAGATGTTTAACTCACCAGCCTATAGTTTGCAGCATTTTCCCTACAGCCCTTCTTGAAAAGAGGCACATTTGCCACCCTCCAGTCTTCCAGCACTTCTCCTGTATTTAAGGATGACTCCAAAATTTCAACCAGAGCTACCGCAATTTCCTCTCTAGTTTCCCGCAATGTCCTCTGATATATCTGATCAGGCCCTGGAGATGTCTACTTTCATACTCGTCATTACCTTCAGTACTTCTTCGACGATAACACTGACTGCTCTCAAGACACTTGCATTGACAGCCCTGTTCCTTCGTCCTACTGTCTTTCTCCTCGTTAAATAGAGAGTAGAAATACTCATTAAGGACCTTGCCCATTTCCTGTGGCTCCACACAGAGGTGACCGCTTTGATCCCTGAGAGGTCCCACTCTCTATCTTGGCCAAAACGGTACGCGGTAGCGCTGACATTTTTGCAGAATCTTACTCATATTTTTCCCGTCGTCGATCTGAGTTTCCTTCAGATTTGATGTTATATTTCAAGTTATTGACATTTAAAGTTTAAAAAAAGCCAACTTTGCAAAAAAAAAAAAACATCTGCCAGGGAGACTCTTCCAGCAGCTTCCAATGATGTCACAATGCCGTCTCACAGTTGTCCAATCACAATGGGATCTGATTTACACAAATTGCCATGAAGATTACGAAAACCTAAAATGACATCATAATGTGATCTCTGCTGCTGATCTCTGTTGCAAGGAGAGGGACGTAGTGGGGGAGATTTAAAAGTTTTAACATGGCATTTAAAAGTTGGATTTCTTCAAATCTGTACTGGCAGTTAGTTATGATGTCACAATGCCCTACCGGCTACAATGTTTCTATCCCAGAACACTTGAGTCCTTCACTGCAAATGACCTCCAGGGAAAGAATCTGCCAGCCTAACACAGCATAGCAATGTTTAATGATTAGATTTGGATAACAAAAGGTAGCCTTGTCGGTGGAACCTACATCACATTAAACTTAGTACAATTGCATGTTTTTAAAAGTTTAAAATTACCTACACAGTTGTGGGCTATGGGCTAGTGGTGGAACATTGCATTGGGGGAACGAGCTGCATTGGAGGAATGAGTGAGTGGTGGAATCTTACATTGGGGTGCGGGTTGCGTTGGGGGACCAGGCCTCCTGTGGGGGCTGTGTGTGATTGGTGGATTATTGCATTGGGGGAACGGGTTACATTGGGGGAAACGGCGAGTGGTGAAAACGGGTTGCATTGGGGGAACAGGTGAGTGGTGGATTATTGCGTTGGGGACGGGGCCCAACGCGTCCCATTTGGTCCAGTGTATTTATAAAATCTTTTGGGATTGTCCTTAAAGCAACCCGCCAGAGCTATCTCCTGGCTCCTTTTTGCCCTTCTGATCTCCTTTTTCAGTTTACTCATAGTTTCCGAAACTCCTCTAAGGATGCACTTGATCCCAGCTGCCTATACCTGTCCTATATCTTTCATTCATTGTTCTTTATCTCTCTGTATTATCATCTATATCTTCCGTTTCCCTTATCCCTAAATAGTCTGAAGGGTCTCGACCAGAAACATCGCCAATATCTTCTCTCCAGAAATGCTGCCTGTCCCACGGAGTTACTACAACTTTGTGTCTAAACCAGGCATCCGCAGTTCCTTCCTACACAAATCTTTCTATATATAATAAAGGTTTCTTCTACTTCCATACTATTAAGCAGTGAATTCCAGGCCTCCACAATGCACATGGAGAAAAGATCGCCTCTCATCTCTCCTCTAGTCCTTATACTACTTAATTTAAATAAAATTATATGGTTTTTGAACCATTTCTGAGGTGAAAAATGCCATTCCCATTTACTAAAGCCATTCCAGTTTACTCTATCTAGCCCCTCAATTTGTACACTTCAAATTGGTAACTCCTTGGAGGTTCTTCATTACTATAATATTCTAGTCTTGGAAATATACCACATCCTCGTAAATCTCTCCTGCACCTGCAATCATATCTTTTCTGTGGTGATGAAGTATACTCGGTACTCAACTTGTGGCCAATCTAGTGCTGCAAATAGTTCAAGCATTATTATCCTGCTCTTATATTCTATTTCTTGGCTAATCAAGGAAAGCATCCTGCCTGACTTTCTTAATCTGTTATATTGACCTGTAATATATTTCACTTGTTTTATCGGTTCCGGAGGTGACTGATAAGGAAGGGCAGTGCGGGAACTGCAGACTCTTCAAAAGATAGGTGGATGAATAAGCAGGCAGTTCAAATGTTCTGAGGAGATGCACTCATTCTGTAGTTTATGAAAGGTTTCTGTGTGCTCCTGATTCCTGGGCTCAATAACATGCAAATAGTCTCTACAGGATATGGATTTCCAAAAATGTGGGATATTATATTTCCTTAAGGAGTGTAGGGGGTTGCAGAGAATTGCTGGAGTGATGTGTTTGTTTTAAACTGGTGACATATTGAAAAGAACAGTCTGTGAACTTGAGCCCAGGGACAAAGAAGGGGCCGTGACCTCGGGTAACCCAGGTCCAGCAATCACTCTGAACTGGTAAGAATTGATAAAACCAAGGCAGAATCGAGAAGAAGTGAGATAATGCCAACCAACCCCTTGGGATCAGGACTAATAACAATAACAATCCAGGTGATTAGTTTTAAGGCAGTAAGAAGCACTGCAGTGATTGATAGCATAATTATATTCTATAGATAATAAAGCCTGTTCAGCTTTATTCTGTAGATTTTTAGCAGTGTTCTGCAGATCTTTTATAGTTTGCCTTGGAGGATTTGTCTTCTCCTTCGATATGTAACAACAACAAGCAGTGAATAAAGAAACCTTGGAAACCACCACCAGACTCTGAGTGCAATTAAAAAGTATGTTCTAACAGTTGACGTAATCGGTAGGATCGCTGGAAGGAAAACCCGTACATCGAGCCCACATCTTGCCCCAGGAGGTAGGGCACCTCTTTATTAGAATTCCTTGGTTGCTGTACAATGTGCATATTTTCTCCACACAATCCCGTACAATAGGTTGCTTGTTGGCTTAAGTAGTGATTGTAATAATTAACCGACTCGGCTGAAAGTTCCATGGCTCGAGACCTCTCTCTCTGGTTTGATAGTTGGCTCAAGAACCCCTCAATTGGACCGTCAGTAATCAGCATTAAATATAACAATCAACCGCCCCTGCTGAATACCCCAGCTCCCCAAAACCCGACACCTCTGGATAACAATGGCCCCCCAAAGAATTACCATCAACAGTGAAGGGTAGGCGGTCCCCATCTGATATTGCAGAAGATAAAATCCTTGACAAATGAAAAGTAGAGCAACAATTTGAAATGGGGGGAAAAAACCTGTAGAAAGATCAAACAAAGATATGATGCTTCCAAAGGACAATGGTCTTTGGAAGATTTAAATGTGCTAAGGAACAATAAAACAATGCATAAACAACTGCAAAGCAGAAATTGGAAAAATGAGAAGCAGAAAAATCTGAAATGAAAGAAACAATTACAGGTGCAACAGATAGTGACGAGGGAGAAACTCCCCACTGCGGTACCTAAATCCCCCATTTCAGGGCACCATAATGTTTGGAACACAGCAATGTCATGTAAATGAAAGTAGTCATGTTTAGTATTTTGTTGCATATCCTTTGCATGCAAGGACTGCTTGAAGTCTGTGATTCATGGACATCACCAGTTGCTGGGTGTCTTCTCTCGTCATGCTCTGCCAGGCGTGGCATTACAGCCATCTTCAGCTTATGCTTGTTTTGGGGGCTTGTCCCGTTCAGTTTTCTCTTCAGCATATAAAAGGCATGCTCAATTGGGTTCAGATTGGGTGATTGACTTTGCCACTCTTGAATTGACCATTCTTTAGCTTTGAAAAACTCCTTTATTGCTTTAGCAGTATGTTTGGAATCATTGGTACACAAAAAGCTGGAGAAACTCAGCGGGTGCAGCAGCATCTAAGGAGCGAAGGAGATAGGCGACGTTTCGGGTCGAGACCCTTCTTTGGAATCATTGTCTTGCTGTAGATTGAACCGCCAGCCAATGGGTTTTGAGGCATTTGTTTGAACTTGAGCAGATAGGATGTGTCTATATACCAGAATTCATTATGTTACAACCATCAGCAATTGTATCATCAATGAAGATAAGTAAGCCAGTATCTTCAGCAGCCATATATGCCCAGGCCATTACACCCCCACCACCGAGCTTCACAGATGAGGTGGTATGGTTTGGATCTTGGGCAGTTCCTTCTCTTCCATACTTTGCTCTTGCCATCACTCTGATATGAGTTAATCTTCGCCTCATCTGTCCACAAGACCTTTTTCCAGAACTGTGGTTGCTCTTCTTGGCAAACTGTAACCCGGCCATCCTATTTTTGCAGCTAACCAGTGGTTTGCATCTTGCAGTGTAGCCTGTATTTTTGTTTGTGAAATTCTCTGCAGACTGTGGTCATTGACAAATCCACACCTAACTCCTGAAGAGTGTTTCTGACCTGCGATTAGTAAGCTCACCAGTGCTCTCTTTGTTCTTAATGATGTTCCAAACAGTTGATTTTGGTAAGTCTGAGGTTTGTCAGATGTCTCTACCAGTTTTATTCTTGTTTCTCATAATGACTTCTTTGATTTTCATTGGCACAACCTCATGTTGATAAATATGTTTGCAACAGTGATGTAAAGACTGGAGGAAACGCTACGTGCTGAGCTCTCTTATATATGCATTAAGGAGACAATTAAACATACCTGAGCAATTACAAACACCTGTGAAGCTATGTGTCCCAAACATTATGGTACCCTGAAATGGCGGGGGACTATGTATAAACACTGCTGTATTTTCTACATGGTGAAACAAAAATGTATAAAAATGGCATTTATTAAAATCTGACAATGCGCACTTTAACCACAGGTGATAGTTTTTCCCATTACAAATCTCAAATTGTGGAGTACAGAGAAAAATAAATAAATGATGGGTATTTGTCTGAAACAATATGAAGGACACTGTACATTGACTTGGCCTCCACAGCCTTCTGTGGCAATGAATTCCAGATTCACCACCCTGTGACGAAATAAATTCCTCCTCATCTCCTTTCTAAAATACATTATTTTATTCTGAGTCTGTGGCCTCTGGTCTAAGACTCTCCCACCAGTAGAACCATCCTCTCCTCATTCACTCTATCAGGCCTTTCACTATTCAATAAGTTTCACTGAGGCCCCCCTCATCCTTCTAAACTACAAAGAGTACAGGCCCAGTCCCGTCAAAAGCTTCTCAATCGCCACAGTAAACCTCTTCTGGACCCTCTCCAACGCCAGCACAACGTTCCTCAGATATGCGGTCCAAAACTCTTCACAATACTCCAAATGCAGTCTGACCAGTGCCTTATAAAGCGTCAAAGCTCTTAAAACAGTGGAATTGATAGTAGACTTTAGGAGAGCTCCCCCTCCCCCCCACTCACCATCAACAACACCATAGTCACATATGTGGAGTCATTTAAATTCCTTGGAACCATCATCTCCAAGGACCTTAAATGGAGGGCAACTATCAACTCCACAGTCAAAACGGCCTAACAGAAGATATACTTATGGCGGCAGCTGAGGAAACAATCTGCCACAGGCAATGATGGTCCAATTCTACACTGCCATCGCAGAGTCTGTCCTCACCTTCTTCATCATGGTCTGGTTTGACGCAGCCACCAAGCTCGACATCCGGAGGCTGTAGCGAATCGTTCAATCAGCTGAGAAGATTGTTGGCTGCAACCTTCCCCCCCATTGATGATTTGGGGGGGGGGGGGGGGGGGGGCAGGAAGTGAGCTGGCAAGATCTCGGACCCCTCTCACCATGGCCACAAACTCTTTGAAGCACTTCCCTCTGGAAGACGACTCCGGACTGTCAAAGCCACCATAGCCAGACATAAAAACAACTTTTTTCCCCACGAGCAGTAGCTCTACTCAATAACCAAATATCTGTAGCCTCCTTTTGCTCTGGTATTTGACTTCATTCACATGTTTAAACTATAATGTTTTTTTCTTAATGTTTTAGGTTTTATTGTGATTTGTTTACTGTATGTCATGTTGTTTCTTGCAAGAGGAGCACCAAGGCAAAATTCCTTGTAATGTGTACATATTGGCCAATAAACCTATTCATTCATTCATTCCATCCCCGTTTTCATATTCTCATCCTCAAAAGGCATTTGCCTTCCTTAATGCCGATTCGACTTGCAAGTTACTTTTTTGTGAATACTGTACCAGCACTCCCAAGTCCCTTTGCACCTCTGATTTCTCTCCCCAGAAAGAAAATTAGAAAATAGACCAAGCCTTTATTCCTAAAATAGACGCAAAATACAGGCAGCATCTCTGGATAGAAAGAATGGAAGACGTTTTGGGTCGAGACCCTTCTTCAGACTGAGGTCTGGGGAGAGGGAGATACAGAGATAATGAAGTACAAGAAGTAAAAACGAGACAAAGGGGATGAGGATCAAAGAAAATGTAGAATCATTGTTAGCTGGGAGAAGGTAAGACTGGTCAGAGAACTGGGAAGGATGGAGAGAGGGAAAGCAAGGGTTACTTGAAGTTAAATAAGTCAATTTTCATACCACTGAGGTGTAAGCTGCCCAAGCCAAATATGAGGTGCTACAATCAAAATGAATGGCTCCACACTTCCCAACCTGTCCAAGTCCTTCTTCAGAGTCCCTGCTTTCTCTATACTACCTGCCCCTCCGCCTACCGTCGTATCAATATTTCAATATCAATACCTTTGACACAATATGTCAGGCTACAGAACTTTGTCTCGGACATGGTGGTGAGCAACACAAGAGCCCCGCAGGGGACGGTCCTCTCTCCCTTCCTATTCACCATCTACACCTTCAGATATAACTCGGTCTCCTGCCACCAGCAGAAGTTTTCAGATGACTGTGCAATAGTGGTCTGCATCAATGATGGGAGGGAAGTTGAATACAGAGGTGTAGTCGGTGACTTTGTTGAGTGGTGTAGGCTGAATCACCTGCAGCTCAACACCAACAAGACTAAGGAGTTACTGTGGTAGCCATTTAGGGTAACTCAGTACATTATAACTACAACCAGTTACCTTTAAATTTTATCTGCCTGTAATTATGTGGGTGGAATTTATATGTAGTCGGAGGCCTGTTTGCGGCTGGGATTCTCGCGCAGACGCCCTAGTTTAGTTTGAAGGCGCACGGGGGAGAGGTCATAGCTTTCGACCATGCACGAGTTTGACTATGAGTAAGATCAAAATGTACTTAAACAAGAAGTTTGGATGAATATCTTACTGTTTTTATTATAACAATAAAGAATCTATTACTTAAGAGACTGTGTTTTGAAGATTTATCTTTGGATGGCATTGAATGTCTCGTGGAGAGTTCGTAAATGCGAATCGATTAATCTCCTGAACCCCTGTGTTCAATCAGTGGCTAGAGGAAAGATTCCTTGAACGATATAAAAATCTGTCACTACAGTTAGTGATGAACTTTGGTAGGAGAGGAAAACCCATATCCCTTGCCTGCATCAATGTTGTGGATGTGCAGTTTTTACCAGAGAGTATAAATACCTGGTAGTGTACCTACACAGTAAACTGGACTGGTCCAGGAATGCCAAGCCCCTGAACAAGAAGAGACCAAGCCGGCTGTACTTTTTGAGAAGGCTCTGCTCCTTCAACGTCTGCAGTGGGATGCTGCAGATGTTCTACAAATCGATGATAGCTAGTGCCATCTTCTTCGCTGCCATGTGCTGGGGCAACAGGGTGAAGGCTGCGGACGCCAATAGAATCAACAAACTCACTAGGAAGGCGGGCTCCGTCCTGAGGGCGGAGTTGGATTCATGGGAGGTGGTCTTGGAGGGGTGGATGCCGCCACAATCTCTCGCCACCTTTTTCATAACCTTGGGGTGCAGTCCATCCAGTCCAAGCAACATATCCAACTTCAGACCTTACAGCTACCCAAGCACCTTTTCCCTAGTAACAGCGACTAACTTCCACCCTTGCTATCCTCATATTAGCAGACATACTTTCATATTTCATCTTTTTCCCCCTGTATTGCCTATTTAGTTAACTTCTGATTTTTTTTCTTTTTTAATTTTTTATATAGCTTCCCACTAATCTTTGCATTGCAACATGCCTTCTCTTTTGGTAATGAAGTCTTTGACTTCCCTTGTCAACCACGGTCACTTAATTCCTCTTCGGAATGAAAAGATCCTGCGTTTTCCAAATTATTCTCAGAAATTCCTGCCATTGCTGTTCCATCATCATTCCTACTAGGGTCCCTTTCCAGTCAACTCCCCATAACCCTTGACACTTGTTCTAATCAATAATTTGTCCATCTCTACCTTTAAAATATCCACTGGCACCTCTACAGGCCTTTATGGCAATAAATTCCACAGATTAACTACCCTCTGACTAATGAAGTTGTTGCTCACCTCCTTTCTAAAAGAGCACCCTTTAATTCTGAGGCTATGAACTCTGGTCCAAGACTCTGCTACCAGTGGAAACATGCTTTCCACATCTACGCTATCTATGCCTTTCCTTATTCTGTAAGTTTCAATGAGATCCCCCCTCAACCTTCTAAACTTCGAGTAGAGGCCCAGTGCTGCCAAACGCCCATCATATGTTAACCCACTATGTAGAGTCCGTAGGAGTATCAAGGAACAAAGGGACCTTAATGTACAAATCCAAAAATCATTGAAGGCAGCAACACAGGTGGATAGCATAATTAAGAAAGCATATGGAATACTGGCCTCCAATATTCAGGGTCTTCAATACAAGAGGGTTATGCTCCAACCTTATAAAACATTGGTCAGACATTAGGTGGTACAGGAGGCCCCTGGATTACACAGGATGTCCATTCCTGAGAATTGTCCATCAGAGTTCCTCATGTCAGAAATAATCAATTTCAACAACGACAGTTATCATGAACATTTATTTATCATTTTCTGTGTAGTTACAATGGTACAGAATCAAAATCCAATGGATAGTTTCAATGGCTTCAATGCACTTTACATTATTTGATAAGTATTTCATAAGCATCAGTAGAAGAGATTGCCTTGCCGGTTTCCAGAACAAATATTTTAAGTGGCCCCTCACTGTGAACCAGAGGCTGTGTTCTTAAAGACATTAGCATCTAATTAGTGCCGGGAGGTGATACATAAATCTTTTTGAAGGATAGTTGTCTTTCGAATTAATTAGCTGCTAGAGCCATTTCATAATTCCTGAAGATGTTTGCATTTCTGTATCTAACTTTATCTTACAAATATATATTTTAAATTTACAGCAGAATGTGTGTGGTCTGATAAGTGTGTGGTCCATAAGTGCGATCACTCATAACCAAATGCGGGCGGCCCTGTACTTATAGATCTGATCATCATACTATAGGAAAGTGATAGTGGAGCTAGAGTAAGAAGAAGAAATTTGCCAGAATTTTGCCTGGGATGGAGCGTTCCACTTATTAGAGATGGGAGAGGCTAGTTCTTTTTGCCCTGAAGGAAAATTATGAGAGGTACAGATACGGTAAACTGCAACTATCTTATATCCATATTGGAATTAGAGGAAGCTGGAGGCCACAGATTTAGGCAAGAGTTTAAAGACAATGAGGATCTGACGGGATCTTTTTCAACCGAGTGCCAAGAACCTGGAATACACTACTTGAGAGAGTGGTGCAAGCAGAATCACTGAGAGCATTTAGATGTCCAGATGAGCATTTGTACCACCTAAGTATGGTTATGAGTAAAGTGCTGAAATATTGGATTAGTGTGGATGGATTCCCAGTGGTCGGCATGGTCATGGTAGATCAAATGGCCTACTAGTACGCTGCATGATTATCTGACTGGCATGTTTTGGTGCTGCATGACTCTATTAGCAATTCTTCATCCTTTGTCATTTCTGCAGCCAAAAATCATGGCAAAAATCAGTCAAGAATTGCTCAATTACTTATTTTCTTTCTTTTAACAGAGTGGGAGTTACCTCATCAAAAATTTTACACACTAAATAAAAATGTTAATGTTCCCATCATAACCTAAAATATTAAATGTTAATGTTCCCATCATAACCTAAAAAAATGAACTTTGTAAAAGATGCAAAAAACATTAGCTCATTTTCTTCTCAATAGGTTCTATGCTCTCATCCTTATAATATTCAGTACCATAACCACTTTTAATAAGACAGTTAGATAATGGAACTAAGATATAATAATCTCAAACTCAAAGATTGTGTGCTCTAACCTTCTTCCCCGATTGTTTCTCCACCATATCGATGTTGAGCGGGTAATCTTCCGATTGTGGTGTTTTAGAACACCCACCCTTGGGCATCGTTCCTTCTTCCTTCGGCTGTCACCTCATTCAAGCATCTATTGCATCATCATCGACAGTCTATTGCAAATAAAATACAAATTAGAGCATAGAATTTCAATCTAATAATATCAAAAATCTCATCAATTCTGGCAAGGGTGCAGATAAATTGAAATGGGAAAGGTGGCTTACCCACTTTTTATTTTATCTCTGCACAAGTAATTAAAATACTTCTAATTGCAACATTTAAGGAGTTCATTACTGTATTAAACTCAGTGACTCCAACTCTCCCGCTTTCGGCGGGAGATCTCCCGCCGAAAGGCCATTTTCGCAAAATCTCCCGCTCTCCCGCTTGAGATTTAATTTCTCCCGCCCTGGCTTTGTGTCTCAAAAATAAGCCTAAAATAGCACCAGAGAGCATCTAGAACCCTAGAGCCGCAAGGGACTTCGCGCTTCGCGCTCGTGATGTGCGCTTTGCGCACATGAGTTTGCAGTCTCCAGTTTCCTAGGGGATCCAGGCGGGAGAATCTCCAGATCAGAAGGTGCTTGGGGTTGGAGTCTCTGTAAACTTTCACCTATAAAACTGTTTACTCTTATGGGGAAAAAACTGTTCTTGTCTGAAAAAAAATCTTTACTCTGGAAATTAAAATGTGAATTCACTGATCTTTTCACTCCATACTTTGGGAAAAGAGGACGGGTGCACAAAGTGGTTTGGAGGTGAAATAATAGCTTTTGTTTAGAGATAAGCCCATCAGAAAATAGTGGAGCCCATCAGAAAATCTGCTCTGATTTCAAATACAAGTCTACTTGATCACCAATATTTTTATGATACATGCATATTTTAATAATTCTAGAGTTTAAATTAGACTAATGGGAGTAGTCAATGTTAAGCTTATCTTGCTGGTTTCAAAATGTTTAACACTTTTAATGAGGATTGAAATCTGTAAAAGTATTACAATTGCTGAAGCATACCAAATACATGTGCAAACATTAATGCCATCACTAAATTAATCCTGCCAATTAATATCATGTAAATGTTCCAAAATCTTTTAACTTCAGTCAACATGTGAACGTGAATTCATTGCCCAAAGTCTACCTGATCATTTTTCCAAACAGCATTGACCAAAGACTGCAGCAGACACCAAACTATGCCACAAATACATTTTTTTTTAAACAAGAAATGGCTGTGAAAATTAAAGTAGACTTGGTGGGAACAAGATATGGAAGGAACAAGTATTTTATTTTATAAACAACTTAAAATTAAGAGCCATCTTGTAAACCAATTATTTTTTACCTCAAATGATAATAAAGATATACAATACAATATGTCCACATTTCAGTCAAATGTTTTCACTTATTTTCTAAAAGTCATCAATCATATTATAAATTAGAACTATCAAATTAAATCCAATAAGTAATTCCGGATAATCTCCTGCAGTGAAGTGTGAAACTCACAAGCAGCACAAGTAACTGAGACAAACAGTAAAGATATATTTAAGGAGGAGCTAAATACAAGAGGGAGAAAAAGTGTCATAGTTTGATGAAGAGAAGCATAAAGAGGCTTGCACTAAACATCAAATAGAATGGGTTTATGGACTGAAAGGCACATTTTTCTTCTGGAAATTTTTAGAATCCATTATTAAGTATGAGATTTCCGGGCACTTGCAAGCACATGATAAAATAGGCTGAAGTCAGCATGGTTTTGTGAAGGGGAGATCTTGCTGACAAATCTGTTGGCAAATCCCCTCTTTCGTCATAGATGAGGGTCTCACACGGGTCTCCTCGGTACCCCGCCGCTCCGACCTAGCTCCCCCTCCCCCTAGTCGCAACTGGGACAGAGTCCCCCAGTCCTTCCCTTTCACCACATCGCATACAAAACATAATGCAAATTGGAGGAGCCGCATCTCATTTTGCTTGAGCAGCTTACAAACCAGGAGTATGAACATTAGTTTCTCCAAATTCAAGTAACTACAGTCACACCAGCTTTTGTTCTCACGTAGCCACAGCTAACAACGGCCCGTTTCCTTTATCATTGTTATTTTTTGCATAACTTTCATTCATTTGTTCTATATTTCTCAACATCATCGCCTAAATCCCTCATTTCCCTTTCCCGTGATTTCAGTATGATGGGTCTCAACCCAAAACATCATCCATTCCTTCTCTCCAGAGATGCTGCCTGTCCCGCTGAGTTACTCCAGTATTCTGTGTTTATCTTTGGTTTAAACCAGCATCTGCAGTTCCTTCCTGCACAAATCTGTTGTAATTCTTTGAGGAAGTAAACCACAGGATAGACAAGGGAGTCAGTGATTATGTTTACTTGCATTTATAGGCCTTTGATAAGGTGCTGCATGTAAGGCTGCTAAAGAAGATGAGGGCCCGTGGTGTAGATATAAGATACTAGCACGGATAGAAGATTGGCTGAGGGGCAGAAG
Organism: Okamejei kenojei; assembly: GCA_035221665.1. Lineage (NCBI taxonomy): Eukaryota > Metazoa > Chordata > Chondrichthyes > Rajiformes > Rajidae > Okamejei > Okamejei kenojei. Next base: position 49,730,474 of record CM069147.1, read on the forward strand.
GCAAAGAGTGAAAATAAATGGGGATATTTCTGGTCAGCTACCGGTGACTAATAGTGTTCTTCTGGGGTCATTGTTCGGTCCTCTACTTTTTGACGTTGAATATTAATGATTTGGATTATAGAATTAATGGCCATATTCATGACAGTTGGAGCGACTTGATGATATTGATGCCAAATTTAGTGCCCTCCATAATGTTTGGGACAAAGCCCCGTCCTTTATTTATTTGCCTCTGTACTCCACAATTTGAGATTTGAAACAGGAAAAAAAAAATCACATGTGGTTGAAGTGCACATTGTCAGATTTTAATAAAGGCCTTTTTTTATACATTTTGTATCACCATTGAGAAATTACAGCAGTGTTTATACATAGTCCCCCCCCCCCCCCCCATTTCAGGGCACCATAATGTTTGGGACAGTAATTTCATGTGAATGAAAGTAGTCATGTTTAGTATTTTGTTGCATATCCTTTGCATGCAATGACTGCTTGAAGTCTGCGATTCATGGACATCACCAGTTGCTGGGTGTCTTCTCTGGTGATGCTCTGCCAGACCTGTATTGCAGCCATCTTTAGCTTATGCTTGTTTTGGGGGCTAGTCCCCTTCAGTTTTCTCTTCAGCATGCTCAATTGGGTTCAGATCGGGTGATTGACATGGCTACTCAAGAATGGACCATTTTTTAAGCTTTGAAAAACTCCTTTGTTGCTTTAGCAGTATGTTTGGGATCATTGTCTTGCTGTAGAATAAACCGCTGACAATGAGTTTTGAGGCATTTGGTTGAACTTGAGCAGATAGGATGTGTCTATACACTTCAGAATTAATTATGCTACTACCATCAGCAGTTGTATCATCAATGAAGATAAGTCAGTTTCATCAGCAGCCATACATGCCCAGGCCATAACACCCCCACCACTGTGTTTCACAGATGAGGTGGTATGCTTTGGACCTTGGGCCGTTCCTTCTCTCCTCCATACTTTGCTCTTGCCATCACTCTGATATGTTAATCTTTGTCTCATCTGTCCACAAGACCTTTTTCCAGAACCGTGGTTGCTCTTTTAATTACTTCTTGGCAAACTGTAACCCGGCCATCCTATTTTTGCGACTAATCAGCTGTTTGCATCTTACAGTGTAGCCTCTGTATTTCTGTTCGCGACGTCTTCTGCAGACAGTGGTAATTGACAGGTGACAGGGGGTTTCTTTATTATAAAGAGAATTCTTCTGTCATCAGCTGTGGAGATCTTACTTGGCCTGCCAGTCCCTTTGCGATTAATAAGCTCACCAGTGCTCTCTTTCTTCTTAATAATGTTCCAAATAGTTGATTTTGGTAAAGCTAAGATTTGGGTGATATCTCTAACAGTTTTATTCTTGTTTCTAAGTCTCATAATGGCTCTTTGACTTTAATTGGCACAACTTTGGTCCTCATGTTGATGAACAGCAATAAAAGTTTCCAAAGGTGATGGAAAGACTGGAGGAAAGGCTAGGTGCTGAGAGCTCTCTTATACCTACATTTAAACAATTACAATTAAAATACAGTTTGGGTAACAATCAGTATTTTAAATATTTCCAAATATGTGATTATCTGAAAAAATATGCACAAGAATTTCACAATATGCCATCAGATTTACTGGATAAAGCAATGAATACAAAGGCTGAATCAGCAAATTTAATCTCATATATATATATATATATATTATTCTAAATGCAGAAATACCAACAACTGAAGGTATCAGAAGAGACTGGGAAAATGAATTAAGTCTAAACATTTCCAAAGAAAGGTGGAAAGAACACTTGTTAAATGTGCATAAATGTTCAATTAACGTAAGACACACTTTAATACAATTTAAAATCTTACACATATTATACTATTCAAATACTAAATTAAGTAAACTTTTTCCCAATGTCTCGCCTATTTGTGATAAATGCTAGTCTCAAGAAGCTACTATAGTGCATTCATTTGTCTTTTGTACAAAAATTCAAATATTTTGGATTGAAATCTTTGAAATCTTTACAAAACTATTTAAAATAAATTTGACACCAAAGGCAGATTGGATTATTTTCGGAATAACGGAAGGTAGCCAGAGATGCCAACCCTAAATTTAGTTCACAGTAACATTCAACCCATTTGTCAGTAACAAATGGGGGTAAATGCATTTCTCTCAGTAACATGTTGCGGCACCAGAAATATGCATGGCAACGACCCAAAATCTGCAACGCGCGTTGAATCCAACCTTCCTTTTTTCAACTAGTACTATATACAAACTCATTAAACACACATAAACATCCTTTAGTATACACAGTATTACTTAAAAGATGTACATATATATTTTGATGAGTCTTGAATGCTTTAGCCTTCAGGCACAGCTAACAATACTTTTCATACTTTCAGTTTCCTTCTCACCTGACTCTAGTCTGAAAAGGGGTCTCGACCCAAAGCATCACCTATTCATTTTCTCTTCTCCAAGATGCTGCCTGCCCCACTGAGTTACTCCGGCATTTTGTGTCTATCTTCAGTGTAAACCAGCATCTGCAATTCCTTCCTGCACACACTATGTACATAGGTGTATACAATGAATGTTTTGTTGCTTAGAATGTGTTTTACAGAGTACTGTGCTTACATATGTTGCACTGCTGCAAGTAAGTTTCATTGTTCCCTTTCAGGACACATAAGTTCATAAGATATAGGAGCAGTGAGGCCATTCAGCCCATCAAGTCTATTCTGTCATTCAATAGTAGCTGATCTATCTTTCCCTCTGGACCCCATTCTCCTGCCTTCTCATAACCGTTGACATCCAAGCAAGAATCTGTCACTCTCCACCTTAAAAAATTACCCATTGACTTGGCCTCCGCAGCCTTCTGTAGTAATGGTTCCCCCAGATTCACCGCCCTCGGACTAAATAAATTCCTCCTCATCTCCCCCCTAAAAGGTACGTGACAAAGGTAAAGCGTTGTGTAAATGTCTGAAGAAGGTCTCGACACGAAACGCCGCCTATCTCCTTGGCTTCTTCGATGCTGCTGCACCCGCTGAGTTTCTCCAAGCCTTTTGTGTACCCCCAAAGGTAAAACATTGTTGACTCTTGGAGTGGTTTGAAGGAGGTGCCGAGCTGGGCTCCACTTACCTTCATGAAGGGAGCTGCCGTAGGACGAGGCGCTGGCGCTAACATGGTGAGGACCTGCTCCTGGACCCTCATGCTCTTCTGCTGGCTGCCCTGCCGGTGCTCGCTGCGCTGGTCCAGCTGTCGGTCGGACGGGACGGCCAGGGTGGAGACCGGGGCGTCCGACGGCAAGGCGGACTTGAGAAAGTGAACGTCCTGCATCGCTGCGTTCATTCTCGCTGGCTCTTTCCCCTCCCGAGGAAAGTGTGTCAAAGGTGAGCTGGTGTTCGCCCGACCTGGACAACGATGAAGTCCCTCTCCCTCCCTCCTCCTCCCTCCTTCCCGGTGGCTATGATCAAAGATCCTACAGCGATCTTTGCCTGTGATCTCCCTGAAGGGAGGAGACTTGCCCTGCCACGTCGCTGCCTGCCTGCTACAACGTAGAGCTCCATCTTCCCTGAGTGAGTTAGGTTGCAAAAAGCCGCTAACCGCCGCTCGTTCCCGCCCTTTTCCCGCTGCATGTCCTCGTTCCCGCCCTTCCCGCTGTCGTTCGTTCCCGCCTCCCGCTCCCGCTGCTCGTCGTTCCCGCCCTTCTCCGTAACAACATGTTTGGCTGCCGGAACACCGTAATTAGTTTATTTCGCCGGACGAAATACGGCGAATCCGGGACACTTGGTAACCCTGGGTAGCCCTGAATTAAATGTGTTTTAAAAGAATCGATTTGAATATGGCTTAATAATAGGAAAAAAGCTCTTCTTAAAATTCTAGGAAAATGCCGCTATTCCAACAGTAAATATGTGGATTTCAACTATATTTGAAACACTGCATTTGGAAGATATGAGACTCCGCCTGGCAGGAAAAACAGATAGTTTCTATCAGACGTGGTCTGCATTTATAGATTTGCTACAAAGATAGGGTGCAAGATACCTCAAAAAGGTACCGACGTCGGGCCTTGGTAAATGGGGATGAAAAACTATCGAGTTTGTAAATTCCTTTTGCATGATATTTATAATATAGTAACTGGCTTTTCCTTTTTTGTTCTCTCTCTCTTTTCTTTTTTCTCTTTTCTAGGGTCTATTTCTTAATCTCCTTTCTCTAACTCTTTGACCAAGGGCTCTTTTTTTTCTTCCCTTTTTCACTTTCACAACTTTTCTCACTCTCTTCACTCTCTCTGTTTCTACTCTTTTTCTTTAAAAGCCTTAAAGTTAAAGGGTATAATGATTGTAATATATATGGGATGTACACTGATGTATTTACCTCTATTAAATAAAAATATAAACATTTAAAAAAAAACTACATTAAGGAGGCGATTAACACACCTGAGCAATTACAAACGCCTGTGAAGCCATGTGTCCCAAACATTATGGTGCCCTGAATTGGGGGTCTATGTATAAACACAGCTGTAATTTTCACATGGTGTAACCAAAATGTATAAAAATACCCTTTAATAAAACTGACAATGTGCACTTTAACCATATGTGATTTTTTTTTTTACATATAACAAATCTCTAATTGTGGAGCACAGAGGCAAATAAACAAATAATGTCTTTGCCCCAAACATTATGAGGGGCACTGCAGATGTTATCCTTCTCTGTAATAAAGGAAGATATACAAATTCCTCAAACATCCAGAGTTTTATCAATCTCTGTTTTGAATGGAAATGATGACCGAGTACTTCTAGGCAGCAAATTCAGAAGATTCATCATCCACAGTGAAAATCTACTGGATCAGTATTAAATGACGAGGGGCTTTTTTCGAGACTGTAACGTCAAAATTCAGTCTCCTTCTCCAGGGTAAATACCTCTATTTTCTTGAATTGAGAAGAACGAGACAGCAAGACGCCATCTCTATCAAGACTGGCAAATCTCCATGGCCCCTGCTCTTATAGCAGAATTCTTCTATGCAAGAAGGAATAAAATTGTACAAAATATTCAAGATACAGATTCAAAGTAATTATTTTATGAAAACATCGTTATTCTTGTATGAGAATCCTCTTGCAAAGTCCAAATTACCACTTGCCTTCCTAATTGCCCGCTGCACCTGCTTTCAGGAAATGTGCAAGGATTCCTGGGCTTCTTTCAACATTAACACTTCCCAATCTCTCTTTTTTTTTAAATATGCAGAGTTCCTGATTTTAAGCAATATGAATTTTTTTTAATTTTTTTTTTAATAAAGTGTCACAGCACGGAGACAGACCCTTCGGCCCACTGAGTTGAGCTGACCAGCGATCCCCGCACATTAACACTATCCTACACACACTGGCGACAATTTACATACACAACAAGACAATTAACCTACACAAGTGTACATCTTTGGAGTAAGGGAGGAAACAGAAGATCTTGGTGAAAGGTCACGGGGAGAACATACAAACTCCGTACAGACTGCAACCGTAGTTGGGATCGAACTCGGGGCTCCGGCGCTGCAAGCGCTGTAAGGCAGCAACTATACCGCTGAGCCAATGTGCCGCCCACTTTCCTCCACACTGCATGTGATCTGACAAGCTGTTTCCTACTCACTCAGCATGTCTATATCCCTTTAAAGTTCCTTTGCAGTTTCAACGCTTCTAACATTCCCCGTGTCATCAGCAAACCTGGAAATATTATATTCGATCCCCTCTGCTAATTGCTGATATAGATTATGAACAGTTAGGGCCCAAAGCATCAACTCCTGCAGTTTCCCACTTGTCTAGCCTTCCACCCCAAAAAGGATTTGTTTATTCCAAATCTGTTATCCATTTGCTAATCAAGCCTCAATCCATGCTAATATCTCATCCCCATTCCATGTGCTATATCATTGTTAATCAATTTCCTACATGGTTCTTCAGTGAAAACCACCTCAACATCAAAAATCTATTGGTTCCCCCTCAACCACTCAGATATATCAAAGAACTTCAATGGATTAGTCAAAGCCGATTTTCCTTTCATAAAGCCAACAAGTGGGTGTGGTAACCGATGACATTTGGAAATAAACCTGTACAAATGAAAAGGGAGCCAGTGGAAGAATAAAGTGAAGGGAATGAAAAAAATTCAGATTGATGTAGTTTATGAGGAAATAGACAAAGATAAACTGGAACATTTTGGGTCTTCTGGATTATCTGTGTCTCTAATATCCTTCTAAAGCAAAGGTACAACACGGGAAGTAGGTTCTTGATCCGAAACATCACCTATTCCTTCTGTCCAGTGATGCTGCCTGTCCCACTGAGTTATTCCAGCATTTTGTGTCCACCTCCATACAACGTTGGCGACTCTCCAGTCCTCCAAGAACTCATCTGCGAAGTTGCAAAGACTTTTATCAAGGCCCCTTCAATCTCCTTTCTTGCATAACCTGGGATAGATCCCATCAGTCCCTGGAAATTTATCCACCTTAATGCTTGTCAAAAGCCCCAACACCCTCCTTTCGATCTCCAATTGTCCTAGTATATTAATATACCACTATAATAAAGAAATATCCCAAACACCTGTCCGACATCAGAAATACTCTTCGGGAGTCGGGTGTGGATTTGTCAATGATCACTGTCCGCAGAAGACCTCATGAACAGAAATACAGAGGCTACACGGCAAGATACCTACCACTGGTTAGCCGCAAAAATAGGATGGCCAGTTTACAGTTTGCCAAGAAGTACTTAAAGAGCAGCCACAGTTCTGGAACAGGTCATCTGAAAGATGAGATGAAGATTAACTTATATCAGAGTGATGGCAAGAGCAAAGCATGGAGGAGAGAAGGAGCTGCCTAAGATCCAAAGCATACCACCTCATCTGTTAAACACAATGGTGGTGGTGTTATGGCCTGGGCATGTATGGCTGCTGAAGGTACTGGCTCACTTATCTTCATTGATGATACAAGTGCGGATGGTCGTAGCATAATGAATTCTGAAGTGTATAGACACATCCTATCTGCTCAAGTTCAAACAAATGCCTCAAAACTCATGGGCCGGCAGTTCATTCTACAGCAAGACAATGATCCCAAACATACTGCTAAAACAACAAAGGAGTTTTTCAAAGCTAAAAAATGGTCTATTCTTGAGTGGCCAAATCTTCTTCTTCTTGCGAATGAAACGTAAATAAGCCAAAGGAATAGTTAGATCTCAAACCGGGTGTTGAGCAGTCAGGCTGTTGTCTCTGCATCAATGTCTGCCAGGCCCTGAGCTCCATTTGATGGGTGGTAGAGCGGGTACTCAGAGATGACATGGTTGGCTGTCTGTTGTTCTGCTCTGCATTCATGGACTGGGCTCTGGCGGAGCCACCATCTCCACATGCTAGCATTGAAACGCCCAACTCCCGTACAAAGTCTGTTGAGCTTCACCCATGCTCCTCTGAGGAGGTCAGACCCTGGACAGTTTTTTATTTGGTGAAGAGATGTAGCTGCGTGAGGTTGCCTTCTACTCCTGTGACCACTTGGTGGCTATCCAGTGTGCTTTTGTCTCAGTTGGTGGGATGGATGCTAGGAGTTGTTCTCCTTGTGGAGGAGGTGATCTGTGTCCATGGCACGACGAGATAGTGTCAGAGTTGCTGCTTGCCTTCGGATCCCTGCTGCTCGACTGGAGTAGGTCGAGGGCACCCAGTGATGGTCCGCAAGATGCCATTCAGGCTCGTGTCTACCAGGCTAGTATATCTCTGCTTCTACTCCATATGAGTGCACATACTCCGCTGGAGCAAGAGCTAAGACAGAGGTGCGAAGAGTTGATGGACTGGCTCCCCAACTTGTTCCTGCCAGGCGTCGGATGAGGACGCTACGTGCCATGACCTTGTCGCGGATACCAGCCAGGTGTTGACGAAATGTAAGCGACCTGTCCGAGGTAAGTGGGTGTTTGTTGGAAGTTCAAGCACCTGTTGTTAACGAAGACAGCTAGGTCTCACTTAGCTTCCTTGTTGTTTAGATGAAATGCCGTTGACACTGTTTTGCCTTCGCTCAGCTTTAGACGCCACTGTCGTAGGTATCCTGCCAAAGTCCCCATGTCTTGACTCAAGGAGCTTTCGATTGTCTTCCACTCTTTATGCCTCATCAGGATGGCTAGATCGTCAGCATACCCATATTTTCCAGCGATGGTCTTTGGGAGGTCATGGATGTAAACCTTGAAAAGCAGCGGAGCAAGGACGGATCCCTGTGGGACGCCATTCTTCAGTCTACATAGCCTACTCTGCTGTACATCACTGGTCTTAAACACAAAGCTGCGGCTTGATAGCAGCTCGATGATGTAGTGTACCATGCGCCTGTCTAGCAGCACCCGAAGTAGCTTTCCAGTTAGTCCCCGGGCCACGTCAATCACCCGATCTAAACCCAATTAAGCATGCCTTTTTCTGCTGAAGAGAAAACTGAAGGGGACTAGCCCCCAAAACAAGCATAAGCTAAAGATGGCTGCAATACAGGCCTGGTAGAGCATCACCAGAGAAGACACCCAGCAACCGGAGATGTCCATGAATCACAGACTTCAAGCAGTTATTGCATGCCAAGGATATGCAACAAAAGTACTAAACATGACTACTTTCATTCACACGACATTGCTGTGTCCCAAACATTATGGTGCCCTGAAATGGAGGACTATGTATCAATACAGCAGTAACTTCTACATGGTGAAATCAAAATGCATAAAAAATGGCCCCTATAAAAATCTGACAATGCGCAATTCAACCACATGATTTTTTCTAATACAAATCTCAAATTGCAGAGTAGAGGCAAATAAATAAATGATGGGTTTTTGTCCCAAACATTATGGAGGGCACTGTGTCTGTTGCTCCAGGGGTCGGCAACCTTGTTCTGAATAGGGGCCAGGACCCATGTCTGAGAGGGGATGGCAGACGCACCTATGAGGAGGTTCCATCCGCTCACAGATAGATGGCACCACCACATAGATAGATCCACATCTATCTGTGAGCAGATGGCGTGCCCCTGGACTGGCTGCAGTTCCCAGGTCGCAATAACTAATTGAAAAGAAATACGCCTGCTGGCCCAATGATTTCGGGTTATGGGCCGGATCCGGCTGATGGTAGTAGCATAATTAATTCTGAAGTGCATAGGCACATCCTATCTGCTCAAGTTCAAACAAATGCCTCAAAACTCACTGGCTGGCAATTCACTGTACAGCAAGACAGTGATCCTAAACATACTGCTAAAGAAATAAAGGTGTTTTTCAAAGCTAAAAAGTGGCCAGTTCTTGAGTGGCCAGGTCAATCACCCAATCTGAATACAATTGACCCTGCCTTTTATATGCTGAAGAGAAAACTGAAGGGAACTGCACACAAAACAAGCATAAGCTGAAAATGGCTGCAATACAGGCCTGGCAGAGCATCACCAGAGAAGACACCCAGCAACTGGTGATGTCCATGAATCACAGACTTCAAGCAGTCATTGCATGCAAAGGATATGCAACAAAATACTAAACATGACTACTTTCATTTACATTAAATTGTTGTGTCCCAAACATTATGGTGCCCTGAAATTGGGGGGAGGGGGGGGGGGGGGGGGGGGGGGGGGAGAACTAGGTATAAACACTGCTGTAATTTCTCAATGGTGAAACAAAAAGTATAAAAATGGTCTTTATTAAAATTTGACAATGTGCACTTTAACCACATGTATTTTTTTTTTCCTATTACAAATCTCAAATTGTGGAGTACAGCAGCAAATAAATGAATGATGGGTCTTTGTCCCAAATATTATGGAGGGCACTGTAGTTCCAAGCATTGACCAAAGCTCTAAATTCATCTGTTTCATCCATGCATTTAAATAAACACTCAGCACATCAGTTTCAGCATATTCCTTAATCTCTCCCTGCCTATCCTTTTAAGACTTACTGTGAGGAAGTATTATATAATAGAACCGCTCGGATAGTGACTTTTATAGAAGCTAGGTAATTTGCAAAAGAAAAGCTTAAGGTTTTCCTAACGAAATAAAGTACAATGAAACATATACACACAGGGAAAGATGAATCAAGACATAGAAACTGCTAATCAGAACCTGCTTAGCTTAGTTTATTGTTTTGAGGCAATTGTATCGCTGGAGGAAACTGTATTTGGTATGATTGTGTTGGAGAATGGATAGCTGAATAGGGGCCTCAATGGCACATTCTTAAGCTGTGAGGGTTATGCTGAGTTTGAGACCGAATTCAAGGCTGAGAGATAATAGACCCTGTAGTTAGCCTTGGCTATGTTAAATTATAATGAGATTGGGATAAGGGGTAGGATGTATATGAAGTGGAGTAGTTGCTTGGAAGAGAATTAGATTGATAGATATGTTTATAGGAAGTCGAAGAAGCAGATGTAATTCTGATGTAATGGTTTGAGTTGTAAATCTCCCTTGTGTTCTGCCTTGTACATGAGATTTGAAATCCAGCTTCCAGATAGCAGGAAAGGGGCTACAAATTAAAATTAAGTTGTATCCTGGCACCAAACACTTAGTTGACATATTTATGACCCATGTATGCTTGGTTGGGAGATTGGGTGTTTTGAATTTAGAAACTGTAATTCGGCAAGCTCATATAATTAATGTTTTAAATACATATGTAATAGTATTGTAAAATGCGTAACATTGTAGTGAAACAATTTATGAAATGTATTGTCTTAGTAGGAATGTAAACATTATACTTATAGAAATTGTTTAGATTTAGAGAAATATCTTTCTTCTTGGTATGGGAAGTGTGCATGACTTGTGTGATCATTGTATTACATATGTATCTTATATTTTGAGGAGTGGTCTTTGATAATTGAGCCTACTGGGGTTTTGCTGTGTTGAAATAAAATAATTCTAAAGCAAAGTTATACCACAGGCAAACAAAGGTTGTGAGGCCAGGGAAGGGGGAATCATGTGACAGATGTTGTAAATCACCAGGACAACTCAGATGATTGGTTACTAGCTTGCCATAACCTCTGCATCTGAAATGTCTAATACCTATTTAAATGCCATGAGTTTGTATCAAAGTTACTCCTCTCTGGACCCGCCCCAGTGCATCAGCTCTGTGTTGGAAGGTTCAGAGACTAGTCTCAGCTGAATAAAGAATTAATTTCAACAGTTACAAGTGTTTGAGTCAAGTTGACTTTACATTGACAAAATAACTCAGTGTAACATTTGATCATAACATCTACCTTCCCATCAGTCCTTCAATTTGCTGACTTTTGCTCTAGTTCCCACCCCCCTGACACTCTAGTTTAAACCCTCCGGAGTGGCACTCGTGAAATTTCCTGCAAGGACATTGGTCTCCTTGAAATTCAGGTGCAACCTGATCCTCTTGGACAGGTCACCACTCCTCAGACATGCATTCACCCCGACTGTCCTGCCCAGATCCTTACATGCACGATATTCCTTCTCTTCAACCACAACCATAATTTAAAAGGACAATAAATCACCATTCTGGTGATTGAAGTTTTGCTTGCATCATAGGTTGGTCATTAGCTTTCTATTATTCATATTTTCTGAAAATAGTTTGCTGTTTTCAGTGATTTTCAGATCTGGATTATATTAGCACAATTTGTATGTATAAATTACCTTGCTACAATTGCAGGTCATAACAGGGCCACATTCGAATTATGTATATTACATTCTCAGTGTATTAATTTCTTATAAGAATTCTCATTTTCAGATCTAAATTAATCTCACAATCCAGAGCTTTTTGTATTTTCCCCACCTGCCTTAACATGTGCCTTTGCCATTTGTTGTCATGGCTACAATTTATGGGTGTCAACGTTATGACTTATCTTCTATATTTTGCTATTCAATTTTAATTATTTTTGTCAATTCATTTTCTAGCACATTTTCTAAAACCAGGACTAGTCAGGGTCTGCTAAAAATGCTCTACTCTCTGTTTATTCAATAAACTAGGAAGTTCCACCAGTGGCTATTTTGCACAATGAACCACACACAACAATCCCCGCTGTCCAGTCCGCCTCACCTTATTTTCTGTACTTCTGCAATTTAGCATTTTCACAAAATTTCCCCAATTAACATTCTCCAGAAATGAGTTGCATGTAAAATAATTTATTTCCCTCTCGCTCTGCCAGCAATTTGCTTAACAACACATTTTCAGTTATATAAATAAATGGAATGCATCATTCATAATGCAAGGCAACTAATTTGCTCTTTACCTAACTTGCTGCATGGTGAAACATAATTTGATTGTCTGCAGCTCTACTATCAGATTTTGTCCACACGTCTCTCCAGATTTCAGCATTTGCGGTGCATTCTGAAAATAGACCTTGTGTTGTTATTTAAAAAAATACAATTGCTATTTTATTCTGATCTGGATGAACTATAAATGGTGTATTTTCCAAAACAGGGAAGAGAATGAATAAGGTAGATAAAAATGCTGGAGAAACTCAGCGGGTGAGGCAGCATCTATGGAGCGAAGGAAATAGGCAATTTTGGTCATTTGGGTCAAGGGGTTTGACCCATCATTTGGGTCAAACCCCTTCTTCAGACAAATTAAAGAGAATGAATAATTTGGGTTGAGCACATTTTTCTATGTACTCTTTAACCATCTGCAGTTGTAAGCAATAGTTATTGGTATAAAATGTTATAGCAAAAATGTTTCCATTCTAAATGATCAGATAGATGCATTCAGTTGTTAGAAAGTATTCCAAAGACTAGTTGAGGAAAGCACACAAAACAGGACATCTTGGTTTAAACATTTCACTTTGTGTCCACATTTTAAGTGGCAATTAAAGTGACAGTCTCAGACAAAGTAGCGCTTAACTGAGTGCGGCATCGAAAGGCTTTTAAATTTAGTTTAGCTTAGAGCACGATAAAAAGGCTCTTTGGCCCACCAAGTGCACACTGACCAGCAATCCCCACACATTAACACTACCCTGGTACTGAAAGCTCTAAGGCAGCAACTCTACCGCTGCGCCGCCATAATCAAATGGAACATTTTCTAATGGCTGAAATCAAACATTGTGAAGGTAAATTAGGTGTGTTCCTAATGAACTATAGTCAAAGACAAAAAAACATTGTCAATTTGGGGGGGGGGGGGGGGGGGGGGGGGGGGGTGGAGAAGGGGGTTAGCATTAGAGAAGTTTCAGACTTTCAATAACAACATTCCTTCCCCCCCTCCATTCCAAACTAAGTCTTAAACCAGTTTTCTTTAGTTACTGAAAGATAGAAAAATACTAAGGCCGTATGTTACATTGTTAAATTGAGTACAATTGCACAAATGACCATTTCAATGGTGTCCTATCCCAAGAAGAACCAGCTGCATTAAGATACTCTGTCTGTTTGCTGTAGGGAGAAAATGGGAAGTTTTCTTCTTCTTATCGTGCTCTTCTTCTTGCCAATCAAAATTGCTTAAAACCAATTAGACCCACGTAACACAACTATTATTCCCTAATTCATCGATTGTATTATATCCAATTCGTATTGTGAAACATGAGTTATTGCAGAACTCCCTGCACCAAGGTTGTTGGTCGTGTCAGTATTGTACTGCCTCAAGAATTCAGCAGGTCAATGTCCCAGATCCAAATCCAGCTGCCCCGTTTCCTCTACTGTTCGTAATATTTTAGAGTACTTAGAAATGCATGTTAACATAGGCTCAAGTCAACATAGTTTCGTTAAGGGGTGATATTACCAGACGTATCTGTTGGAATTCGAGGAAGTAAATAGCAGGATAGACAAAGTCAGTGTATGTTGTTTACCTGGAATTTCAGAAGGCCTTTGTGAGGCTACTAAAGAGGATGAGAGTCCATGGATGGATAGAGGGTTGGCTGAACGGCAGAAGGCAAAGATTGGCAATAAAGGGGGCTTTTTCTGGATGGCTGCCAGTGACTAGCAGTGTTCTGCAAGGGTCAGTGCTAGGGCTGCCACTCTTCACGTTGTATATCAATCATTTGAATGAGGGAATTGAAGACTCCATGGTTAAGTTTGTGGATGATACGAAGATAGGTGGAGGGGCAGGTAGTTGAGAGAAAGCAGGATCCCTGCTGAAGGACTTGGACAGGTTGGGAGAGTGAGCTGAGTGGCAGGTGGAATACATTATCAAAAAGTATGGAGTCTTGCATTTTGGTAGTAGAAATAAATCCATAGACGATTTAGAGGTGCAAAGGGACTTGGGAGTGCTAGTGCAGGATTCCCAATAAGTTAATTTGCAAGTAGATTTGGTAATAAGGAAGGCAAATGCCATAGTAGCTTTTATTGCAAGTGAACTAGAATATGAAAACAGGGATTTAATGCTCTCCGGCTTTATAAAGGCACTGTTCAGACCACCTTTGGAGTAATGCGAGCCGCTTTTGGCCTCATATCCGAGGAAGGCTGTGGTGACGTCAGAAAGTATCCAGAGGTGGTTTAAGGAAATGATCCCAGTGACGATTGGGTTAATGTACAATGAACATTTGATGGCACCGGCCCTGCACTCACTGGAGTCTAGAAGGATGAGGGGACATCTCAGTGAAAGGCCTGGATAAAGAGTATGTTTGCATTAGAGGGAGAGTCCAGAACCTGAGGGCATAGCCTCAGAATAAAACAACATACCTTTAGAATGGAGATGGGGGAATTTCTTTAGTCAGAGGGCAGTGAATTTGTGGAATTCATTGCCACAGAGGCCATTATAGGGTATTCTAAGGTGGGCATTGACAGATGATGGATCAGTAAGGGTGTCAAGGGGAGAAAGCGGGAGAATGGGATTGAGAGGGATAGATAGATCAGCCACGATTGACTGGCGCAGGAGACTCAAAAGGAGCCGTATGGCCCAATTCTGTTCCTATGACTTATGAACTACAAAGAAAGGTCAAAAGTGGGTATGCTCATACTTGTGATATGCTCATCTTCATTTGCATCTCCTCAGAAAACAGAGCAGGTCTTGCAATACTCAGACCCAGACTCGTTCATACGACAACACATTTGTTCTGCGCAAGTGCAAGAAACTGAGCAACTCCACAAAGAGTTGCTTTTATAACCACTTCATCTTGACAATAAATAGAATTTTGAGCATAGACACCAATCTATGCCCTGGAATGGTAACCAGAAACTTAACTTGACCTGCCCTCTAAATATAGTTTTGCAAGAGCATGTCAAGGCCGGGTATAAGACAGAAGCATGATACTCAATGTCCTCTGGATGAGTGCAGCTCTAACAACACAAGAAACTTGGCAGCATTCCAAAACAAACCAGCTAATGTAATTTGCAACTCATGCCTAAATAGTTAATGTGTCCAACTGCAGTAGGTACTATCCACAAATTATACTGCCATTTGCAAAGGTTTATCGACAGCATCTCGCAAACCATTGCCACCAAAATACACAAGGGCAAAAGGCACACGAGGCAAGCGCTCACTCAATATTAAACATCTTCCCCCTGCTTCATAAGTGCTATGGGATGCGGAATTTATAATCTTGCTAGCCAAGCTTCACCATTGATTTCCAAACTGTATCTTACTACTTATTTTCCATTAATTTCCATAAATATTTTCCATTAATCACATGCATGTTTTTTAAATTTTGAAAATGTATTTTATTGGGCAACATTACACAGATCTATATTTCTCTACAGCTGCATTCTTCATTGCTTCCTATAAATTGCAGAGTTCTCTTTTCCTCTTGTCATGGACATCATGCCAAGAGAAAGTGGACATCATGATTGGATGGCATCATACCAGCAGTTTATGGAAAATTTAATTTGATTGCATACTGATCTTGACGAGCCTTAGGCTATTCTTAGCTTTTCTGCATCAAGGAAAACGATGAATTGAGCAGCTCTCACACAAACGTTATATTATCTGGCCAGAAACCCTCTTTTGGATCACCCTCATATGCTGGTCTAATGTTTGGTGATGGCTTAGTGTGTGCACAGGCTAACTATCATAGAACAGCCAATTGCCATTGACAAAAGTCATCAGTCGGTCTTTTAAATTTACCCACCAAGTAGCAAGGTGGAGAATGTAGTTAAACATTTTTTTAAATATTATTACTTTCAATGTTACATTAAAAAAAAATCAAACTGGTGATAAACATTTCAAATATTATGAACAAAAATCCTTAAAGTATTTCACAGCACAGCTTAGAGCTTAGCCAGATGTTGAAGTTCTGTCGGTCAGTTTGTTATAATTTCATCAGGAAGACATCACATGCACATAATGATGCCATCACAACGCATGTCCTTGCCAATGAGGTCAAATGCCCAAGTGCCAAAGGCTTGCGCATTCACGACAAACATTGATGACTTGCCTACTTTCTCAACTTAGTTCAAGGATTTGGCTCCTATAACATTCATGTAAATTAGGGGAAATACAATGGCCTTGCCATTTAAAAAAAATCAACATTATACACATACAATTAAAGACAATTACTTAGAAAAAGGGCATATTGCTAAAAGTTTCCAAGATGCTAGCCTTTCTTCCAGGCCCGTTGGACATAGGTTGGTTGAATGACACTCTTGTCTGTAAATTCTCATTGTAAAGTGTTTGTGAAACTTTCTTCCAATGCCTTGTTCCTTTACATATTAAAATCTCTCAATTGTTGTGCTCCAAACACCATTCATCTTCTCAACCACAACATTGCAATGGATAACCTCATGCCAACCAGAAAAGAAATGTTTTAAATCTAACGTCCAATAAGTTGTCCAATAAAATACATTTACCAGCCTTACGTAACAATCTACATCATCTAATTACATATATAACAATGTGAAGTTAATAAACAAAATCTGGAAATGTGTTGCGGTGCCACAGCATGCAGTGTTACTTTTGTTTTTATTGTTCTTACCATCAAATAAAAATATCATTAATAACAGAAAAAGATGGTAAACAAAATTAGCAACGCGAGAGAGAGAGCAAGAGAGCGCGCGAGAGAGAGAGAGCGCGCGAGAGGAGGGAGAGAAAGAGAGAGCGAGAGGGAGAGCGAGAAAGAACGAGAGATAGAGAGATTCCAGCCTCTTAACCCCCGAGCACCGTGGTAGATCAACGCTTACAAAAATAATCATCCAGATATTGAAATTTAAAATACTAATATTAAATGAGCTATAATTTTTAGAGGTACAGTATGACTCCTTGCATTTTTTAAGCAGCAAGATCTTGTCAATTTCACCGGGTTATTACTTTTCCATTGGCGAGTGGTAGGTTAATGAAACAGGAAGTCGTGCCGATCTCGGTTGTTCCCACCTGCCCGCTGCACCTCGCCGAGTACAGCGGCGATTCATTGTTACGATTATCTACGGTCACATTTTTTTTAAAATCCGTACTTAACGCAAGATCGTACATCAGTATTCTTATCGCATTTCCCTACAAAATATGGAAAATCCGTACTACTTGGAGGCTCTGTTAGAGGTGTAAAAAAGCCAGCTTTATCAAGATCTTTCCGGATACCTTGCTGGTAGCTTCCAACAAACTTCTATACAAAGTTGCAGGGGGTAGAGGGGGAGATCGAGAGGGGGGGAGATCGAGAAGGGGGGGGAGAGAGGGGGGGGGGGCAGAGGGGGAGAGAGAGAGGGGGGCAGAGGGAGAGAGAGAGGGGGGGCAGAGGGAGAGAGAGAGGGGGCAGAGGGAGAGGAGAGGGGGGCAGAGGGAGAGAGAGGGGGCAGAGAGGAGAGAGGGGGGAGGGGGGGCAGAGGGAGAGAGAGGGGGGCAGAGGGAGAGCAGAGGGAGAGAGGGGGGCAGAGGGAGAGATCCCGGGGAGGTGAGGAGGGAGAGTGGGGGATTGAGGAAAAAGGAGGGGGTCGGGTAGGAGTGGGGAAGGGAAAGTGGTGGAGGTGATGAGAGAGCATGGGGAGGGGGGTAGAGGGAGAGGACAGGGGAAATGGAGAGGAGGGGGGGAAGAGGGAGAGGAGATAGATGGAGGGGTGAGATAGGGGCGATAGAGGGAGGGGGGAAATAGAGGGAGGGGATAGAGGAAGAGGGGGCAGTGGGGGAGTGGGGAGGAGTTATGGAGTGAGGGAAGTGACTGATGGTAGGGGAGAAGGAGAGGGAGGGAGTATGGGAGGGTAGGAGGAGAGGGGGAAAGGGGGAGGGAGTGCTGGAGGATGAGGGGGAATGATTGGGGTAGGAAGAGGGATGGCAAGGTAATGAAGGAGGGGAGGCGGAAGAAAGAGGAGGGGTGATGGGAGGATGGTTGGTGGAGGGAGGGGAGAGGGAGGATAATGGAGATGGGTAATAGGGGCCTGAAGGAGAGTGAGATGCATTCACATTGATCTTATATTTTACAAGTCATTGCCATTTTAAACATTAAAAAAGTCGCAGTTACGCTCCCACTTGCCGGCCGCACCTACGCAGTTGGGGGAGGGTTGCCATGACTTGCATCACAACGGGTACCTGTCAGCCGCGCTTGTGCAGTTGGGGGCTATGGGTGAGTGGTGGAATATTGCCTTGGAGGACCGGACCCAAAGCTACTGCTGCAAATCCACCAACTGCGCCTTCAAAACAACCCCTCTCGCACGCCGAGGCTGGGAGGAGGGAGGGAGGGAGAGGGAGCGAGGGAGAGGGAGTTCTCTTTCCGCCGGGCGGGCTGCAGGAGGAGGAGGCGGTAGAGCCGCTATCGCTGCCGCCGCTGCCGCCGCGACTGGGGGCCCGTCATTCGCTCCGACCCTTCGTCACCACGCACCTAGTATCTTTGCCCCGCAATCAAAGATACTAGAGGAATACAGCCGCCTCCGTTGACATGAAACATCACGCTCCTATTCTCCAGAGATGCTGCCTGACCCGCGGAGTTACTCCAGTTTTTTGTGTCTATCGGCATAAACCAGTATTTGCTTGCCAAGCCGGGCAAAATGAGTCGGCGTTTAGGTTGCCCGGCGGCACTTTGGGTGGTCTTTGGCACCCGGGCAACCGCTAATTTCAAGCCCTGCTCTATGAGAAGACCTTTCAGCAATCTGATCATATTAGGGTAGAAGCTGTTCCTAAATCAGAAGGTACATGCTTATAAGCTTTTGAGTCCTGATGAGAGAGGGGATGTAGGTGACTAGGGTGTAAATGTTCCTTGATTACATTGGCTGCTTTCTTAAGGCAGCATGAGGTGCAGATAGTACAACTCGATTAGTACAATAATTACCAAAAATTTTGTAAGATCTCTACAATGGATGTCATGAAATTGTACATGTATATAATAGGGCATGTCGACAATGAAATGTCGTGGATAGTCTAAATCCAGTGAAATCTTCGCAAATATAAAATCGATTTCATTAAAATGAAGTATATACACTTACCTCTGTCCATCATATTTTTTTTCTCAAAGACAAAGTACTTTTCGGATTTATGCAATGCAAATTGGATGAGCACAAATGATTAAATCATTAACAATATGGCAAAAGCAATTAAATGTGGGCACCTGGTCCTTTCAGGCAGATGTTATTGTATTTGTGCATGTTAACAAACTATAATTTCCAACTTCCTTTACAATTGCACTCAAAGGAAACCACCAATTGCTAACGTATTATAAACTAACTTTTAAAAAATAGTTTTCAAATTTGGCTCCAACTTGTCAACAGAAAGATTGAATTAGCAATTTAATTTTACAAAAAGCCAATTTCATATTTTGTGATAAATGACCATTAAATTGCCACCTTCAACGACTGCCTGACAGACAGATGGCCAAGAACAATGGTGATATGCTCATCTAACACCGCCAATGGACCAAATTCAATGCCAACGCAAGTAAGTAATTCATGCCTGCAGCCGATCCTCATCTACAACCTGTTCATAAAATCCAGTTTTGTTACAGATTGTATCATAAATAGCACTCTTAACCATCAACCGTTTGCAGCTTCTTTCTGTCACACAATTCTAATAATATCTCCAATACAAGAACTGAGCACAATATGTGAATACAATATGACAAAAACTAGAGGAATTATTGGGAAAAACAAAATTGAAACCAGCTAACTTTCAAAACTGAGTTAACAACCTGATAATTGATCATAGATCCAAACAAGTAACAAGCTAATAAAACAATGCAGTCATTACTTTTTGATATCGAAATCAAGACAGCCAGGAAATGTTCTGCTCCTGCTTACAACTTTTTCAGTTATCCAGAGCCCAACTATCCACAAGCCTTTTGCAGTGGTCCAAATGTAATTCACCACTTTCAGCATTTTGCTTCTGTTCTTTAGTTTTTTCAAAAGAAAGAGACTCCTCTATCCTGATTTGCATGCCTCCGATTCTTGTGCCATCCATTATTCCATAGAACATAGAAACAGTACAGCTCATGATTTCAAGATAAACTCCTATCCACATAATCCATATCCACCCCATTCCCTGCAAATCCATTTGCCTATCCAAAAATCTTTAAAATCCAACATTAGTATCTGTCTCCACGATCACCCCGCACAGCACATTCCAGGTGCTTATCACCCTCTGCGTGATATCCAACACTTGCCCCACACATCACCATTAAACTGAAGGCAAAGCCCTTTAATCTTCGGTATTTCCATCCTGCTACCCTATGTAGAGAACAAAGATGGGGCCTGCCTGTGACGACATTTTGCCAGCAGCTCAACAGCAGAGAATCAATTATAATTTCACACAACTTACCTGGATCAGAGAAACAGCAGAAATCAGCATTGTAACGGACAAACTGCTAGTGCACTTGAAGGCAATAGCGATATCGCGATCGCCCGCAGCTGCGGGAGCCCCCGACTGTAAGCCATCCCTCGATCACTGGAGAACACCCGACCCGGCTGAGGATCACAGGTACTGTACCTGTAATCACCGGGGAGACCTCCGGAGCCGACGGGCAGGATCTCCCAGGAGCAACGGAGCTGGAGCTGCCGTCTGCAAGGGAATCCCCGTTCCAGCGCAGGTTCACAGAAACAGCAGGTACAGTAAACACAGTACCTGGAAACAACGGGGAGATCTCCATTGTGTCCGGAAACATGGCCGACAGGCAGGACTTCAGGTCAGACTGAAGCGCAAGGGACTTCGACCCCCTCTCCCTACCATCCTACTGCCCAATGTACAGTCCCTTGAAAATAAAATGGAGGACTTAAGGGCAAGGCTGCTTTACCAAAGGCTGAGGGAATGCTCTGTGTTCTGTTTCAGAGACAAGGCTCACCCCCCAGCTCCCCAGACTCAGCGGTCCTGAAGGATTCTCCATCCATCGCATGGACCGTACACTGGCATCTGGGAAAGGGAGAGGGGGCATATGCCTCATGATCATCTCTGCGTGGTGCTCAGACGTGGCAGTCCTATCTAACCCCTGCTCTCCACACCTCGAACATCTGGCTGTGAAGTGCCGCCCCTTCTACTTACCGAGGGAATTTACCGTCATCATCCTGACCGCAGTCTACATCACACCCCAGGCAGACGTCCGTCTGGCATTGCGGGAGGTGTACGCCGTGGTCATCAAACACCAGACGGCCTACCCCGAAGCATTTACCACCATTGCCGGGAACTTCAACAAAGCAGACCTGAAGAAATCTCTCCCTAACCTCCACCAAAATGTCTCCTGCTGCACTAGAGGACCAAACACCTTCGACCATTGCTAGACGACCATCAAGGATGCCTTTCGCTCTATCCCTCGCCCTCACTTCAGTAAATCCGACCAAACCATGGTGCTGCTTCTTCATGCCTACAGGCAGCAATTAAAGAGCACACCCCCAGAGGTGAGGACTGCACAGAGCTGGTCGGGGAGGGAGAGGAACAATTCCAGGACTGCTTGGAGTCTGTAGACTGAACAATGTTCAAGGACTCGGCAACAGACCTGAATGAATACGCCACAGTCGTTACAGACTTCATAAGGAAACGTATGGAAGACTGCTTTCCAACAAAAACCTTCGAGTGTTTCCTAATCAGAAGACCAGACCGCGGGCATTCAGGTCTGGTGATGCAGAGGTCTACAAGAAGTCCAGACACAACCTTGGTAAGGCTATCAAAAAGGCCAAAAGGGACCTGCTCTATGCTGGAGGAGGAGGTGGATGTTCGGCAACTGTGGCGGGGCTTGAATGCCATCACCTCCTACAAGGCAAAATCAGGAGGCAGCTCAAACGACAGCAAAGTATCACTCCCTGACAAGCTCAATGCATTCTACGCACGCTTTGATAGGGAAAACACTGGTGTGCCTTCCCGAACCCCCATTCGTCGTGATGGTATTTCAGTCGGTCAGTCACAGTCACAGAGGCCGACGTTAGCAGATTCTTCAGAGGGATGAATACTTGGAAAGCATCTGGACCTGTTGGTATATCCAGTCGTGTTCTCAAAACCTGTGCAGACCAACTGGCTGGAGTTTTTGCAGACATTTTCAATCTCTCACTTCTGAGTTCTGAGGTTCCCACCTGCTTTAAAAGGACTCAATAATGCCGGTGCCCAAGAAGAGCAAGGTGACGTGCCTCAACGACTATCGACCAGTGGCACTAACGTCTGTGGTGATTAAATGCTTTGTGAGGTTGATTATGATGCATATCAACTCCTACCTCGACAAGAACCTCGACACACTGCAATTCGCTTACCGCCACAACAGGTCAACGGTGGATGCAATCTCACTAGCGCTCTGGACCACTTGGACAACAAAAACTCGTACGTCAGGCTGTTGTTCATAGACTACAGCTCGGCGTTTAATACCATCATCCCCTCCAAGCTGGTTACCAAGCTCACGGATCTGGGTCTCTGCGCATCCCTCTGCAATTGGATTCTCCATTACCTCATCCACGGATCACAGACTGTCCATATTGGCTAAAATATGTTATCCTCGATAACAATCAGCACGGGAGCACCTCAAGGCTGCGTGCTCAGCCCCCTGCTGTACTTACTCTATACTCATGACTGTGTAGCCGGACATAGTGCAAACTGCACCATCAAGTTTGCTGATGACACCACTGTTGTGGGACGAATCACAGATGGTGATGAGTTACAGTACAGAAGTGAGATCGACCAATTGACCATGTGGTGCCAGCACAACAACCTGGCTCACAACACCAGCAAAACAAAGGAACTAATTGTGGACTTAGGAAGGAGTAGGATAGGGACACACAATCCCGTTTATAGCAACAGGACAATGGTGGAAAGGGTCAAAAACTTCAAATTCCTGGGCGTGCATATTTCCGAAGATTTTTCCTGGTCCCAGCACATTGATGCAATTATAAAGAAGGCACATCAGCGCCTCTACTTCCCGAGAAGATTACAGAGAGTCGGTATGTCAAGGGGGACTCTCTCGAACTTCTACAGGTACACAGTAGAGAGCATACCGACTGGCTACATCGTGGCCTGGTACGGCAACTTGAACGTCCAGGAGCCGAAAAGACCGCAGAAAGTTGTGACCATTGCCCAGTCCACCACCGGCTCTGACCTCCCCACCATCGAAGGGATCTATCGCAGTCGCTGCCTCAAAAAGGCAGCCAACATCATCAAAGACCCACACCATCCTGGTCGCACACTCATCTCACCGTTGCCATCAGGAAGGTGGTACAGGAGCCTGGAATCTGTAACATCCAGGTTCAGGAACAGCTTCTTCCCAACAACCATTAGGCTATTAAACACGACATCAAATAAGCTCTGAACAATAACAGTCTATTATTACTATTGCACCATATCTGTTTATTTATTGTGTATATATGGTCGATGGACACACTGAACTTTTATCTTCCGTTTTGTATTATGTTTACATATTCTGTTGTGCTGCAGCAAGTGAGAATTTCATTGTCCTATCTGGGACACATGACAATCAAACACTCTTGACTTTACTCTTGCCTCTCATAATTGTATATACCATTAGGTCTCCTCGTAACATAGGGCATTCCTGAGAAAACAAGTCAAGTCTGTCCAAACTCTCCCTGTAACTAATATCCCCAGCCCAGGCATCATTCTGGTAAACCTCCCATGCAGCCTTTCCAAAGCCTCAACATCCTTTGTGTAATAGGGCGAGCAGAACTGCATACAATATTCCAAATTTAACCTAACAAAAGTCCAATTAAGTGGAATTTCATTTAATGGAATGATAAATAATAACATGGTGCTTCTCCTTTAATAAAAATGAAAAATAAGTGATCATGGGATTAGAAAATTCAAACTAGAATGTACAAATTATTAAAGAGTGCAAAATAACAAAAAAGTCAAAGGCAATAGAGAAGTTCCTTTCATTTGAAAAAACTGAACAGAAGCAAAATCCAAAAAGGGATGAATCAATTAGCCACAACTGTGAACATTGTACATATTTAATCAGAATGACATACATGTCTGAATATTATTTTTAAAAAAGAGCGCATATAATGCAAATTAATTACCTGGCACAGACATAAATGTGAACCAATATGTAAAATGTTATCAATTCAATCGCCAATATCTATTGCAATGTTTTCATCACTAAATTAAGTTTGCAGCTATATAAAGTCAATACCATGGTTCCAAAGTTTAAGGAATTAATTCAGGAACTGTCATAGTTTCACATACCTTCCGGGCACAACACAGAGGAAATAAAGACAACTATGGCTAGCAGAAGAAGTTAGGGAGAGTATTAGATTTCAAAAAGACTCAAAGATTCCAGTAAAAGTAGCAAGTCTGATAATTGGGCGTTGTTTAGAATTCAGCAAAAAATAGACAAAAAAAAGACAGAAATTAATTCAGAGCAAAAATAGAATACAAGAGTAAACTTTCGCAGAACATAAAAACAGGACTATAAAAACTACATGTAAAAAGAAAACTGAAAGAATGAGTGTCCCTTACTGTCAGAAACAGGAGAATTATCAAGCAGAACAAGGAAATGTCAGAGCAATTGAACAAATACTTTGGCTCATGCAGACATAAAATACTAGATGCTGGAATCTGGAGCAACAAAGAATATGCTGGAGAAACTCAGCAAGTTTAGCAGCAGCTGCAGAGGAAATCATCATAAGAGGTAGGAGTAGAATATGGCCTTTTGGCTCAACGCCATTCAATCATGGCTGATCTATCCCTCCCTCCTAATCCCTTCTCCCTTTAAACTCTGACACCCTTCAATTGGCCTCTGCCTCAGTAGTCTAAAATCATCAACATGAGCATTCCATGTACGAAGGAACTGCAAATGCTGATTTATACCGAAGATAGACACAAAGTGCTGCGATGGTCAGAAAACAGTCTGTAGAAGGGTTTCGACCCGATACATCTATTTCTCCAGAGATGCGGCCCGACCCACTGAGTTTCTCCAGCACTTTGTGTCCATCTTCGACATGAACATTCAGTTCTCCAATTTTCTGAATGAATGAAAGAATAAGTTTATTGGCCAAGTATGTATCTATACAAGGAATTTGCCTTGGTGCTCTGCTCGCAAGTAACAACATGACATTAAAGAACATAAACCATTAAGAATAAAACATTAAGAATAAAATATTACAGTTTAAACAAATGAATTAAATAAAATACCAGAGCAAAAGATGGCTACAGACATTTGGTTATTGAGTAGAGCGACTGCTCGTGGAAAAAAGCTGTTTTTATGTCTGGTTGTGGCAGCTTTGATGGTCCGGAGTCGCCTTCCAGAGGGAAGTGATTCAAAGAGTTTGTGGCCAGGGTGAGAAGGGTCAGAGATGATCTCACCCGCTCGCTTCCTGGCCCTTGCCGTGTAGAGTTTGTCAATGTGGGGGGGGGGGGGGGGGGGGGGGGGGGGGGGGGAGAAAAGGTTGCAGCCAACAACCTTCTCAGTCGATCGAATGATTCGCTGCAGCCTCTGGATGTCGTGCTTGGTGGCCGAGCCAAACCAGACCATGATGGAGAAGGTGAGGACAGACTCTACGATGGCTTTTTGACTGTGGAGTCAATTGTGACACCCCATTTAAGGTCCTTGGAGATGATGGTTCCAAGGAACTTAAAGGGCTCCATAGATGTGGCTGGTGTTGATGGTGAGTGGGGGGAGGGGAGGGAGAGCTCTCCTAAAGTCTACTATCAATTCCACTGTCTTAAGAGCATTGAGTTCCAGGTTGTTACGAAAGCACCAGGACGCCAGCTGTGTCACTTCCTTTGTGTAGGCGAATTTCTCTCCATCCTGGATCAGTCCAATCAGGGCTGTGTCGTCCGCAAAATTGAGAGGCTTGACAGAGGTGCAGTCGTTGGTGCAGAGAGAGTAAAAGAGAGGGGAAAGTACGCAGTCTTGCGGTGCTCCTATGCTGAGAGTCTGCGGGTCCAAGATGTGTTTTCCAAGCCTCACATGCTGCTTCCTGTTTGTCAGGTCAAACTCCCCCCCCCCCCCCCCCCCCCCCCCCCCCCCCCCCCCCCCCCCTCTTCTCTCTCTCCTTCTGATCAACCTAAGACTTCTAGCACACATATTTCTTTCCTAGCCCTCAGCTCTCCATTACCCAGTTTTCTTCCCTCTCCATGTGCTCAACACCAAAAAAAGTATAAAGTATAAAGTACAAGGTATCCTTTATTGTCATTCAAACTTGTTAGTTTGAACGAAAGTACATACCTTGCAGTCATGACAGAGAATAACAGAAAGCACAATGAACACAGATTAACATCCACCTCAGTGAGTCTATCAGGCACCTCCTCACTGTGATGGAAGGCAAACGTCTTAAAGTCCTTGTCTCTTCCTTCCTTGTTCTCCCTCTGCGTTGAGGCGATCCAGGCTTTCGATGTTGGGGCTCGAATCCGAGCTCCGCGAACTGACCGGTTCAAACTCCACTGCCCGGGGCGGACGAAGCTGCCACCCAAGCGGACGAAGCTATTGTTGCGGGGGCTCCGGAGAATCGGTCACCAACCTGGGACCTGCGAGCTCCCGATGTTGTTGTCCACTGGGCCCGCGGCCGAAGCCTCCGAGGCTCCGAAGTCGGCCCGCCGCCACTGCCCCTCGCGATGGTGAGTCCTAGCTGTGCCTCCGGAGCATCGAGGTCGGTCCAAGTTGGAGGCCGCCAACTCCGCGATTAGGCCTCAGCACAGTGTCCCTCGTAGTGTCCTGAAACCAAGTGCTAATCAAACAGCCGCTGCCTTGGCTGACATCTTTAACCTCTCACTTCAAAAGTATCATGCTCCCATCTACTTCAAGGAAACCTGTCATTCCAGTCCACAAGAAAAATAAAGTGACTTGACTCAATGACTACCGCCCAGTGTTGGTGGATGTTGCAGGTCCACTCGTCGTCGCATTGAGGCGCATGGGTATCGTGTGGCTGCGAGGGGCCGGTCCCACTGAGAAGCGCGGAGGGGTATGGAGTTGTGTGCGGTATCGCGCCGCACTCCGGGATTTTGTAGCGAACAAAATCTTTGCGCGGCACCAGTCTATCGCGTAACTGACGGCCAAAGTGGGACAGGCCCAAGACCCTGGCGCGACGCAACGTCTCACCTCCAACAGCAGCAGAAGCAGGCAAACGATCTAACTCAGCCTGGGGCTCACGGCCATTGCGGATCCGGATCCGCCCCCACTTCGACTCCCAGAGCGGGGCCAAGAAAATTGAAGATAAGACACAAAATGCTGGAGTAACTCAGCAGGACCGGCAGCATCTCTGGAGAGAAGGAATGGATGGAGTTTCGGGTCAAGACCCTTCTTTCAGACTGAAGAGTCTTGACCCGAAACATCACCCATTCCTTCACTCCAGAGATGCTGCCGGTCCCGCTGAGTTACTCCAGCATTTTGTGTCCATCTTCAAATGACGTTACACGCTCCAGATGGCTGGGCGGCGCAAGAAGACGCGCGCAACTCTCGAGGGACCATCGCGCCTCAACACGACCATGAGGTCGCGTAATTAGCGTGCCAAGCACACGTAAGTGGGACAGGGGCTTCAGAAAGGGACTCTGGCAGACACACACACTGGTCCATACGATGGAGGGATAAAGACCTTGTGCAACCACTTGAGATTAGTGTAAACTAACGTCAGGTTTATCACAGGGATTGTGTTTTCAAGGGTCCCCTCTGCTGTACTGTTGTATGTTCTATAAGACAGTGCCAAAAATATTTCAAGTAAATGTCAGAATCATATAATCACAAACATTGTAGACTGTTAAAACTATTGACTTACTAGAAAATGTTATCACCTCCTTATCTTCAACTTTCAAGAACAGGCTTGGAATCATACTCTCTTGTTCCGAATTCCGTCAAATGACATCATGAATAGGTTGGGCTTTCAGGTGTCTTTCATGTTTATGTTGTCACCATGTCAGAATTGTTGACACCAACTGCTTAACAATTAAGTCTGCATCCATTTTGCCTCTAACACACATTAGCTAAATTATCGTAAAGAAATATCAGGAAGATGTCAGGTAGCAAAAATTGAGCTTCAATTGCAACATCGAGGAAAATAGCAATTTGCCTTTCTTTTTGTGACTTGGTGTAAATTATTTAACCTTTGAACCAATCTGACCATGTGCCTCTGGAACTACTTAACTTTACACCATTTGAGACCCACATCCACAGCTTTATACCTTATCTTTCATGCAATTTTAAAGGCGATAAGTTCCTGACCGGGTTCTCCCTCAAATTCCATGTAGTTCACTTCCTTAATTAATAATTATTGCTGTTCCTTATCTATTGAAAATTAATCAGGAGAGATAGAGATCTTTCCTGTGCACCACAGAGGCCGCTAATAATATTTTCTTTTGACCCATTATCATTTTTATATTTTGTAGGAAGGAACTCCATATGCTGGTTTACACTGAAGATAGACCGGCGGCATCTCTGGAGAAAATGAATAGGTGATGGTTTGGGTCGGCACGGACTTTGGGCTGAAAGGCCTGTTTCTGTGGATGAATGACTCTAATAACTTTGTTACATCAACATTTCATGCTAAGATCAAAGACAGGTGATCTGTCTTTTTTTCTGTTATTTATGTTGTGGCAAGGAAGGATGTAGATTGGTCATTGCATGTGAACCAATCATAGTAGAGTAGCATCACTAACCCCACCTTACTGTATGCTTCATATTAACACCCACTTCCTACATTAAGTAGTCTTGGAAGCGGTAGCGATGAATTAACAACCTGCTGTACCGCTATACTATGTGTTACAATTAAAGATGACTTTAAACTCCAGACCTGTGTAACATCATCATTTACATGGTGTCAGAAGTGGGATTCCAACTAACGGTTCCCCAATGTCAGAATCGAAGATGAGCTGCGCCGGCTTTCTATCGCAGACAGACAATCCAGCACGCCACTGGAGGTGCAGCCGTTCTTACTAGTCCGCGATGAGCTAATAATACAGGATGGTGCCATAGTTAAAGGTCACAGAATCGTGATCCCTTCATTCTGACAAGATGAATACTACAACGAGGCACACAACGGTCACCCAGGTACCGATGCCACATTGGCCCATGCACAGAGCATGTTCTACTGGCCCGGTATGGCCAAGTACATACGGGACAGAACAGCTTCCTGTCCCATCTGCAACAGTTTGGCACCACACCAACACAAACAGCCTCTGCTACAACAACCCCCACCAGTACGGCCTTGGACGTCGTTGGCAGCAGACATTTTCAAAAGGCACGGTAAACACTACCCAGTCCTAGTTGACTCCTACTCTAACTGGTTCGAATTCGATTAACTGCCCACCATCACATCCGAAATGGTCATTCAAAAGCTACAGAGACACTTTTCTGTATTCGGCGCACCAGTCCGCCTGCAAACTGACAAAGGAAGACAATTTACCAGTCACACATTCAAACACTTTGCCAACCGATGGAACTTCCACCATGTCACAAGCAGCCCTGAATACCTTCAAAGTAACGGGCTCGCTGAACGGGCCGTAAGGAGCGCAAAACAACTAATGGAACACTCCCACCTTGTCAAGTCAGATGTGTATCTGGACCTTTTAAACCTCAGAAACATCGCTAGAGACGGGGTCCTAGGCTCACCAGCCCAATGCCTGATGTCTCGGACAACACGACCAACGATACCAATTGCCCAGCGGAAGCTGGTGCCACAGGTGTTTGAGCCAGCATCCGGGAGAAACACAACATTCAGAAACGATCCCATGACAAGTCCAGCAAACTGCTGAAACGTTATTGCAGGGCCACGTCGTCCGTTTACAGACTGCTGTGGGACATTCCCGTCTAGGTTTCGTTATCGGCCCGTCTAAGGAACCCCGCTCCTACCTTGTCAACGTCGATGGTGCCGTGTACAGACGGAGCAGCCAACACTTGCTGCTTGTGAAAGAACCTCGTCCGCCACCAGCCGAACCCTTTGCTCCACTTCTGCTGTTCAAACCGTCTGCTGCTGCTACTATCAATAGTCCCAGCATTACCCGGTCTCCGCCACAACAGGCGACCCCGTCTAACAACAACACTACTACCTCTCCCGCCTGCTCACCCTATCAGTCGCCTAAAGTGTCCCCAGCTGCTTTCTCCCTTTCGGGTTCACCGCCTCCCACCCCACTAACTTTTCTGGTATGGAGGGAGAGGGGTTGGTCCGTACGCGCTCGGGTCGTATTAGTAGACCGCCAGACAGATATGGCGAGTATGTTTAAATTTGCGCGTCTTACATGTGCTTAACTATATTCACTCTTTACGGGGAAGGATGTAGATTGGTTATTGCATGTGAACCAATCATAGTATAGAATAGCATCACTAACCCCACCTTACTGTATGCTTTATATTAACACCCACTTCCTACATTAAGTAGTCTTGGAAGCAGTAACGATGAATTAACAATCTGCAGTACCGCTATACTATGTGTTACAATTAAAGATGACTTTAAACTCCAGACCTGTGTAACATCATCATTTACAGCTATCGTACAAAGCTTGCTGAGCCTTGCAGGAAATTGAAGAATCAATCATATGGAGTGAATCTGGAGTCAGATATAAGAATGAAAGATTTCTTTCATTGAAGAGCACTGGTAAAGCAGATGGGTATTTACAATCCTGGAGTTTCTATAGTTAGCATTTTTAAGAGTAGGTTTTCCCAAATTTTAAACTTACCTCAATTTAAATTCCTCTACTGTTGGAGGGAGGAATCTCTATCTTTCTCACATCTGTGAACATTTATTTAATGCCATGCTCATGTTCTTATTCTATATCATGTTCTTATTTCATAAATCCCTAAGAAGGAACAATAGGCTTCTGGACCTGACCCTCAAGCAATATTACTGTAAGAGCCCAAGCATCATTCTTTCATTTTCACTGTTTTTCTCCGTTCTCAATCTTCCAATCCCCTTATTGGTAGTTTCAACCTTCTCCAGTACTAGCATACCTACCCAGAAGAATC
Source organism: Okamejei kenojei (assembly GCA_035221665.1). Lineage (NCBI taxonomy): Eukaryota > Metazoa > Chordata > Chondrichthyes > Rajiformes > Rajidae > Okamejei > Okamejei kenojei. The sequence continues at coordinate 49,761,544 of CM069147.1, forward strand.
TCTGCCATTGTTGGTTTACAAAATCAGACAGGGCTAGAGCAATGCAGCAGGTCAGGTGGCACCTTTGAAGAACGCGGTAGATGACATTTTGTTCTGTAGGGTCCTTTCCCAAAACATTGCTCATCCATTTTCTCCAGAGATCTGTGGAATTCTTTGCCACAGTAGGCAGTCAAGGCCAATTTACTGGATGTTTTCAAGAGAGAGTTCGAGGAAAAAGCAGGAATGAGGTACTGATTTTAGATGATCAGCCATGATCATATTGAATGGAGGTGCCTGCTCAAAGGGCCGAATGGCCTACTCCTGCACCTATTTTCTGTTTTCCATGAGATGCTGCTCAACCCTCTGTGTTACCCAGGAGGATACTGTGCCATGCTTCCGGGTCCCACACTCCACAGAATTGATCACAATGCTCAGGAAACTAAAGCCCTTCTTTCAGCATCCCCTCTATAGTCAGATATTTGTTTACACTATTTTCACTGGCAAATGGCATTGGGAATGATCTGGACATCCCTCCTATGAGATCTTGATACTTCATAACACTTTCTAATTTCTTACAATCTGTTTAATATCACAGTCACAGGAGGGGGAAAAAATACTCTTCAAGGCCTTTCCACTTTTTAATCTTAGAAATCTTCACTGTTCCCCTAGATGAATGGGGAAACAATACCCACAGTTGATATCATCCCGAATGAACCAATCTATTTAACTGTGTCATATGGATACAATATTCATTATCAACTGTCCCCAGATTCAATTGCTTGAGCACACACTAGGGACAATTTACAGTGGCAAACTAACCTACCAACCAGTATATCTTTGTGATGAGCGGAAAAAATAAATTGAAGAACCCAGTGAAAACGCAGCAAACGTGCAAAGTCAACACAGACAGACCCAAGGTCTGTGAGCTGTGAGCTGTGCCACTGTTTTAAGTTCTATGCAAAGTATGATTTAATGCTCAGAATCATACAATGCAGAAACAGGCCCTATGGTCCAATTCATCCATGCTGACCAAGATACTCCATCGAAGCTAAATCAATTTTCTCACATTTGGCCTCAATCCTAAACCTTTCCTATCCAAATGTCTTTTAAATGACATGATAATGCCCAGCTCAACTACTTCCTCTCGCAGCTTGTTCCATATGTCCACCAGCTTGTGTGTGAAAACGTTGTCGCTCAGGTTCCTTATAAATTTTTGCCCTCACTTTAAATCTATTCTCAGGGCTCGAAATTAGTGGTTGCCCAGGTGCCAATGACTACTCAAAGTGCCGCTGGGCAACCTAAATGCCGAGTCATTTAGCCCGGCTTGTCACGAAAATACTGGTTTTTACCGATATTTGATTATATCATGTTTGATGACATCGGCGACATTTCCGACTACGCGCCTCTTCCGGTCCCTCTGAAAATTGTGTCCAGTTGGAGATCTCCGCTGGCCATCCAGAGCGTCCCTCAACTCCAGTAAAGACGCGATGGTGCAGGAAGGGACGGATCGTCCCGGGGAGCGACAGGAGAAGGGACTAATCCGTGCGCCGAGGACTGGCAGGAGAGGAGATCGATCTGCGCACGCACGGTTTTTAGGGTTTTTTAAACCTCGCTAACTTTTACAATATGTCACCGATCGGAATGAAACTTGTTGCACTCGTAGCACAGGAAAACGGTGAGTGAGCTGGTGAAAAATCATAGCGCTATCACGTACCGTTTTTGAACAAATAGAAAAACTGCGCAAACCGGAAGATTACAAGATCAGAGTTTTAGTTATGAATAGATAGATGCAGCACCAACCTTTCTTTAATAAACCCAGGAGATTTTCCATCCAAGTTTCTAATCAACATCATGGAATGTACAATCATATACTTGAAAACTATGGAAGGTCACAGCATAGCATAATATTAAAAATAAAATAATGTACTTACTGAATCCATAGTTCTCCACCGAGGCATGTATTTGTTCCAATAAAGGAATGCACCAGCTTTGATGTCAGTGCTCTGAAATGATATTTGGGAAGTAATTAATAGAAGCAAAGGCAAAATTATTAAATCCAACCAAATGCAAGTCTCAAAAACATAAGCATTATCCATTATTGCCATGTGTGTGAACCAGAATCTGTACACTCAAGCTCAAGCTTAAAAATGCATGCAGAGCAAGGAATTTTAGAAATGTATCTCAACTATCTTCAGAGAGCATGGACTGTTATAGCTTGATCTAATAAACTACAAAACAGTCGAAAGTGTGCTATCTCTCAGGATTACAAGAATCTCTAAAACTAATGCTGTTTAGTGGATACTTTTGTTCTACAAGCTTCCAAACAGGCGAACACTTAAGGGCCTGTCCCACTTTCACGACCTCTGCCGAGTTTACCCTCGACTCATACTCGCAGCATGGTCGTAGGAGGTCGTAGGTAGTTCGCGATGCTAGTCGTAGGTACTCGTGGCATCAAATAGGTCGGGGCGTTTTTCTAGCATGATGAAAAATGTCCACGAGTAAAAAAGGTCGTGAAAGTGGGACAGGCCCTTAACATTTCTCGTTCGAATTTCACTGTACCTTAATCGGTACATGTGACAATAAGCTGACCTTGAAACCCTTTTACTTTTCAAATAGTGTTCTTTGCTGAATTGGATTCCTCAAGAATAAAATCAGCTTCTAATACGTACGATTAGTTATACAACGTGGAAACAAGCCCTTCGACACAACTTGCACGCATTGACCAACATGTCCTATCTACACTGGTCCCACCTGCCTACGCTTAGCCCATAACCCTCTAAACCTATCCTATCCATGTACCTAAAATACCTCTTAAACATATGATAATACCTGCCTCAAAACCACCTCCTCTGGCAGGTAATTCCATGCACCCACCACCAAGTGTGTAAAAAAGGTTACCCTTCGGATTTCATAAAGTTCTAGCCTGCTCCACCTCCTTCTATACCTCAGGCTCTCAAGTCCTGGCAACATCCTCGTAAATCTTCTCTGTGCCCTTTCCAGCTACACAAGATCTTTCCAATAACATGGCAACCAAAACTGAACACTATACTCTAAATGTAGCCTTATCAATGTCTTATACAACTGTCCTATTACCTCTCGTTCCACACTCAATACTAACTGATGAAGGCCAATGTGCCGAAAGTCTTTTGTGATGCTACTTTCAAGGAACTATGTACCCACACTCCTAGATCTGTTTGTTCTACATCGCTCTCATGAAACATGCCATTTATTATGTAGGTCCTGCCTTTTTTAGACTTTCCAAATTGATTATTAGGACTGGATGTTACAATCCCTAAGATTTCACTACAATTGATATTCTTGGGTATGACCACTAGGTGATTTTTGCTAACAAACACATCTCACATTTCTCTATATTAAATTCCATTAAACATTGTTCAGCCCAACGGATGAAGATCCTGCTGCAATTTTTGACAACTATCTGCGCTAATCACAATACTACTCACGTTTATGTCATCTGCCTTGTAGGTTCCCATCCAAATTATTGTACAGAAGACAAACACCAATGGGTCCAATGCTGAACACCGAGGCACACCACTAGTCACAGGCTATCAGTCTGAAAAGCAACCTTTTACCATCACCCTCTGCTTCCTTCCATAACGCCAACTTTCCATCCAGTCAGCTATCTCTCCTTGGATCCAGTGCAATCTAAAATCTTCAGAGCAGTCTACCATGCAGAACCTTTTCAAATGCCTTGCTAAAATTAATATAAACAACATTTACAGCTCTGCCCTCATCAACTTTTCTGGTTACATCTCAAAAGAAATCAGATTCATGAGACAATGTTCCACGTACAAAACTGTGCTGAGTGTCCTTAATCAGCCCTTGTCCATCTAAACGCATGTATAGCTTATCCCAGAGAATACTCTCCAGTAACTTTCCAACCACAGAGATTAGGCTCACTGGTCTGTAGTTCTCAAGGGCCTGACCCACTTACTCGACTTTTTCAGCGACTGCCGGCACCCGTCATAGGACGTTGCAGGTCGCTGAACATTTTCAACATGTTGAAAATCCAGCGCCGACCAGAAAGATGCTATGACTCTTTGGGAGATTGGGGAAACTACTCACGACCATACAGGCGACATGTCGCGAGGTGAAGCCTGTGTGATCGTGATTAGTTGACCAAAGGAGTCTACCTTGTTCCGGTCGCCACTGGATTTTCAACATGTTGAAATTTTTTTGGGCGACCTGCAACGGACTATGACAGGTGCTGGCAGTCGCCGAAGAAGTCGCGTAAGTGGGACAGGCCCAACAGGCTTTCCCTGCAGCTCTTCTTAAATAGGGGCACACCCAACAATATTCTGGCATCTCACCCGTATTTAACGACTACTCATAAATCTCACTAGGCACTTGCAATTTCCTCTCTTGCTTTCTACAATGTCCTTGGATATATCTGATCTAGCCCGGGAGATTTGCCTATCTTCACACACGTCAGGACCCTCAGCACCTCCTCGACTGTAATACTGACTGCCCTCAAGGCACTTCCATTGACGGCCCCAAGTTCCCCAGTCTTCAGATCTTTCTCCACAGTAAAAACAGAGGAAAAATACTCACTGAGGAGCTTGCCCATCTCCTGCAACTCCACAGAACTGATTCCTGAGCAGTCCTATTCTTTTGCTGGTTACCCTTTTTTTCCCTTTATGTACTTATAAACATCCCACTTTCCTGATGTTCTGTTTCCTTCAAACGATCTGCTCCAATCAACGCGAGTAAGTTCCTGTCTAATACCTTCAAAGTCGGCCTTGCCCCAATTTAGAATTTAAAGTTAAAATCCCCTACTTCGACAAATGTATTAGTCCTGCATCTGCCTGCAATCTCCTGGCATATTTGCCCTTCTAATTCCTGTTGACTATTTGGGGGCCCTTAGTACACTCCCGACAGGGTGACCATCCCTTTCTTGTTTCTCAGCTCCATCATTTAGCCTCGCTGGACAAACCATAAGTACTGGCATCTCTGACCACTGGCCATCTGCCTCAGCCTCAACCTCGTCACCAAAAACTCTTGAGCCAAAGACTCACACTCCACCTTCACACAGCATTTCACTTCTGAAGGGTTTCGGCCAGAAGCGTTGCCTATCTCCTTCGCTCCATAGATGCTGCTGCACCCGCTTAGTTTCTCCAGCATTTTGTGTACTTCACTTCAACAGTTCTTTGCAAAAACTGGACATGTTCCGCTCAATTCTTACCAGCAAAGGTGAATAGATAGCAAGCAGAAATGGATAAATTCCCCATTGAAAATTATAACAGGCAGACAAATGAACATTCCAAAATTGCACAGAAGTCAAGAAATAATGCTAACATAAATCCTCCCCAAATATGACAAGGTTCTGTTTCTGACGTCTGTTCATAACCCAAACCATTAACGTTGGAAACGCAGACACTCACCAATATACTTAAATAAAAACATAGCCCGACCAAGTGCAACAAGTAGTTAAACCAGGGCATTTAACGCAACCACTCAGAATGAAAGATTCCGTAAGGCAGATGTCTGCAGCCCCACAAAGAGCTCTGGAGGACCTGTAATGTTTTCCCTAATATTTTCCCTATACACCAAATACAATGGGTATTTCAGTTAACATCCAGAAACACATCAGGTTGACAGGAGCTGCTATCCCGGAAGCACTCTGCAGAATGATCTCTGAACACCTACAAATAGGTACATCTACAAATACTGAAAATCTTAGTGACTCCGTCTGAGATGTTGCAGTGGACTTCCGATATAGATCATCTGGCAGCTGGAGCAGCGGATGCAGGCTTGGCGATCGTTTCGCCGAACATCTCCGCTCGGTCCGCATTAACCAACCCAACCTCCCGGTGGCTCAGCACTTCAACTCCCTCTCCCATTCTGTATCCGACCTCTCGATCCTGGGCCTCCTCCACGGCCAGAGTGAGCAACATCGCAAGTTGGAGGAACAGCACCTCGTACTCCGCTTGGGGAGTCTGCATCCTCTGGGCTTGAACATTGAATTTTCTCAATTCTGTTAACCCTTGCTGTCTCCTCCACCTTCCCACCTCTCCCTCAGCCCTCGGGCCCTGGCATTCCCTCTCTATCTCTCTCCCACCCTAGTCGCACTAGCTTCTCATTTTCACACTACAAACAGCTTACAACACTTTTTCGATACTTTTTTGCATATCTTTCATTCATTGTTCTTTATCTCTCCACATCATTGTCTATATCTCTCGTTTCCCTGATCCCCCGACCAGTCTGAAGAAGGGTCTCGACCCGAAAACGTCGCCAATCTCCTTCGCTCCTTAGATGCTGCTGCACCCGCTGAGTTTCTCCAGCCTTTTGTGTACCGTCTGAGATGTTGGTCACCTAAGAATGGCCCGTTGTTTTTTTTAAAACCGCAATTAACTTAAAATGGGATAGGTGTTATTGTTTTTTACGTTCTCACTTAAAACTCCCAATCCTATAAAAGAGTATCTTGAAATAACTAGTGAGAAGTAGATTTTGAGGCCTCAGCCACATTATGCCACAACACACAGCCATATTATAATGCCACAACACAGTCTGATTTGAAAGGCAGCATATGTGCTTCATAGTCAACCTATTAAAGCAATGGACGAGTTGCCACTGGGCCAGAAGTCATTGAGGCATATCACCTTGCTCTTCTTAAGTGCCAGAATTATGTATGTCCTTTTAAAGCAGGAGGGCACCTCACACCATCATAGTGAGAGGTCGAAGATCTCCACAAAAGTTCCAGCCAGTTGGTTCAAATTATATCGTTTAAATGGAAAAAGGAACAAATAACCTTTCCCCAAAAGACACAAATCACTAGATATGTACATTAACCAGCATTTGTGGTGAAAAAACTGCTTGCATTTGATCAATAACTTTCCTTGGAGAAATTGGACTTGAAACATAGAATCCTGTCTCTATAAATTGCTGAGTATGCACAAATATTCACAAAGCAAGTATAGATAGAATATTAGAAGGATAATATATTTTTGTTTCTGGAATTCTGTCTTGCAATGTCTAGGAAAGACAGGTTTATTTCACAAGGTTACTGTGTCCAAGACCAACCAAAGGGTGCTCCACTGAAATTAAAGCTCCTAACTCTCTGGTGAATTTGATGTATAGAAATTATGCAAGTCTGCACCAATTATTGCTAATCAGGCCTTTTTTTTTTTCAAATGGCTCATTTACAGAACTTGTTCATGGGTCAGGTTCAGGAAGTAAAGATCAAATGAATCCCAGGCGTTCAGAGGATGCAGCAGTATATTTGAGAAAATCAAAAGGGCAGAAAGGGTGCTTGAGACAGCTTTGGTAGAGATTAAGAGAAATCCAAAGAGATTTTATTAACAAAGGAAAAAGAGTAACTCGGGAAAGAATGGTGCCCTCAAAGTGAACGTATAGGTTTGTAGCTACAAGAGATTGGCAAAGCACTCAATAAATATTTTGCATGTTTTTTAGCATGGAAAAAGACAAGACGACTAGGGAACTTGGAGAAGTTAATGAAGATGTCTTGGGGGTAGCCCGATTTACAATAGAGCATGTGTTGGACATCTTAAATCGCATGATGGTATATTAATCTCTGCGGCTTGATCAGGTACATCGAAGAAAACTAGAAGAGGTAAATGCATCATCATTAGCCACAGCCGAGATGCCAGAGGATTGGAGAATGGCTAATCTGTGCCATTATTTCAGGGGCTGCTAAGAAAATCCTTGGTACTATTCAGTAAGCATAGGCAAATAACCAGTGGAGGTTTTGAGGGATAAGATAGACATGCATTTAAAAAAATAAAAGTTTATTAAGGATCATCAACATGGTTTTGGGTATGGGAGATAGTGGCTCACAACTATGATTGAGTTTTTTTTTTAAGTAACTTAAGATGATCGCCGAGGGCAAGGTGGTAGAAGTAGTCTACGTGGATTTCAGCAAGGCTTAGATAAGTTTCCACATGGTACATAATTCTGGAAGGCAAGATTGCATGGGATGCAGGGAAAGCTAACTAAAAGGAATGATGGTAGGAAGTGGAATATTGTTTTCAGACCGGAAACCTGAGAGGAGTGGTGTGCCTGTGAGGAGTTGGTGCTGGGCCCATGGTTAGTAAGTTTGTAGATGACGTTAAAGTAGGTGGTATCGTGGAAAGTGAAGATGGGTATCCAGAATCTGCAGGTTCTTGATCTGCTGGGAAAGTGGGCAGAGGAACTGCAAATCAAATTAATTTAGATAAATGCAAGTTGTTCCATTCTGGCAATTCACAATGAAAAGTAGGGCCCTGGAGAGTTTTGGAGCTCAGAGGATCTATGAGTACAAGCATAGTTCCCTGAAAGTGGCATCATAGGTAGACAGCATGATGAAGGGAATTGAGTAGAGAAGTTGGGACGTTATGCTGTTGTGGTGCACGATATTGGTTAGGCCACACTTGGGAATATGGTGTTCAGTTTTAACCCCCCTGATAAATCAAATATGTCATTTAGCTGGAAAAAGAGCAGAATAGATTTACAACATTAACAGGACTCTGGAGACAAAGGTAAAGTGACTGGTAGGTCAGGCTAAAACTCTTTTCTTTCAAGTGTAGGAGACCCCAGGGTGTTTCTATGCTGTATAAAATCCATGAGGATTATAGTTAAGAAGAATGCAGCCCTAACATTGAGGAATCGGGTTAATGCGAGAGGGAAAATAAGTAAATACAAACCTGAGGAGTTTGTGTAGAATGTGAAACAAACTGCCATAATAATTGCTCGAGTCAGATACAATAACTAGCAATGTTACAAAATTTTGAGATTTTTAAAATCAAATCTGCAATTTATCCCATCAGATAAAGCATAAAACGAAGTTTAATTTGACACCTAATTCAGTTTCATATCTTCAGGATTAAAAAAGTTATGGCCATTTTCATACTCGGAAATTAGCATCTTGTTCCCCATTGCCTTTCCATTGACTTAACACAAAAGCTGTGATCGAGGACAGTTAAAAGCCCATAACTTGCTTAAAAATTAAGAGAACTCAATGAAATTTTCAGTTATTATAAATTGAAGCATTCTGAAACAAATATGGAACAATCTTACTTGGATGACCTGAAATTAAAGCATATAATTAGTTAGTTATCTAATTGTAGCTAATTACAAAATTCAATTACTAGACCTAAACATCTTAAGAAATGATAAACATTATTAAATTTCCTAAATGTCCAAATAACATTCACACAATAATCCACAATATAACATGATTTTTAAATCTCATTTTCATGAATTTATAGGCCAAATGGAAGGGATTTAGTGTTTAATGCCTGTAAATGAATGGCCATTTACATCAACTTGCAAGTGGGTTTTAGTGGAACGCGGTGGATTGGAATGTTGCGGTTTGCGGTGCATTTAACACAGTCGGCAGGGAAAATACAGCCGGTTCATACATTTATTTTGTCCCCTTTTCGCAACATGAAAATTTGATTAAATGCTTCCTAAGAACCACATTTTTATGTAAAAGTAAACTGCTAGGTTTACTTTTACATTAGGTTACGTTAGTTTACGTTAAGTCCGTTCTGCTGTCAGCGTTCAGAGCTTTAGAAGATGATTTTTAAACTACTCTAGTTAATAAATAATCTAGCGTAATTTAAAAATAGCTTCATGATTTCTCTTTAGCGACGAAATCGCCCGACATGGATCGATTTGGACTGCCTGGGGAAAAACCACGTTTTAAACCGCCCCCCTCTGAAAGGCGCCAAAGCCGCGCACACGGGGAGCGGCAGAAATGCAGCGCTGCTAAAGGTAGGTATTAACATACCTACAATAACATTTAATAGGTTGGACAGGTACATGGATGTAGAAGTTTTAGATAAATATATGGATTAAATACGATCATATGGGATTAGCTTTGAGGGGCATCTTTGGTTGGCATGGACATGTTAGGTCAAAAGAGCCTGCTTCCATGCTGTATGATTCTATGATTAACATAGAAACATAGAAAATAGCTGCAGGAGGGGGCCATTGGGCCCTTCGAGCCAGCACCGCCATTCGTTGTGATCATGGCTTCTTCTTCTGTAGTGTGGCGTGCACAGCCTAAAGTTGTAGGACAACTTGTTCTATTTGATCTTCTGTTTGTGCACGTCGAGTTGATTGCATTAGTTGAAACAGGGCGGACCACGTGAAGGTTGCAATCTTCCACCCCGTGATCATGGCTGATCGTCCCCAATCAATAACCCGTGCCTGCCTTTTCCACATATCCCTTCCTTCCACTAGCCCCTAGAGCTCTAACTCTCTCTTAAATCCATCCAATGAGTTGGCCTCCACTGCCCTCTGTGGCAGGGAATTCCATAAATTCACAACTCTCTGGGTGAAAAAGTTTCTCACCTCAGTCTTTAATGACCTCCCCTTTATTCTAGGACTATGGCCCCTGGTTCTGGACTCGCCCAACACTGGGAACATTTTTCCAGCATCTAGCTTGTCCAGTCCTATTATAAGTTTCTATAAGATCCTCCCCCTCATCCTTCTAAACTCCAGTGAATACAAGCCTAGACTTTTCAATCTTTCCTCATATGACAGTCCCGCCATCCCAGGGATCAATCTCGCGAACCTACGCTGCACTGCCTCAATCACAAGGGTGTCCTTCCTCAAATTAGGAGACCAAAACTGTACACAATACTTCAGATGCGGTCTTACCAAAGCCCTATACAACTGCAGAAGAACCTCTTTACTACTATACTGAAATCCTCTTGTTAAGAAGGCCAACATTCCATTAGCTTTCTTCACTGCCTGCTGTATCTGCACGACAACTTTCAGTGACTGGTGTACAAGGACACCCAGGTCTCGCTGTACTTCTCCCTTACCTAACCCCATTGAGATAATAATCTGCCGCCTTGTTTTTGCCGCCAAAGTGGATAACCTCACATTTATCTATATTATACTGCATCTGCCAAGCATCTGCCCACTCACTCAACCTGTCCAGATTAAGGTGTACAATCTACATCGTTTTTAATGATTATTGTATCATTGTTTCTGTAGACCCTTCCAACTATAGTTTAGCCAATCTAGTGCAAGAGAAAATGGAGCGGCATGGAGAAAGAAAGAGATTTTTGCTTCATTCCTTGAATGACATTTCCCTAATGCAACCCCGATGTTTCAGATGCACTGATTATTTCAATCTAATAATTATGGTTACAGATCGTAATGTGCACTGTGAAAATTGTAAAATACTGGAACACTAGTAGCATTTGCTCCTCCATATCTTCTTGAACGAAACACAATGTCCCAAGGACTGAAACAAAACAGCATAAGTTTATACCTAGGATAAAGCCTACACTGGTTATAGATAGAATGTGTTAATGTGGGAACAGTTTGAATTTCGCCCACATTGATACTATTCACTGCTGGACAGATGAGAGCAGGGTGATAGATTCTGTCCATATGCACTTTAGTACAGCCTTTGTCCTGCATAGGTTGGTCCAGAAGGTTAGATGACTTGGGATTGGGTACAAACATTGGCATGGAGTTAGAAATAAGAGAATGGAACAATAGGTTGTTTTTCCACATCGGTGCAGGGTCCAACCTTGTTTGTCATTCATATTAACGATTCGGATGAGAATGCATAGGCCATGGTTAGAGCGTTTTCAGATGTCACAAAAATGGGCTGTACAGTGGACTGTGAAGGATATTCAAAATTACAAAGAATCAAGATCAACTGGGAAAGTGGGCAAATGATTGGTGGGTGGAATTCAGTTTTGGTCACCCTCCTAGAGGAAAAATGTCATTAGGTTAGAAAGTGTGCTGAGAAAATGTTGCTTGAACTCTTGCACCCGTGCTGCAGAAAGAGTCTCATCAGGCTAGAGCTTTATTCCTGAGAGCACAGGAGCTAACAGACGGGACACACACATACGCAAAATGGACCACAACTTCATTGGACGTCAGGATCCACACCCTCAACAAACGTTTCCTAGCCTACCTGGACACAACCTTGCCGGCCTCCAGATGGGGCCCCTCCACCAACACTCCTTGATTCGACCCCCCGCAGGCCCAGAGCTCCACCGCTGGACCGCCGCACCGCGTGCCCGACCACCACGAGGAGCAGCAACAACATCCACTGCCTCTCCGACCTTCCCAGCCTTCCCAGCTAAACCCAGGCCCAGACCACCAAAACTGCCGCGGCTGCCAACTCTAACCACTTCCGTGGGGCCACTGCCGCTGTCGCCAACTCTCACCGCCTCCCGGGGCCACCGGTGCTGCTGCCGCCGCCGGCTCGTATCTCTACTCCAGCCCCCACGGGCCTCCGCCAGCGACGCCGCTGACCCTCGCCTCTCCACCGGCCACGAGCAGGCTGGAGGCGTCACCTCATCAGAACTCCAGGCTAAACACCAGGCCCACAACCTCCACGATGCAGACAGAATGTGGTCTGACTCTGCTGGGTCTTACTGCTTCCCCTTTCTTTCCACCCCACCCCCCACAGAGAACCTCAGTAATGATGACTCTTCCCCTTCCCCCTCTTTTAACCAGGTTACCCCAACCACATACCTGCTAGTTAAAATTCCCCGCTGTTTATTTTGGCTTTCTTTTTTACAGAGGTGCCAGAGCAGCGTCCCTGTGAGCTCCAGCAGCACTGCACCCCTGGTGGTGGGCATTTGGAACAAGCTGCCAGATGAAATTGTTGAGGCAGATATAACATTTAAAATATATTTGGACAGGTACACAGATTGGAAAGGTTCACTGGGCCAGGTAGTGGCAAACAGAATGAGTGGAGACAGGGGTTCTTGGTTGGCATGGACAAGTTTGGCCGAAGGTCCTCTTTCCATGTTGTATGACTATGACTCTACGACTTAAGAATTTCATGGAATCCGGTTGTCTAGCTATAGGAGGGATGTCATTGGGCTAGAAAGGGTGCCGAAAAGATTCACAAGTATGTTACCGGCTCCAGAAGGGTCGATTTATAGGGAAAGACTGCATAGGCTGCGGCTTATTTCCTCAGAAAGTAGGAGAGCGAGGGGCGGCCCTAAGCCTGTATATATAACCATGGGGGGGGGGGGGGAGGCATAGATATGGTGAATGGTCACAGATTTTGCAGACCCAAGTGATATATTTTTTTCCCACACAGTTGGTATCTGAATGAGCTGCGTGAGGAACAGACACAGGCAGGAACAATACCAATGTTTAAGAAGACCTTCAACATGCACCTGAACAAGTAAGGTATAGAGAAATGTGAAATTATTGCACGCAGAAAAGTTTAATACAGATAGGCATCAGGGACGGCATTGACATGGTGAAACTAAGGGCCTGTTCCTATGCTGTGCAGGCCCATGACAATGCCCCAAGGACAGAGGGTGGTGGGCATATGGAAAAAGCCGCCGAAGGATCCCTCCACAACTCCCTGGTCACACATCCCGTACCACCCAAACCACCCTCCCCCAGGTACTGTACCCTGAAACTGCAGGAGATGCAACACCTGTCCCTATAGTTCCCTCCTCGACCATCCAAGGACCTCAACAGTCTTTTCAGGTGAAGCAGAGGTTCACCTGCACCTCCTCCAACCTCATCTACTGTAGCCGCTGTTCCAGGTGTGGACTCATGTATATCGGCGACACCAAGCACAGGCTCGGCGATCGTTTCGCTGAATACCTCCGCTCAGTCTGCCTAAACCTACCTTCTACTGGACAATTCAACTCCCCCTACCATTCCCACACTGACCTTTCTGTCATGGACTTCCTCCAGTCAGTGCGATGCCCAGCGCAAATTGGACAAACACCTCATATTTCACTTGGGCAACTTACACCCCAGCTGTATGAACACTGACTTATCTAACTTAAGTAATCCTTGCTTTCCCTCCCTCTCTCCATCCCCTCCGCTTCCCAGTACTCCGTCCAGTCTTACTGTCTCCAGCTACATTTTATCTGTTTGCTTTGTTGTTCCTTTCTCCCAGCTAACAATGATCTATTCTACATTTCCTTGATCTCCATTCCGTTTTCCGTATTTTCACACATCCTTATCTATTCATCTCCTGAGGAAATATTATATAATAGAACCGCTCGGATAGTGACTTTTATATAAGTTAAGTAATTTGCAAAAGAAAAGCTTAAGGTTTTCAGAAACACATGTATCCAAAAGAAATAAAGTACAAAGAGACATATACAGCGAACAGATGAATTAAAACATAGAAACGCTAATCTGAACCTGCATAGCTTAGTTTATTGCTTTGAGGCAATTATAACACTGGAGGAAATTGTATTTTATATGATTTTGTGTTGAAGAATAGATTACTGAACAGGGCCTCTTCTTAGGCCAGAGGTCATCTGCTCTTTCTCTATGGCATATTCTTGAGCTCCAAATGTGGAATAAAAATAAAGAGTTATGGCCGGTTATGCTGAGTTCAAGACAGACTACAAGGCTGAGAGATAATAGACTCTGTGGTTAGCTTTGGCTATGTTAAATTATAATGAGGTTGTGATAAGGGATGGATGCATGAAGAGGAAAACAATCAGATGGATGGATTTGTGACCTTCCTTCTGTTTATAGAAAGTCGAAGCAGATGTACTTCTGAGGTAATGGTCACCTTTGTTCTGCAATATTTGTAAAAGGACTAGCAGAGAGATTGAAAATCCATCTTACTGAGACAGCAGAAAAAAGGGGTTGCAAATTAGAATGAACGTATCCTGGCACCAAACACTTATTAATTAAGATGACAGATTTACGACCCATGCTTGGAGTTGGGAGGTGTGTGTGGATTTAACTTAGAAACTGTGTAATTTGGCAAACTCATATAATTATTATAACCATATAACAATTACAGCACGGAATCAGGCCCTCTCGGCCCTTCCAGTCCGTGCCGATCATTTGTTTTCCCCTAGTCCCATCTACCTGCGCTCAGACCATACCCCTCCATATACCTATCCACTTTACTTTTAAATGTTAAAATCGATCCTGCCTCCACCACTTCTGCTGGAAGCTCATTCCACACAGCCACCACCCTCTGAGTAAAGAAGTTCCCCCTCACGTTACCCCTAAACTTCCGTCCCTTAATTCGCATGTCATGTCCCCTTGTTTGAATCTTCCCTACCCTTACTGGGAAAAGCTTATCCACGTCAACTCTGTCTATCCCTTTCATCATTTTAAAGACCTCAATCAAGTCCCCCCTTAACCTTCTGCGCTCCAAAGAATAAAGACCTAACTTGTTCAACCTTTCTCTGCAACATAGTTGCTGGAACCCAGGCAACATTCTAGTAAATCTCCTCTGTACTCTCTCTATTTTGTTGACATCCTTCCTATAATTAGGCAACCAAAATTGTACACCATACTCCAGAATTGGTCTTACCAATGCCTTGTACAATTTTAACATTACTTCCCTACTCCTATATTCAATGCTCTGATTTATAAAGGCCAGCACACCAAAGGCTTTCTTTACCACCCCATCTACATGCAATTCCACCTTCAGGGAACTATGCACAGTTATTCCTAGATCTCTCTGTTCCACAGCATTCCTCAATTCCCTACCATTTACCATGTACGTCCTATTTTGATTTGTCCTGCCAAGATGTAGCACTTCACACTTATCAGCATTAAACTCCACCTGCCATCTTTCAGCCCACTTTTCCATATGGCCCAAATCTCTCTGCAGACTTTGAAAATCTACTTCATTATCCACAACACCACCTATCTTAGTATCATCTGCATACTTACTTATCCAATTTTCCACCCCATCATCCAGATCATTGATGTACATGACAAACAACAGTGGACCCAACACAGTCCCTGAGGCACCCCACTGGTCACCGGCTTCCAACCTGACAAACAGCCATCCACCATTACTCTCTGACATCTCCCATAATGTTTTAATACATAGATAATAGTATTTTAAACTGTATAAAATTGTAGTGAAACTATTTATGAAATGTATTGTGTCTAAGTAGGGTTGTAAACATTAGACTTTGTTTAGATTTATAGAAATATCTTTTTTCTTAGTATAGAAAGTGTATTTTGTTTGTATGACTTCTGTGATCATTGTATTACATAGGTATCTTATATTTTGAGGAGTGGTCTTTGATAATTGAGCCAACTGGGGTTTTGCTATGTTGAAATAAAATAATTCTAAACAAAATAATACCACAGGCAAACAAAGGTTGTAAAATGAGGCCAGAGAAGGGGGGGGGGGATCATGTGACTGCTGTTGTAAATCACCAGAAGGACTCAGATGATTGGTTACCAGTTTGTCATACCCTTTGTATCTGAAATGTCTAATACCTATATAAAGCAATGAGTTTGTATCAAAGCTACTCTTCTCTGGACCTGCCCCAGAGCATCAGCTCGATGTTGGAAGGTTCAGAGACTAGTCTCAGCTGAATAAAGAATTGATTTCAACAGTTACAAGCGTTTGAGTCAAGTTGACTTTAGATTGACAAAATAACTCAGTTTAACACTCCCGCCCCCTTGATGTCAGTCTGAAGAAGGGTCTCGACCTGGACTGTCACCCATTCCAGAGAAGCTGCCTGTCCCGCTGAGTTACACTAGCATTTTGCGTCTAACCGGTTTAAACCAGCATCTACAGTTCCTTCCAAAACATTCCAGCCCATAAAGAATATTGTTTGAAGATTACAAAAAGATACAACTCAACTGGAAAAGTAGACAAGGGGATGAATGAAGGAATTTCATTCAGAAATGGAAAGTGATGAATTTTGGAAAGTTAAACAAAGTTAATACATACACCGTTAATGGCAGCGCCCTGGGGAGTATTAGAGAGGCCATGGGTACACATTTAGTTCCCTTTAAAATTACAGTACAGCGAGTCAGCATAGCAAGGAAGGCCTATGTCCTCTTCTCTTGATCGGTTGAATCATGGAGAGTTGTGATGTTATATTATTGTACAAAGGGATAATCTACGCTGCACCTGGAATATCTGATCGCTTCTCTGTCGCGAGGGCTATTTGTACAAATGTATGTAGCCTGCTTGTATATACTACTCTTATAACAAATGTAAAGCACTTTGGTCAACGAGAGTTGTTTTTTAAATGTGCTATATAAATAAATGTGACTTGACTTGACTGTGTACAAAACGATTAAGCTAGAGCATATAATAATTACAGCACGGAAACAGGCCCTCTCGGCCCTTCCAGTCCGTGCCGACATTTATTTTCCCCTAGTCCCATCTACCTGCACTCAGACTCATTCCCTTCCCGTCCATATAACTATCCACTTTACTTTTAAATGTTAAAATCGATCCTGCCTCCACCACTTCTGCTGGAAGCTCATTCCACACAGCCACCACTCTCTGAGGGGTAACATGAGGGGGAACTCATGAAGTTCCCCCTCATGTTACCCCTAAACTTCTGTCCCTTAATTCTCATGTCATGCCCTCTTGTTTGAATCTTCCCAACCCTCAATGGGAAAAGCTTATTCACGTCAACTCTGTCTATCCCTTTCATCATTTTAAAGACCTCAATCAAGTCCCCCCTTAACCTTCTGCGCTCCAAAGAATAAAGACCTAACTTGTTCAACCTTTCTCTGTAACTTAGTTGCTGGAATCCAGGCAACATTCTAGTAAATCTCCTCTGTACTCTCTCTTATTTTGTTGACACCCTTCCTATAACTAGGCGACCAAAATTGTACACCATACTCCAGAATTGGTCTTACCAATGTCTTGTACAATTTTAACATTACTTCCCTACTCCTATATTCAATGCTCTGATTTATAAAGGCCAGCACACCAAAAGCTTTCTTTACCACCCCATCTACATGCAATTCCACCTTCAGGGAACTATGCACAGTTTTTCCTAGATCCCTCTGTTCCACAGCGTTCCTCAATTCCCTACCATTTACTATGTACGTCCTATTTTGATTTGTCCTGCCAAGATGTAGCACTTCACACTTATCAGCATTAAACTCCACCTGCCATCTTTCAGCCCACTTTTCCAAATGGCCCAAATCTCTCTGTAGACTTTGAAAATCTACTTCATTATCCACAACACCACCTATCTTAGTATCATCTGCATACTTACTTACCAATTTTCCACCCCATCATCCGGATCATTGATGTACATGACAAACAACAGTGGACCCAACACAGATCCCCGAGGCACCCCACTGGTCACCGGCTTCCAACCTGACAAACAGCCGTCCACCATTACTCTCTGACATCTCCCATTCAGCCATTATTGAATCCATCTTGCTACTCCACCATTAACACCCAAAGATTGAACCTTCTTAACCAACCTTCCATGGGGAACCTTGTCAAAGGCCTTACTGAAATCCATATAGATAACATCCACTGCTTTACCCTCATCAATTCCCCTAGTAACCTCTTCAAAAAATTCAAGAAGGTTTGTCAAACATGACCTTCCAGGCACAAATCCATGTTGACTGTTCCTGATCAGACCCTGTTTATCCAGATGCTTATATATATTATCTCTAAGTATCCTTTCCATTAATTTGCCCACCACTGACGTCAAACTAACAGGTCTATAATTGCTAGGTTTATTCTTTGAACCCTTTTTAAACAATGGAACAACATGCGCAGTACGCCAATCCTCCGGCACTATTCCCGTTTCTAATGACATTTGAAACAATTCTGTCATAGCTCCTGCTATTTCGACACTAACTTCCCCCAATGTCCTAGGGAATATCCTGTCAGGACCTGGAGACTAATCCACTTTTATATTTTTCAAAAGTGTCAGTACTTCCTCCTCTTTGAATCTCATAGTTTCCATAGCTACTCTACTTTTTTTCCCCTTACCTCAGAGTTCAATATCCTTCTCCTTGGTGAATACTGAAGAAAAGAAATTGTTCAATCACTCCTCCATCTCTTTTGGCTCTGCAGATAGCTGTCCATTCTGGCTCTCTAATGGTCCAATTTTATCACTCGTTATCCTTTTGCTTTTAATATAGCTGTAGAAACCCTTTGGATTTACTTTCACCTCTCCTGCCAAAGCACTCATATCTTCTTTTAGCCTTTCTAATTTCTTTCTTAAGATTCTTTTTGCATTCTTTATACTCCTCTAGCACCGCATTTACTCCATGCTTCTTATAATTATCGTAGATATCTCTCTTTTTTCAAAACAAGTGCCCAATTTCCCTTGAAAACCATGGCTCTTTCCAATTTTTACTATTTCCTTTCAACCGAACAGGGACATAAAGATTCTGTACTCTTACAATTTGCCCTTTAAATGTCCTCCATTTCTCTTCTACATCCTTCCCATAAAAAATGTCCCAATTCACCCCTCAAATCCTTATGCATTCCCTCAAAGTTAGCCTTTCTCCAATCAAAAATCTCAACCCTAGGTCCAGTTCTGACTCTCTCCATAATTATATTGAAACTAATGGTATTGTGATCACTGGTCCCGAAGTGCTCACCAACGCATACCTCCGTCATTGCTAGTTTACAAAAATATCTGGAGCAATTCAGCAGGTCAGGCAGCATCTTTGAAGAACATGGATAGGTAGCGTTGCGGGTCAGGACCCTTGCGCAGTGAGAATAAAGCAAGCTACAAGGGAGTTAAGGGCCGAGCAAAACCAGGCTCGTGTTAAGTGGATACAGGTGAGGTGTGATTATTTTATTGGCAGATGGTCGGACAGAGATGAAAATATATATATATATATAGATATATTTTTTTTTTAAGCGAGATGCGATGAGGATTGAAGAGGCATGAATTGTGAAGCCAGGGGAAGGAATATAGTAGACGGGGTAAAAGGGAGAAATGGGTACACATCCAGGTGATGCGCAGGGATGGAAGGGGGGGGGGCGGGGGGAAGGGGGTACCCAAGTAGAATATCAGGTGCTGTCCCTCCAATTGTTGTATGGCTTCACTTTGGCAATCGAGGCAGCCCGGGACAGAAAGATTACTAGGGGTATGGCAAGGGGTATTAAAATGGTAAGCAACTGGGAGATCTAGCAGGGCTTGGTGGACCGAGCACAGGTGTTCGGCGAAACAGTACCAATATACACTTGGTCTCGCCAACATAAAAGAGGCCACATCAGAAGAAACAAATGCAGTAGATGAGGTTGTAGAAGACGCATGTGAATCTCTCTCATATGCAAAGACTGCTGGAATGATGTGCGGGAGTAGCTATAGGAACAAGTGTTAAATCGCCTGAGGTTGCAGTAGAAAGTATCCGGGGAGGAGGTGGTTTGGGTGCGAAGGGATGAGTGAACCAAAGAGTTGCAGAAGGAGCAGTCTCGGAGGACAGTGGAAAGGGGTGGAGTTGGAAAGATGCAAGATCACGTTGAAGGAATATTGGAGAATGACTATCCTTGTTGTATCCAGGGGGGACGGGAGCAAGAGCGGACTATGGGACAAAGGAAATGCAGGACAGGGATCCATCTACTATGATAGCAGGAAATCACTTTTACCAAGAAAAGAAGACATTCCATTCCAAAATGACCTCTGTCCTGGGCTGCCTCCTTTGCCAGAATGAGGTCATATGCAAACTAGAGGAACGACTCTTCATTATCTGTTTGGGTAGCTTACAAACCCCCTCAGTGTGAACATTGAATTCTCCAATTTTGGGTAGCTAACTTACACACAACTCTTTCTCCATTTCATCCCACCTCGACGTGCACCACTTTCTCCATTTCCCATCCACAACCCCGCATATCTCGTTTCAACCGTATTTCTCCCTCTGGCTTCACTTTGCATGCCTTTTATATCCATATCTTATCTCCCACTAGGTCTTTTCATTTCTTGCCTTTGTCCAACCATCAGGCCTGTTTCCATCTCTCACTTGCCAAGCTTTGTCCCCGTCCCACCCCCACCTTTATTCCAGTTTCCCCGTCACTATATTCAATCTGAAGAATGGTCCGACCCAAAACGTCACCTGTCAGCTCTTCCAGAGATGCTGCCTGACCTGAGTTAGTCAAGCACTTTTTTTTGCAAACCAATATCTGCAGTATCGTGTCCAGTTTTAAGAACATCTCCATCTTCAGGGATAATGGAATCCATCATGTAAATGCCAAAGGCAACACTGAAGCATTGACAACTATTTTCAGCTAGTAGAATCAAATAGGTGATTTCAGCTTCCTCCTGAAATTTCCACCACCAGTGATACCAATCTTTAGCCAGTTTGATTCACACCGAGTGCTATCAGGATACAGCTGAGAACAGTGGAGTAAACACAATAGGACAAAACAATTAACACTGTATTCAAGGTCTGAACTTCATATCTAACTGTGCCTCTAGCCACGCAGACATGGCTCAGCCACATCCGTCATCCAGCCAATAATTTGAGAAAATGCTCATGTCTATCAGCTTGGACAAAATCAATCCGGCTAATTACCACCAGTCATCCGCAAAGTGATAGAAGTTGAAATCAACAGCGCCATCAGGCTGCATTTATTCAGCCACAACCTTTTCATAGAGACATAGAAAATAGGTGCAGGAGTAGGCCATTCGGCCCTTCAAGCCTGCACCGCCATTCAATATGATCATGGCTGATCATCCAACTCAGTAACCTGTACCTGCCTTCTCTCGATACCCCCTGATGCCTTTAACATGCAGTTTTAACATGGGTTAAAATGCAGTTTTCCCTCGCCATCCGGAATTATATTTCTCGGAGTGCGAGCTTTTGCTAAAGATTCGTTCCGATGGCCGGTAAGTGAATTTTTTTAAAAATATAAATCGCCCGACTATTTCAGCGCTGCAGTTAAATTTAAAAAAAGCTCCCAATTCTGTGAACGCCGACAACGGGGACGGATTTCACGTTGGGGACAGGTAAATGAAAGCGGTTTATTTTTTCATATAAACTTGCTTGTTTAGATGACCTTAATCAACATTTCATGTTGCGAAACAGTGATTTATTCCCCATATGAACCGGCAGTATTTCTCCTGCCGATATGGGGTTTAAATTCACCGCAACGTTCCAATCCATCGCGTTCCGGAAAATCCCACTCGCAAGCTGATTGAAATGGCCATTAATTTACGGGCATTAAACACTAAATTCCTTCAATTTGGCCTATAAATTAATGACAATCATGTTATATTGTGAATTCTTGTGTGAATGTTATCTGGACACTTAGGCTTTCATTTTTTTTATATTTTCTTAAGAAATGGATAGATGTTTAGATCTAGTAATTGAATTTTGTAATTAGCTACAATTGGGTAACTAACTAATCATATGCTTTAATTTCAGGTCATCTAAGTAAGATTGTTTCATATTTGTTTCAGAATGCTTCAATCTGTAATAACTGAAAATTTCTTTCAGTTCTCTTAATTTTTAAGAAAGTTATGGGCTTTTAACTGTCCTCGATCACAACTTTTGTGTTAAGTCAATGGAAAAGCAATAGGGAACAAGATGCTAATTTCCGAGTATGAAAATGGCCATAACCTTTTTAATGCTGAAGATATGAAAGTGAATTAGGTGACAAATTAAACTTATTGTTATGCTTTATCTGATGGGATAAATTGCAGACTTGATTTTTAAAATCTCAAAATGTTGTAACATTGCTACTAACTCCCTCTTAAATATAGCCAATGAACTGGCATCAACTACCTTCTGTGGCAGAGAATTCCACAGACTCACCACTCTGTGTGAAAAACGATTTTCTCAACTCGGTCCTAACAGACTTCCCCCTTATCCTTACCTTTGGCTCCTTGTTCTGGACTTCCCCAACATCGGAAACAATCTTCCTGCATCTAGCCTGTCCAACCCCTTAAGAATTTTGTAAGTCTCTATAAGATTCCCCCCCCCCCCCCTCAAATTCTAAATTCCAGCGATTACAAGCCGAGTCTATCCAATCCTTCTTCATATGAAAGTCCTGCCATCCCAGGAATCAGTCTGGTGAACCTTCTCTGTACTCCCTCTATGGCAAGAATGTATTTCCTCAGATTAGGAGACCAAAACTGTACGCAATACTCCAGGTGTGGCCTCACCAAGACCCTGTACAACTGCAGCAGAACCTCCCTGCTCTTATACTCAATTCCTTTTGCTAACATTCCATTCACTTTCTTCACTGCCTGCTGCACCTGCATGCCTACTTTCAATGATTGGTGTACCACGACACCCAGGTCTCATTGCATCTCCCCTCTTCCTAGTCAGCCACCATTCAGATAATAGTCTACTTTCCTGTTTTTGCTACCAAAGTGGATAACCTCACATTTATCCACATTATACTGCATCTGCCATGCATTTTCCCACTCACCCAACCTATCCAAGTCACCTTGCAGCCTTCTTGCATCCTCCTCACAGCTAACACTGCCCCCAGCTTTGTGTCATCCGCAAACTTGGAGATGTTGCATTCAATTCCCTCATCCAGATCATTAATATATATTGTAAATAGCTGGGGTCCCAGCACTGAGCCTTGCGGTACCCCACTAGTCACTGCCTGCCATTCTGAAAAGGACCCATTTACTCCTACTCTTTGCTTCCTGTCTGCCAGCCAGTTCTCTATCCACATCAATACTGAACCCCCAATACCATGTGCTTTAAGTTTGTATACTAATCTCTTATGTGGGACCTTGTGGAAAGCCTTCTGAAAGTCCAGATATAACACATCCACTGGTTCTCCCTTATCCACTCTACTAGTTACATCCTCGAAAAATTCTATAAGATTCGTCAGACATGATTTACCTTTCATAAATTCATGCTGACTTTATCGAATTTTCAAAGCGGAGTATGGCATTCTTCAGGTTCACTTGGCTCCAGACTGCCACGAGTCTTGATCTAACCATTAACCAAGGAACTCAGTTCGAGCTCAGGGCTGTGTTCCAGGCCCAGACATAATCAGCCGTTTCATTCAGGGCCAAAAATGTTGTAAAAACAAGAAGGCTTTATGTCTCAATGCAAGGAGCATTCGTAATAAGGTGGATGAGTTGAATGTGCAGATAGCTATTAATAATTATGATATAGTTGGGATCACGGAGACATGGCTCCAGGGTGACCAAGGCTGGGAGCTGAACATCCAGGGATATTCAATATTCAGGAAGGATAGACAGAGAGGAAAAGGAGGTGGGGTAGCGTTGCTGGTTAGAGCGGAGATTAACGCAATAGAAAGGAATGACATTAGCTTGGAGGATGTGGAATCGATATGGGTAGAGCTGCGAAACACTAAGGGGCAGAAAAC
This sequence comes from Okamejei kenojei, assembly GCA_035221665.1. Lineage (NCBI taxonomy): Eukaryota > Metazoa > Chordata > Chondrichthyes > Rajiformes > Rajidae > Okamejei > Okamejei kenojei. The sequence goes on from CM069147.1 coordinate 49,785,509, forward strand.
GCTAGTGGGTGTTGTGTACAGGCCACCTAACAGTAGTAGTGGAGTTGGCGGTGACATCAAACAGGAAAATAGAAATGCGTGCAACGAAGGTAAAACCGTTATAATGGATGACTTCAATCTACATATAGATTGGGTGAATCAAATTGGCAGGGGTGCTGAGGAAGAGGATTTCTTGGAATGTATGCGGGATAGTTTTCTAAACCAACATGTGGAGGAACCAACGAGAGAGCAGGCTATTCTAGACTGGATATTGAGTAATGAGGAAGGGTTAGTTAGCAGCCTTGTTGTACGTGGCCCCTTGGGCAAGAGTGACCATAATATGGTTGAGTTCTTCATTAGGATGGAGAGTGACATTGTTAATTCAGAAACACGGGTCATGAACTTAAAGAAAGGTAACTTTGAGGGTATGAGACGTGAATTGGCCAAGATCGACTGGCAATTGATTCTTGAAGGGTTTTTTTTTTTTTTTTTTTTTTTTTTTTTATAGAAACAAAGTAATTACAAAGTACTCTTACTCTTGTTTTGGTTACAACTATGGGCAAGGTGCCTCCAAAATAGTACTATTCACTGATAAGTGAATAGTATAAATTGGAAGTTGTTTTATAAATTTTTGTTTTATTTTAATATTAACAACGGAGCTGTGATATCATTTCCCCACATAGAAAAAGTCATATTTTGCAAGGTTAATTGTTGTATGAAAATTTGGGAGTGTGTATAGTACATTCCTAATATTAGCAATATACTCATACTACTCATAATATCCATATTTCCTCTGATTTCAAAATACAAGTCCCCATGTTATAATTGTATAATACACAATATTAACCGAACTTCTATAATATTCATTATATTTTCATAATAAGAGTGTTTGTATTATTATTGACTTTATATTTCTAAATTATTATATAGTTGAAACTACACAATTTTATGTAATTAAAAATACAAGACATCAATAATATTTTCATACAAGTAATGATATCTATATTCGCATTAATATTTAAGAATTTAATATAATGTGTTTCTATACTTTTTTTTTAATTAGGGATAGAAAAAATAAAAAATAGAAAATAGAAAAGATAGTGTTGAAAGTTGATGGAGATTGGAATATTACTCATTAATCCGTCCTTGGAGATATATTCATGATTTATTATATATATTTCTTCATCCATTCAGATATTCAGGCCTCAGTCAAGTCTTCGCCCCGAACCGTTATGACCCTGTAAATATTTAATATATGGAGACCAAATCGCTCTGAAGAGATCTAACCTATCCATAAGGACAAGCCTCAATCTCTCCAAGTGAAGTGTCTCCGACATTTCTGTATTCCACATTTTAATTGTTGGGGATGCAGGGCCTTTCCAAAATTTTAGTATTAATTTTTTTCCCAATTATTAGACAATAGTCGATAAAAATTCTTTGGTTCATTGTAATTAGTTGGTCCGTTTCAAGTATTCCAAGTATTATTAACTTTGGATCAGAAATCATAGTAAATATTAATAACATTCGAAATTATCTTAAATATTTTGTTCCAATATTCTACAATCTTTATACAATTAGTGAATGAATGTGACAAATTTGCTTCTGAGATTTGACATTTATCACATATAGGCGATAATTTTGGAAATATATTATGTAATTTAGATTTGGAGTAATGTAGTCTATGTAGAATTTTAAACTGTATAAGAGCATGTTTAGCATTTAACGAACAATGATGTATGTGTTGTAAGCTTTCGTCCCATATTTCTGAGCTTATTATTTGACCTAATTCATTTTCCCAAATCTGTCTATGTGTTTCCGTTGATGGGATATCACTTTCCAATAAAATATTATAAATATATGATATCATTTTTTCTGTATTTGGATGTTTATTCAAGCATTCATCTAAAATTTCAGTCTTTCTATTTCTAAGTTCTTGTGTATTTGCAGAGATATAGTTTCTGATTTGTAAATATCTAAAATATTCATTGTTATGTAGTCCATAAGTTTGTTGTAACTCTTGAAATGAAAGAAAAGAGCTTTCCTTATAAAGATCCCCTATGTTTAAAATTCCTTTATTTTTCCATTGTAAAAAAGCCTTATCCATCGTTGAAGGTTTAAACGTAAAATTGTTGGCAATGGTAAGACCTAACGGTATAGATTTTAATTTTAATGTTTTCTTTATTTGTTTCCAAATGCGGATTCCGTTTTCTAGATTCTTGAAGGGTTGACGGTGGATATGCAATGGAAGGCATTTAAAGACTGCATGGATGAACTACAACAATTGTTCATCCCAGTATGGCAAAAGAATAAATCAGGGAAGGTGGCGCATCCGTGGATAACGAGGGAAATCAGGGATAGTATCAAAGAAAAAGATGAAGCGTACAATTTAGCCAGAAAAAGCAGCCTACCAGAGGACTGGGAGAAATTCAGAGACCAACAGAGGAGGACAAAGGGCTTAATTAGGAAAGGGAAAATGGAGTATGAAAGAAAACTGGCAGGAAACATAAAAACTGACTGCAAAATTTTTTATCGATATGTGAAGCGCAAAAGATTAGTTAAAACAAATGCAGGTCCCTTGCAGTCAGAAACAGGTGAATTGATCATGGCGAACAAGGACATGGCAGACCAATTGAATAACTACTTTGGTTCTGTCTTCACTAAGGAAGACATAAATTATTTGCGGGAAATAGCAGGGGATCGCGGGTCAAATGAGATGCAGGAAATGAGTGAAATCCAGGTTAGCCGGAAAGTGGTGTTAGGTAAATTGAATGGATTAAAGGCCGATAAATCCCCAGGGCCAGATAGGCTGCATCCCAGGGTACTTAAGGAAGTAGCCCCAGAAATAGCAGATGCCTTAGTGATAATTTTTCAAAACTCTTTAGATTCTGGAGTAGTTCCTGAGGATTGGAGGGTAGCTAATGTAACCCCACCTTTTAAAGAGGGAGGGAGAGAGAAAACGGGGAATTACAGACCAGTTAGTCTAACATCGGTAGTGGGGAAACTGCTAGAATCAATTATTAGAGATGGGATAGCAGCGCATTTGGAAAGTGGTGAAATCATTGGACAAAGTCAGCATGGATTTACGAAGGGTAAATCATGTCTAGGTGACAAATCTTATTGAATTTTTTGAGGATGTAACTAGTAGAGTGGATAAGGGAGAAGCAGTGGGTGTGTTATATCTGGACTTTCAGAAGGCTTTAGACAAGGTCCCGCACAAGAGGTTGATATACAAACTTAAAGCACATGGTATTGGTGGTTCAGTATTGATGTGGATAGAGAACTGGCTGGCAGACAGTAAGCAAAGAGTAGGAGTGAACGGGTCCTTTTCAGAATGGCAGACAGTGACTAGTGGGGTGCCGCAAGACTCAGTGCTGGGACCCCAGCTATTTACAATATACATTAATGATTTGGACGAGGGAATTAAATGCAACATCTCGAAGTTTGCGAATGACACGAAGCTGGGGGGGCAGTGTTAGCTGTGAGGAGGATGCTAGGAGGCTGCAAGATGACTTGGATAGACTGGGTGAGTGGGCAAATGCATGGCAGATGCAGTATAATGTGGATAAATGTGAGGTTATCCACTTTGGTGGCAAAAACAGGAAGGTAGACTATTATTTGAGTGGTGACCGATTAGGAAAAGGGGAGATGCAGCGAGACCTGGGTGTCATGGTACACCAGTCATTGAAAGTAGGCATGCAGGTGCAGCAGGCTGTGAAGAAAGCAAATGGTATGTTGGCATTCATAGCAAAAGGATTTGAGTACAAGAGCAGGGAGGTTCTACTGCAGTTGTACAGGGTCTTGGTGAGGCCACACCTGGAGTATTGCATACAGTTTTGGTCTCCTAATCTGAGGAAAGACATTCTTGCCATAGAGGGAGTACAGAGAAGGTTCACCAGACTGATTCCTGGGATGGCACGACTTCCATATGAAGAAAGACTGGATAGACTTGGCTTGTACTCGCTGGAATTTAGAAGATTGAGGGGTGATCTCATAGAGACTTACAAAATTCTTAAGGGGTTGGACAGGCTAGATACAGGAAGATTGTTTCCGATGTTGGGGAAGTCCAGGACAAGGGGTCACAGTTTAAGGATAAGGGGGAAGTCTTTTAGGACCAAGATGAGAAAATCGTTTTTCACACAGAGAGTGGTGAATCTGTGGAATTCTCTGCCACAGAAGGTAGTTGAGGCCAGTTTGTTGGCCATATTTAAGAGGGAGTTGGATGTGGCCCTTGTGGCTGAAGGGATCAGAGGGTATGGAGAGAAGGCAGGTACAGGATATCGAGATGGATGATCAGCCTTGATCATATTGAATGGCGGTGCAGGCTCGAAGGGCCGAATGGCCTGCTACTGCAACTAATTTCTATGTTTCTATGTTTCTATTCCTTCTCTCGAGATGCTGCGTGTCCCACTGTGTTACTCCAGCATTGCGTCTACCAGCTGTTTCATTCATCGTCTCCTCCATCAAAGGACAAAAAGTGAATCTTTGCTAAAGATTGCACAATGTGTAATGTCATTCACATTTCCTCAGAAATTAAGCAGTTCCTGCTTGCATACAACTTATTCATATGAGCTGTTAAGTGGCAAGTTACATTTGTGCCATAAGAGAGCCAGGCAACACGTATCTCCATCAAGAGTCTAAACCTAGCCTTGATACTCATGGGAATTACCATCAAAGAGTGCATATGTTGCAATGAGCTGCAATTCTGATAACCCCAGAATTGATCAATATACTAGGCATTGATCAGGAACATAATATGACCTTTGCATTTGCCTGATTAGTATAGTTAAACAATCTTTGACAAAGCTTGATTGCACAGAATTCCTTCACAATTAAAATTAATGGTTGGTTAACGTCTCAATACGCACCAAAGCTGTTCGACATTTTACTATGAGGATTAACAATTGTGATATTGCTGCAGGTTATAACAGTGAATGTTTATTGTTCAGACTCTTATGAACTATATATTCCAATACCAAAAACAGTGGATGATCCCTCATCAGTCCCACTCTTGGGGCTTTAGATCCAACAGGCAATCATGTCTGAGCCAGGTGGGAGGCCCAATGGCAAACAATTCAACTCTCTTGTGTAATAAACTAGTAATTAGTTACTTTCACCAACACTGCTATAGACATCAATTTACAAATATACTGCCTTTTTAGAGAGAATGGAAAAAATGCAGAAATATGACATGTCAAAAGGCACCTTAACATCAAATGGTACCACAGCTAATCTTAATGGCAAAATAATGGATTTCTGTTAATCATACATGGAAAAAGTTACATCCAATATTAAATCTCTAAAATTAATGCAAAGCACATGTGAACAAAAGGCAAACACTTTACCCCTGGCAGACAATCAGATGCTTTAAAAAACTTGCATTGTTTATAGCGATCAACCAGAAATGTCAAATAAATGAATCTCATCTCTTCCTGGAGACTTCCCATCACAGATACTAATCTTCACTGTCTCAATACACTACACAACAATAGAAAACCCAAGAAAGTTGATAATTAATATCAAAGGATATGCACCAATGACTGCATAATAGCCAATTCATAATGCCTCAGAGGGCATTGCTGAAAAACTATAAGAACTTTCAGTAAAATATGAAGATTAAACATTAAAATAAAGTTTAAAATTAGCAAAATTAAAATGTGTCTAATTAATCACACTTGTTGGTCAATAGCTGGTAACAGTACTATAATTAAGAGGTTAGACACAAAATGCTGGAGTAACTCAGCGAAATGATCGACCCGTCTGTTTGGTCTCACCAATGTATAAATGACTGGGCGATCGTTTCACTTAAAATCTTCGTTGAGTCTGCTTAAACCTACCTGATCTCCCAGTAACTAAACACTTTAATTCCCCTTCCCATTCCCACACAGACCTTTCTGTCCTAGGTCTCCTCCATTATCAGAGGGAGGCTAAACGCAAACTGGCATTCCCTCCCTCTCTGTCCCTCCCCCACCCAAGTCGCACTAGCTTCTCGTCTCCACCCTACAAACAGCTAACAATGGCCCGTTTCCTTTATCATTGTTACTTTTTTGCACATCTTTCATTCATTGTTCTTTATCTCGCTACATCAACGTCTATATCTCTCCCTTATCCATAACCAGTCTGAAGGGTCTCGACCTGAAACGTCACCCATTCCTTCTCTCCAGAGATGCTGCCTGTCCTGCTGAGTTACTCCAGCCTTTTGTGTCCATCTTCGGTTTACACCAACATCTGCAGTTACTTCCTACTATAATTAACACGGTTGATTCAGTTACGCCAAGGCAGAAACCACTGAAGTTAGCAGGGAGATATGGACATCCTCACAAAAATCACAGCAGAAATAAGAGGCAAGATAACCATGACAGAAACATTTGTTAGAAATGCAAGAAAAGTTACATTCAAAGTGAATTCAAATGTACCATTTTAATCGAAAACAGCAAAACCAGATCAGGCATACTGTCATGAAGCAAATCAATTACACAAAGAGATGAAATTGTGCACTTAGTTTGTCATGATGTTCTGTGTTCTATTATGAGCCAAGACAACAAGCCCTACATTAATCTTCTAATGGCATTAGTCATCAGCAAAGCTGGAAAACCAACATCTTAGTTCATTCCGTGTGCAGCATCATTTATTATTCTTGTCTGCGTTAATATTTCATTTGGTATTGGGCTGGATTTCAATTGTGTTTGGGTTGGCTTGCACAAAAACGTATCCTACCCAAGCATTAGGTTTTGAGTTGAATGCAATGTGCCAACCAATTCACCAATTACAGCTACCTGTTACAGTTGGAGAGGATGCTGGGAAAGATTTACAAAATACTTTTGCACTACCATGTTGATTTGCATGTTTCTGCAACAATGTCTGATATTTTTTAGATTTAGTCTTCACCCAGTTTTGAGGCAAAACATTCTGGAACTTAATCCACAATCTTTTGGTGACCTTTTGGTGGAGATCCAGTTCTCTCCTCTTGACATCAGGGTGTTGTTCCACAGATTCAAGAAGCAAATTGTGACATTTTATTTCTTCCCGGATGCTTTGAGTGCATCCTTCCCATGATATAATTCAATAGATTGAACATTATGGCAGTCTAAAACTGGGCACATGAACAATCTGGCTTGCCAACAGAGCCAACTAAATATAACTAGGGACATAATTCTTAGGATAATGGCTATGTTATTTTGCTGGTCTTCAGTGAATGTGAAGGATTTTGCAATGTGCACTGTATCAGGTTTGGGTCTTGGATGCATTTAGCAGAATCACGATCACCACTGCCTGGCAATGGGGTTAACGCCAGTTCCAAGGTCTTAATATTAAAATAGCCTCTTCCTCAATTGACCCAAGTTTGTTCCAGCAAGTGAAGGCAGTGGTGAAGTTCACTGGTCATGTCTGCATTTGCCTGGAAATGGCACCTGAGATATGGGAAGTGGTCGATGTTTTCCAGGGAATTGGCATGAAGCTTTTTCTCAGAGATCAGCATGATGCAGCAGGGGCAGCTTAGTGTGGGGCCAATACCTCACTGGCATTAATCCAGATCCTCTTGCATATCTCAGTGAAAATTATGTTGGAGCTCAAGTTCTGTGGGTGGACAAATGCAAACATCAACTGCCTATTGGTTCAGGAGTACAGTTGCCGTAGTTTGGATTTACTTTTGGTTCTGAAGATTAGCTTCATTTCTGTGGGAAATTTCCTGGAGGTGACATTGCAGCAAGAAAAATTGAGAGAAGTGTTGGGGAAAACAAAGCATCTTTGTTTGGTATCAATCTACACTGACAGGTTTGTTGTAAACACGTTGGTTAATATCACAGCTTGTATGATAGACATGGAGCAAGCACAAATGCAGATGATTTTTTGTTGAAATTGATTAATTTGAAGGGACTTGAAGACCATGGCAGAATAGACAAAGTGTAAATCGCGCCAAGTGTTAACCAATCATATTTATGAAACAGTTATTTCTTCTCGGCAAGGGTTGTTGATTTTTGATAATTTTTCTATCCCATTGGGGTGCGGATGAATAATTTGAGAGATTCATAAGTTCTTGCCACTTCAAGGAATATGGGGATAGTACAAGATGGCAAAATTCTGAAAGACTACTTATGATGCTACATAACTGTAGATGGCAGAAGGCCCAAAGTAACTCTCCCCCCCCCCCCCCAACTTATTCTGACTAGCACTGAACACGCAGTTCGATAACCCTGGCTTGCTCATCTTCTTAGCACTGATTTCTTCTTGTGCTATCCAATATGAAATCCCAGGTTTTCCTCACTCCTGTCTCCCCTCCCCCCCAACCATCTACTGGTGCTATGTTTATTTCAACTTCAGAAACAATGTAGCATTCCCTTATTATACCAAATTTAATTCAAGGGACCTATGCCTGTTCAATGCTATGATTAGGAGGGGAGGGATAGGCAAACAAATGTCAGGATTCCTCTTTGAATAGAAAATAACTCTCAACTGCTTTCCAAGAAAGATTTTGGTTTATGACTAACACATTTAAAGAGCATATTTTTAACCCACGTTTACACAATAGATTAACATAATTCAACAAAGGATAAATTAAATAGCTAATGATCCAAATATATATACAGATGCTCCCTAGATCATGAACATCGGACATGTATACCCTGTAAATATGAATGTTTGAGAGGCTGGCGGAATAGATTTGCTGGCTGTAGGCATTTACTGTCGCATGGGAACACAGTTGCTCGCAATTTCTGAAAGGTTTAGTTAAGCACCCTGTTTAAATGTGTGCGGCTCTTAGTTGCTTTGTGTTTTTATTTAAATATATTGCTAGGTTTCCTTGGTTCCAACTTGCACACAGTTTGGGTCACAAAAGCAAATTATCGAATATTCAAAGGTGCTTTTAATCTTCTTCATGCTCTGGTTTAAGTTACGGTTGATCTACCCTTAACATTACTAAACAGCACTGTTATTCCAAAAGGGGCGACATAGTGGCTCAGTGGTAGAGTTAGTGCCTTACAACACCAACGCCCTGGATTCAATCCTAACTACAGGTGTTGTCTGTACGGAGTTTGCACATTCTCCCTGTGACTGCGTGGGTTTTCTCTGGATGCTCTGGATTCCTCCCACATTCCAAAGACAAGCAGGTTTGTAGGTTGTTAAAGAAGGAACTGCAGATGCTGGAGAATCGAGGGTACACAAAAGGCTGGAGAAACTCAGCGGGTGCAGCAGCATCTAAGGAGCTAAGGAGATTCTTGGTCAGCACAGAAGGACCCGTTTCCATGCTGTATGTCCAAACTAAACTGTATCTTAATATCTTGATAAACTGTCGCATGATCTTGTGGCATGCATTGAACAGAAACTACACCGTGTACATAGACACTCAATCATAGAATTGCCAATCAATGCTCACCAGTGTCTGGCAATAAAAGGCATCAAAGCTCTTAAATCAGAGGTGATCATTAAAGAGAGAAAATACAAATCACCGAAAGTGGGCGAGGGGGGGGGGGGGTCAGGTGGGGTGAGAGAGAGTGGTAAGGGTGAACTACAAAAATAAAAAGTGGAGCAGGATTAATTATATCGGAGAATTACACGGCAAGTAATTTCTGAAAATTCTTAAATAATTTTACTTGCAGTAAATGGAGTGCCTGTTCAAAGCAAAGAATGGAGAATTCCATGGCATGTTTTTGCAGGCCACAGGCACTGGCAAGGGTTTTTCAGTGACAACCTAAAGACTGAGCAAAATCTTTTAAGTTTAAAACTGTGGGGAGAAATGACAATTAAATAATATTGAAACCTTGCAGGAAATGCTGCCCGACAGGTTCAAACAAATTGTTAGCAGATTCCAGTGTAGGCTAGAAATTACCAAGTAACTTTATTATGAAAATTTAGAACAATTATACTGCACAGAGCCTAGTAGCAACACAACCAGGAGGAAAATGATTGAAACAATCTTCAGCTGTGATTTCCCAAAATCTCAATATCATCAGAACTGAAACCAGTGCGTCCACAGAAAACCAAACCAAACTGATGGAGGAACTCAGCAGCATCGGTGGAGGCATGGGGAGAGTCAAGATCCCGCATCCGGGCATTTTCAGGTTGAGACCTACATCTGGATTGAGTGCAAGGTGGAAATATCTGGCAAGCATATATTAACATATCTGGCAAGGTGGATCCAAGTGACAAAGGGTTGAAGGGCAAATGGAGGCAGGTTTTGAGATGGGAGGAAGGAGAGGGGGAGGGGGAGAGGTGTGTAAATAGCAACAGAGGCCGGGAAGTGATTTGTAAGAAAACAAAGGGCTGCAGATTATGCAGTCTGGTAAGAAAGGAAGGTGGTGAGTGAAACTAGATATGGGGGAGGGAGAGATGCTGGGCAGATGCCAACAGTAGGGAGCGATGAGGGGGTTAGAGGATCTTTTCTCAGGCTCCTTTTTCCTCTTCCGTCCTCTCATTTCCCAACCCCAGGGGACATTTTTTTCCCTTTTATCCCCTCTCCACACCCATCCATATCCCTCCAGCTTTATATTTCACTCCTATTTGACATCCATCTCCTTTTCACCTCCAGATTGCCACTTGCTCCATCCACTATCACCTACCAGTCTTTGCCTAACCCCAACTTCTGTTTCCCAGCTTTCTCTCTCAAAATTCCTACTGTAACTTGGTTGTGAATAGTGGAGAACAATTAAATGGTCTATGGGAGGAGACAGCTTCAAGAAGAAACACTTCTCCAATAATTATCCCACTGAGTCACCCCAGCATTGTGTCTATCTCCAATAATTAAGGTGCTCAGCATGCATGCAAAGTCAAGACTGAATTATTTACACCCAGGACAGCTAGTAACAGCAATTGGCTAACCATTTCAGCTTCTATCCGTGATCTTCAGCATCAGGGGACTTGTCCAGCAAATTTGATCCATTCCACTTGGAATCAAGAAAGTGAAGGACATCGGCTACAACAAGGTTATGTGACCAGACAAAATCTGAGCTGTACAAGTGAGGACCTGTACTCCAAAACAATCCGTGCCTCTTGACAAGTTATTCTTCTAGTTACAATACTAACATCAACTTAATTGTGTGAAAAATTCTCCATGTATGGCCTATTTGCAAATAGCACAACAAATCTAATCTGACCAATTACGTCTAAATCAACCTGCTTTCAATTACCAAAGTAATTAAATATTTGACCATGCTATCAAACTGGACTTAATCAGTCTTTGCCGCATCTACGCCCAAGATGAGGTGTTCCAATAACAGGACATCCCAGATGTCCTTATTCTTTTCCATCATAGATGAGACCCTAACATAGAAACATAGAAACATAGAAATTAGGTGCAGGAGTAGGCCATTCAGCCCTTCGAGCCTGCACCGCCATTCAATATGATCATGGCTGATCATCCAACTCAGTATCCCGTACCTGCCTTCTCTCCATACCCTCTGATCCCCTTAGCCACAAGGGCCACATCCAACTCACTCTTAAATATAGCCAATGAACTGGCCTCAACTACCCTCTGTGGCAGAGAGTTCCAGAGACTCACCACTCTCTGTGTGAAGAAAGTCTTTCTCATCTCGGTCTTAAAGGATTTCCCCCTTATCCTTAAGCTGTGACCCCTTGTCCTGGACTTCCCCAACATCGGGAACAATCTTCCTGCATCTAGCCTGTCCAACCCCTTAAGAATTTTGTAAGTTTCTATAAGATCCCTTAATCTCCTAAATTCCAGAGAGTATAAACCGAGTCTATCCAGTCTTTCTTCATAAGACAGTCCTGACATCCAGGAATCAGTCTGGTGAACCTTCTCTGCACTCCCTCTATGGCAATAATGTCCTTCCTCAGATTTGGAGACCAAAACTGCACGCAATACTCCAGGTGTGGTCTCACCAAGACCCTGTACAACTGAAGTAGAACCTCCCTGCTCCTGTACTCAAATCCTTTTGCTATGAAAGCTAACAACCATTCGCACACACACACATAATTTAACATCCACCACAACAGTGAGTTCACCAAGCACCTCCTCACTGTGGTGGAAGGCAAAAGTCTTAAAGTCTTTGTCATTTTCCCCTACTTGTTCCCCCTCTGTACTGAGGCAATCCAGGCCTTCGATGTCATCGTCCACCAGGCCCGCGGCCGAGCCTCCGAAGCCAGGCCGCCACCGCCGGAACACCATCTCAGCCCCCAGCCAGGATCGACCACGGGAACGCTGGAGCCGCCGGAGCTCTGAAGCCGGGCCGCCGCTGGAGCACCTGCTGGAGAGCCGCCTGAGCCGGGCCGCCGCTGGAGCACCTGCTGGAGAGCGGCTGGAGAGCGGAAGCCGGGCCGCCGCTGGAGAGCCGCCGGAGCGCCGAAGCCAGGCCGCCGCTGGAGCACCTGCTGGAGATTCCCCCTCTTCCTCACCTTTCACCCCATCAGCCATCGCATATGGCCAACATTGTTGCCATGACCAATGTCCCACTACTAGCACATCTTCCCATCTCCACATCATTGCGCAGAGACCATTCCCTCCTCAGCTCCCTGGTTAATGTCCCTTCCCACCCAAACCACCCCCACCCCAGGTACTTTCTCCTTCAACCGCAGGAGATGCAAGACCTGTCCCTATACCTCCTCCCTCGACTCTGTCCAAGGACCTGTCTTTTCAGATGTGGCAGAGGTTCACTTGCACCTCCTCCATCAACCTCATCTTGTGTGCGTGTGTGTTTCCATACCAGGGCATCTAAGATGTCCTTATTCTTTAAGGAAAGAGGTTCCCCTTTTCCATCATAGATGTGGCCCTCGCATGGGTCTCCTCACTATCCCTCAGCTCTGCTCTTGCTCCCCGTCCCCAATAGGTACAGATATATAGGTAAGACAAAGCACAGGCTTGGCGATCATTTCACTAAACACCTCTGCTCAGCCCACCTAAACCTACCTAATCTCCCAGTTGCCAAACGTCTCATCCACTGTCAGAGTGAGAGCCAGTACCACCACATATTTCACTTGGGCACCTTACACCCGACCGGTATGAGTATTGACTTCTCTAACTTCAAGTAACCCTTGCTTTCTCACTCTCTCTATCCCTCTCTCTGACTGTCCCCCTGATTTTATTTTATCTCTATATGCTTTGTTGTCACCTTCTCCTAGCTAACAGTGATCCATTCTACATTTTCCTTGAACTTCATCCCCTTCGATATCTTATTTTCACACCTTACACTTCCTTATCTCTGTATCTCCCTCTCCTCGACCTGAAACATCATCAATTCCTTCTATCCAGAGATGCTGCCTGTCCCGCTGAGTTACTCCAGCATTTTGTATCTTTCTTCAGTGTAAAGCCAGAATCTGCAGTTCCTTCCCACACACTTACTCAGCAATAATCAGTTCAATTATATGGTATGGATTTTCCAGGACGACTCAGTTCCTGATATCATCAGAGTCTGGTTCAAACAAGCGCCAGTAAATTGAGTTGCAGGCAAGGCAAGTGACTGCCTTTACAGCAAGGCAGCAATTCCATTCTTCTCTTGGACATCCGTTTAATCTCAGTTAGATTGTATACAACCTACACATAACTCCTGGAAGCATTTCAGAGCATAGCAATATCATTCAAAAGTTTGAAAATGTGAATGGTGAATAGAAGAAAAACAGATAATAAGAAATGACAACATGGCATTTCCTTGTTGTCCTGTCCTGATCATAACGTTACAGGAAAGATCTGATCGCAATAGAGTGTGCGAAAAAAATCACCAGGGCAGTGACTGGAATAGAGGATTGTAGTTATAAGAGAAGATTGGACGGGCTAGGTTTATTCTCACTGTAATGCGAGACTGAGGGATGACGCGAGGAGGTTTATAAAATTATGAGGTGCATGGATAGCATACTGAATTTGTTATCCCTGCAAGGGTGAGGTATCTAAAACCACATGACATGAATCAAGGCAAGACAGAGATCTGTGATGGACATTTTTCACAAAGAGGGCAGTGAATATTTGTAATGCTTTGCCAGAGGTGGTGGAAGCAGATGCAATTACAATTATTAAAACGCGTTTAGTTAAGTACATGGATAGGAAAGACGTAAAGGAATATAGTTCGCCACCATGGAACAGCTGGGCCAAAATGAGCCAGTTTCTATACTGTACGTTTCTGGGCCAGTTTCTATACTGTACGTTTCTACAATACAATATCAAATTCTGAGAGCACTGCATACCGCAAAGATTTTAGAAGCAGAACTAGCTTTGACTCTAGCCAAGCTATTTCAATACAGTCATTTCAATGGCACCTACTCGACAATATTTACAATTGATTCAGCATGTAACATCTGGACACATCCAGCTTAGCTAGTAGCTTTCCAATTAGTCAACTCTCAATCATCACAAAAACTATGAACGCTGTGGAAGTGTTATTGACCAGACTGCCACTCAGCATTTATTCACCAACAACTTGCTTACCGACACCCAGTTTGGGAATTGCCAGGACGACTCAACTCCAGACCTCATCACAACCTTGGTCAAAAACGGATAAAAGCTGAATTCCACATTCAAAGTGAAAGTGACTGCATTTGTTGAAATATTCCCATATTCAGCCCACTAAGCCTAAACAATCCCATTCCCCGTTTATCTGTAACCCATTCTTTCAAGTACCGATTAACTCCTCTCTGACCTCCCTACCATCACCCACATTGTAGATAATTTATAAAGATAAGACACAAAATGCTGGAGTAACTCAGCGGGACAGGCAACACATCTGAAGAGAAAGAATGGGTGACATTTTGGGTCGAGGAAGGGTCTTATGCCAAAACGTCACCCATTCATTTTCTCCAGAGATGCTGCCTGTCCTGCTATCACTCCAGCATTTTGTGTCTAACTTCAGTTTAAAAAAGAATTGAAAAGACTAGGCAAAAGACTAACATTGTTCCCAATGTTGGGCGAGTCCAGAACCAGGGTCCACAGTCTTAGAATAAAGGGAGGCCATTTAAGACTGAGGTGAGAAAAAAAAAACTTTTTCACCCAGAGAGTTGTGAATTTGTGGAATTCCCTGCCACAGAGGGCAGTGGAGGCCAAATCACTGGATCGATTTAAGAGAGTTACATAGAGCTCTAGAGGCTAGTGGAATCAAGGGATATGGGGAGAAGGCAGGCACGGGTTATTGATTGGGGACAATCAGCCATGATCACAATGAATGGCGGTGCTGGCTCAAAGGGCCGAATGGCCTCCCCCTGCACCTATTTTCTTTGTTTCTATGCAGTTCCTTCATACACATTCGTCTGGTAATCTATCTTAGTCAACCCACCTATCAACCAACACATCTTTTGGTATCTGGAAGCAAGCCTGAGTATCTGAGAGAAAGCCACGCGTTAATAGGAAGAACATTCAAAAACTCAGTATCTAAAATTTGCATAACAAGCAAATACACAGTACCAAACACTAATATTGAACCCAGATAGTTAGAGCTGCCAGTCAAGTTAGCATTTAACCAGATGTAGAATCAAGGTACCCGAGTAAAACTTTAGTCAATGCACAAAGGGAAAGCAGGCTGGGTAAAGTTGCTGTCATACCTTGCAAATAAGAAATTTGGTTGAAGGTCTTTTTCCTCATCCCTGGACATCACTGCAGTAGATTCTCAAGTCAGTGTCCTATGTGCAACGGTCTTCATCTTCCTCATCAATAACCTTTCTTCCAAAGTCAGAGTGGGAATGTTCACATTTGACCTTATAATGGAAGGAAGGTTACTGATTACACTGTGATACATTGAATTTTAAACTTTTCAGCAAATGAAGAAATCTTCACCTGCATGCAGCAAGACCAATATAATTTTCAGACATGGGCAGAAGAATGGCGGTAACATTCATACCGCAAAAGTGTTGTAATGGTCATATCCAACAAGAGAATCAAATTATCTAGTTGTGATATTCACCAATTGTCACCAACAGATCCCTCCCTCACCATCAATATCTGGGGGCAAAACTGACCAAAACCTCAACAAGACAAGCAACAAAATCACCATGGCTACATGAGCAGACAGAAGCCAGGTAAATATCAGCCAGTGATTCAACTTGATCCCCAAGGCCTTTCCCCTTGATTTGGTGGATGCCGTTCCAAAGCCAATCAAACAAGTCAATGCCACATAGGGCAAAGCAGCCCACTCAATTAGCACCAAACCATCAACCTAAATGTCCATTTCCCTCAACACCAGCACACAATGTTGTACAATCAATTTTATTTTTACACACAAAGGGCGGTACATGTTGAGGCAGGTACTATCACAATAATTAAACATTGAGACAAGTACATTGTTAGGATAGTTTCAGAAGGATATGGGCCATATACAGGCAGGTGTAGATGAGGCACGTGGTTAGCATGGGTAAGTTGGGCCTAAGGACCCGTTTTCACATTGAATAACTCCATGACTTTATCAATACCAGCCTTTCCAGTAACATCCAAATCCCAAAATGAAAAGAGCAGACTTGTCTGCCACATATTATTTGAAAGCAACATAGGCGAGTTATCCCAAGCAACCTGCCCAATATTTATCCATGTCATACATGGGTAAACGCACATGTGATACAGTACAAAAGCAGCAAAGTTATGTTAATCCTTCTAAAACATATTGCTATTTCACAATGTATATTATTCTAATCATACTAGAAACAATGGAAAAAAAATGAAGTTTCAGTTAGTGCCCTCCATAATGTTTGGGACAAAGACCCACCATTTATTTATTTGTCTCTGTACTCCACAAATGAGATTTGTAATATGAAGGAAAAAAATAATTTAGAGTGGTTAGAGTGCAGAGTTAGATTTTAATAAAGAGTATTTTTATACATTTTGGTTTACCATGTAGAAATTACAGCAGTGTTGATACATAGTCCCCCCATTTCAGGACACCATTATATTTGGGACAGCAATGTCATAGAAATGAAAGTAGTCATGTTTAGTATTTTGTTGCATATCCTTTGCATGCCATGACTGCTTGAAGTCTGCGATTCATGGACATTGCCAGTTGCTGGGTGTCTTCTCTGGTGATGCTCTGTATTGCAGCCATCTTTAGCTTATGCTTGTTTTGGGGGAAAGTCCCCTTCAGTTTTCTTTTCAGCATATAAAAGACGTGCTCAATTGGGTTCAGATCGGGTGATTGAAAGGGCTACTCAAGAATTTACAATTTTTTAAGGTTAGAAAAATACCTTTGTTGCTTTAGCAGTATGTTTGGGATAATTGTCTTGCTGTAGAATGAATCACCGGCCAATGAGTTTTGAGGCATTTGTTTGAACTTGAGCAGATAGAGTGTGTCTATACACTTCTGAATTCATTATGCTACTACCATCAGCAGTTTATTATGCTACTACCATCAATAAAGAGGAGTGAGCCAGTACCTTCAGCAGCCATACATAACCAGGCCATAACACCCCCACCACTGTGTTTCACAGACGAGGAGGTATGCTTTTGATCTTGGGCAGTTCCTTCTCTCCTCCATACTTTGCTCTTGCCATCACTCTGATACAAGTTAAATCGTCGTCTCATCTGCCCACAAGACTTTTTTCCAGAACTGTGGTTTCTCTTTTAAGTACTTCTTGGCAAACTGTAACCTGGCCATACCATTTTTGCAGCTAAACAGTGGTTTGCATCTTGCAGTGTAATCTCTGTATTTCTGTTCAATGACAAATCCACACCTGACTCCTGAAGAGCGTTTCTGATCTGTCGTACAGGTGTTTGGGGATTTTTTCATTATTAAAGAGAGAATTCTTCTGTCATCAGCAGTGGAGGTCTTCCTTGGCCTGCCAGTCCCTCTGCAATTATTGAGCTCACCAGTGCTCTCTTTCTTCTTAATGATGTTCCAAACAGTTTATTTTGGTAAGCCTAAGGTTTGGCTGTTGTCTCTAACAGTTGTATTCGTGTTTCTTAGGCTCATAATGGCTTATTTGACTTTCATTGGCACAACTTTGGTCCTCATGTTGATAAACAGTAATAAAAGTTTCCAAAGGTGATGGAAAGACTAGGTGCTGAGAGCTCTCTTATACCTGCATTAAGGAGGTATTTAAACACACCTGAGCAATGTGTCCCAAATATTATGTGTCCCAAACATTACTGCACCCTGAAATTGGGGGGGGGTGAGGGTCCTACATATAAACGTAGCTATAATTTCTACATGGTGAAATGGTGAAACCAAAATGTATAAAAATACCTTTTAATAAAATCTGACATGGTGCACATGTTTTTTTTTTTCCTATTATAAATCTCAAATTGTGGAGTACAGAAGCAAATAAATAAATGATGGGTCTTTGTCCCAAACATTATGGAGGGCACTGTATGACATTAGACTGGACAGGCAGAGTTATTTTCTTTGGAGCAAAATAGATTTGAAAGAAGCATACAAAATGACAACCAATTTTGATAGGGTAAATACAGGTTGATCCCATTAGTGGAGGGTTCAAGGAACAGGGCACAGATTGAAATTATTGGGCAAAAGATACAAAATGTAATGAAAAGATTATTCAGAGGGTAGTCACGATCTAGAACCCACAAGCATGGTAAAACAGAATTAATTGGCATTTGCAGGAGGAAATTAGATTAGCACTCAAGTGAAAATAATTTGCTGTTCGGTGTAAAGAGCCAGATACTTTCTTTCCGCCAGTGATGTAATAATTCTTAGATTCTACACAAAAACCACCTATTACTGCCATCATAATACTCCACTCAATACGTCACTCATCTTCTGCAGAACACACACCAAAAGTCTCGACAACATCAATCCCTTGACTTGATTATTCTACCACACTCCTGGTAGACTTTCCTCCAAATCTAAGGAAAATCAAAACTATTTTTCACATCCTAATCACACCTAGTTCAATTCACTTATCATCCTTTGTTGCTCCTTCTGTTGAGGAAACTGTTCAACCCATCATAACCAAAAACGAAGGTCACGTACACTTCAGTTGTCAAACTGCAGTATGCGAGTGATGCTTGTATTTGCCTATGCTCAGAGGTTGCAAGCCCTTCCTTCAGGCACATGGAATGCAATAAATATCCTACTTCTATAAATCCCTGGACCATGACCATAGAAGAAAAAAGGCATTCCAGGTAGTTCTGACAACCTGCAGTCGATGTGATGGAGCATATAGAGGCCAAGCATAAACTGCATAAGGAGTGTGCTATCTCATAAATGACCCATCCACCTGCCCCATTCAGGTACTTCTTACCACATCTATGGGAGAATCTGCGGTTCCCATACCGACCTCAGACATGTCAGAACCAACAGAACTAAAGTTGAAACAAATCATCCCCGTAACAAGAGACAGTCTCAGAAGAAAATATACGCAAAAAATGTGTATTTGAACATAAAAATGTTATCCACCAATAGAACCTTTGCCCTTTTATTTGCTAATACATTAGGCTGTTGAATGCCATTTCCATAATTTCTTCATTCACTGGGAGATATCATGGTGAGCTCCAGTTCATTATTTCTGAACATGTCCTTTCCTTTCTCGATCCTCAATGTCGTAGTTAACTTCCCACAGAAAACTGATTTAATAGCTTGCTTGGAATCAAATATCTTCCCTGTAGGACCTTAATCTGAATGGAAAAACAACTGATGACTGAGGCACACATTAATAGAAAGAAACAGAAGCAATATGAACTAAATTATTTTTTTTTTAAATAATGCAGGTACAAAGAGAGCAATTTGCCCACAAATCTTTGGGAGTGGCAAGGTAAGTTAAGAAGGCTATTTTAAAAATCAAGATCTTTACATTTTCCAATAAAAAAAAACACATAAATCATGCCAAGCCTTTATGCAACAATCATGTTGCAACTGAGATTGTGTTCAATTCTGATCAGCATACTTTATGCAGCATACAAAGACCTTGAAGAAGCAGCAGAAAACACATTAGAAAGGTAATAGGCTAAGGCTGGGTTTTTTCCCTGCCATAAATCAGGAGATAAAAGACTTAATGGATGTTTACTATCATTAGCTTTGATAAAGCATTCAAAGAGCAAATTTCCATTCACAGAAAGTAAGATAATTTTATACAAAAACAAAATACTGCAGATATTGGAAATCTGAAAAAAAAAATAGAATACTAGAAATATGGTTACTTCTGTGGAAAACATACTGTCTGATTAGCATAGTTGTAGGATTTTCTATTCTAATTGCAGTTTCTTTGATTGAAAAAAAAATCAACATTTTTAACTGCTCTGTAAAACACTGCCCAATTTGTAATAAAGGGGATTAATTTTCTAAATGGAAATCAGGAAACAGGAAAATGTGTGGTGCAGTACTGTAGCAGCGAGTGCTGCTGCTTTGCAGATCTGGAGACCAGGGTTTGATTCTGACCTTGGGCGCTGTCAGTGTGAAGTTTGCACCTTTTCATTGTGATTACTGGAGTTTCCCCTGGTTGCTCAGGTTTCATCCCACATGCCAAAGATATGCTGACTGACGGGTCAATTAGTTACAATAAACAGATTTTAATTTAGTTGGATGGCAGGTGGGGCCAGAACTGATTGCGATGCCAAAAGTTAAATGGAATTCGTGTAGATGAGAGCTTGATGGTCAGCATGGACTCTTGCCAAGCTGTCTGTTTCTATGACAGAAAAAGGAAAGTAGAATTAATAGCACTATTGAACAATTTGCACATGGATGATGGAGAGAACAGTCTCCTGCTATGCTTTTGTTATTATTTATTCATTTCTCAGGATCTGGCCATTGCTGACGCCAGCATTACTTGCCCTTCTTTAATTGCCCTTGACCAGAGTGGCTTGGTCAGCCATTTCAGAGGATAAATATCAACCAAATTCTTTAATGTATTTTCTTCCTTGCTCTATAACCAAAGAGGAAATACATATCCATATACCATGTCTCTTCTTCAGTTATTATGCCTCAGCATAAGTTACTGTAATACCTTGCAAGACAAGATACAGGTTTGTCAGCTACAAGAAACTGCAGATGCTGGTTTACAAAATAAAATACACCAAGTGTATTTTATTTTGGGGATAACACTAGGGGGAAACAAATGGTCGGCACGGACTGGAAGGGCCGAGAGGGCCTGTTTCCGTGCTGTAATTGTTATATGGTTATATGGTTATAAGTGCTGGAGGAACTCAGCAGATCAGGCACAATGGCTGAAGAACATGGATAAGTAACGTTTCGGGTCGGCATACTTCTTAAGACTGATGAGAACTTCTTCAAACTAGGAAAACCTTGATGAGAATTTGCAGTGGAACAGAGATCTACTTCAAAGTAGGCATTCAAAGATCAGTCTGAAGAAAGGTCCCGACTCAAAAAATCACCTATCTATGTTCTCCAGAGATTCTGCCTGACCCACTGAGTTTGTCTTTATTTTTTTTAATCTATTTTATAATTTTACTACATACCAGGTTTTAAGAAAGGTTAGGCAGGGCAACTATATCTGGAGCAGTTCAGTTTGCCACAACAGAAGGGTTGTTACTGAGGCCTGAAAGTGATCATAAGATGATTTTCAAAAAGCAATCGGAATTTTGCACTAATAATCACAATGAGAAGTTACTAGATCAGCCTGATTTTAACATCCTAGAAATACCTTAGGAGGTAAAAGATAGCGCGCGTACACACACAAAAACACACACATCACAGGTCACAAGAACTCTAGCTGAAAAAGTGACTTGTATTTACAAAACACTTCTAAAACTGCCAAAACATTCCAAGACTCTTGTAGCAATATCTGTAAAAGAATTAACACAGAAAATGAAAGTATTAGGACAAATGACCACAAGCTCTGAAACTAACAAAAGTTTAAAGGGACATACTAAAAATGGTTCAGGCAAGATTAAGGATGGAACTGCACAGCCTTCAAAAGCAGAAGCCAAGTTCAGCCGCAGATGCCAGTTTATACCAAAGGTGAATACAAAGCGCGGGAGTAACTCAGCGGGGCAGACGGCATCTCTGGAGAACATGGACGAGTGATGTTTTGGGTCAGGACCCTTCTTCGGACCGTGCGTGCTTGTGGAAAGAAGGGAACGGGAAGCAAGGAAACACCAGGACTAGTCAAGGCCGGCAACGGATGTTCCCTGGCAGTTTGATGGGCCAATTGTTGGCTAGAAATGGTGTGTGCCTAAAAAGCAACATTGTTGCGAACCGTGGAACTGGCTAACAGACTATCAGTGGAGGAAAGGAGGCGTCGCAGGATGACAGCCTCGCCAACAGTCTGTCTTTTCATCTTTCGTTTGTTATTTTTAGTGTGTTTTACAAGTATGTGTTAATGTTCTCTGGTTTGTTTTATGTGTGGGGCGGAGGAGGGTGGTCGGGGGAAAACCTTGCCGGAGATGCGATTGTTTTCCAGATCGTATCTCCGGTCGCTCTGCAGCCTAACATCACGGAGCTGGCATCCTTGCTTGGGACTGACTTTGAACCCCTCTGCGGGGCTGTGGACCTACCATTGGAGCCTGCGATCCCTTGCCTGGGATTAACACTACAACTACGGCCTGCGAATTTCACCATCAAGGAGCTCGCAGTCTCGGGTAGAGACCGATGTCGGGAGCTACAAACCACGCAGAAAGTTTCAACCACCCCGACCCGGGGTCAGATCGCCCGGTGCGGGGTGCTGAGATTCCCCCCAGATGCAGGAGCTTGATCGCCCCGATGCGGAGGGCTCGACCGCCGGCTACGGGAGCCAAGATCGTCCTGTCAACAGAAGGTTCGAGGCCCCCCAACAGCGGGAGGATAAAGAAGGGAAGAGATTGAACTTTTTTTTGTCTTCCAACACAGTGAGGAATGTGGAGGAGTCACTGTGGTGGATGTTTATGTTAAAATGTATTTTGTGTGTTCTGTTGCTTTTTATTGGCATGACTCCATGGCAAATGAAATTCCTCATATGTTGCGAAACATACTTGGCTAATAAAGTATGATTATGATTATTATGATGAAATGGCACGAGGAGGGAGGGGAGGAGGCAAGGGAGTGTTTGTAGAGGCTACTTAAAATTAGAGATTTCAACATCCACATCGTTGGATTGGAGCTACCCAAGTGAAATACACGCCGCTGTTTCTCCAATTTGTGTGTGGCCTCACTCTGGCAATGGAGGCAGAAGAGGACAGAAAGGTTAGTATGGGAATGGGAGTTAATGCGGTTAGCAACTGGGAGATCCAGTAAGCCTTGGCAGACTGCAAGTTGATGCTTTGTCTTGCCGATGCACAGGTGTCCACATCAGGAACACTGGATGCAATAGTTGAGGTTAGAGGAGGCATATGTGAGTCTCTGTCTCACTTGGAGTGATTAAGGCAGTACCACTTTCCAAATTGGCAATCAATTCCCTATTTTCATTGGACATAAGTGGAGAGCATTCACCCATTGAGTCTACAACGCCTCTCAGAACATTTTTCATTAATTCCAATATCCTATTTATTTTCCAAAAATCTTTTCTCCCCCTCATGCCCATAAACTCCAACCAGATTCTCCTGCCACTTACGAACTCTCAGGGTAATTTCTGATAGCCAATTAACCAATGGCCACGTCTTTGGTTGAGAGAGGAAACAGCAGCATCCAGATGACACCCAGACAGAGAAAATGTGCGAACACCACATAAGCATCACTCAAACAAACACTAGGAAACAGGAAGCAGTAGTGACTACTGCACCAGTGTGTTTTCTTTGAAATAAAAAACATTACCCAAGCCAGGAAAATGTACAAAGGAAACAATGAACTAAAATATTTTTTTTCCAAATATACAGAGTTAGTTATCAATTTACAGTGCTCTACGTCACATAACTTAATTGAATTATGTAGGGTTTTCATTTTTGGCGTATAGTGAGATGTTTAAGTCAATCATGCCTATTTGGGCAATCTGTTTGAGGAGCATCCACCACTATCAGAAGGTAACCCACCACTATCAAACAAAATCACGACCACACAGATGAGTTACTCCTTCATGGAGCAAAATAGAAAACATTTATAATTTCTTCAATTTTCTTTCTGGCACTCAAATGCTATGTTGACAATACTTCCAATATTAATGAAAGTTTAAAATAGACAGACAACATTTGACAATTTAAACTAATGCAACAGTAAATTCCTCCCCCATTTCCTGCATTACATAGTTATGTTTTCATCTGAAATTGTATTTGTTGTATTTCAAAGTTGAGGTCTACTGCCAACAACATCAAAACAATGTTTCATTTTAAAAGCTATAATTCCAGTGTCAGAGTTCTGCATTTAGATGAACTAAACAGACTCTTATTGTGGATTACTGCACGGCTGAAACTTGATCCAGTTTCCCAGACAGAAGGTGATATTGTGACAGATACAACCAGCTCTCCATCATGTCTGCCATATCAGCTGACCAAGAGACAGATGGAAGAAAGACGACACTGTCCGATAACAAACAGATTAATTCCTTTTCCTTTAAGCACGCCAGGTTTCTCCCTCATTTTGAAGTCTTTGCTAGGGTGCAATACAACATTAGTTGCTCTTCAGAACCTGATCAAAATGGTAATTTTTCATCTCGGCACATCAGAAGGAAATTTAACTTGAGTCAAGCACAATCCAACCTTCAGCCAACACCTCAATTCTGGCAAGTCTCTAATCCATGTACTTCAATATAACCTGTAATATCCCTACTGCTACTCCAACTGAGATTAGCTAAATAAGTAAACAACAGTTAAGATGACAGGAAAGACTTGTTTTATTATTAACTGGCCAAGGCATCAGGAAAGGAAACAAATCATATTCACATTTTCCCCAGTGATACAGGGTGTAAATGCAGGAATCTAAACCATAGAGGCCACTTGGTGAGATGATTACAAATATAGTAACAGCATCAATGGTATCAAAGATTCTCTCGGTTATTAACATGACAGATACATCTAAACATACTACCAAGAAATGCAATCCCAAAACTACTTCAGGAAAGCAGTTCCATAGATTGCAAAACAAAATGTTTGTCCTGAAATGGAGGGGTTTGTCTCAAGATAGAACTGTTTGTCGAAAATAAACTGATCTGAAATATTAAATACAAACAGAAAATGGTGGAACACTCAGCAGCCTGGGCAGTATCTGTACAAAAAGAAAATGAGTTAGTTTCATATCAAGGATTATTTATTTAAACTGTGAAAAAATAGCAATAATTGATTTTTTAATATGGAGAGAAACATTAGATGACGCACAATTGCATGACAAAAAGGTGGAAGTAATTGGACGGGTAAGAAAGGGGTAATACACAAGCCTTGCCTGGTGTCAACTGTGGATAAAGGCCAGACACAAAATGCTGGCGTAACTCAGCGGGACAGGCAGCATCTCTGGATAGAAGGAATGGGTGACATTTCGGGTTGAGACCCTTCAGAGATAGAAGCAACGGGTCTCAGCATATGAAGACATTCAATTGCAATTAGCGATTTGCTGAAACAATAACGCATGTCATCTCAGACCACTCTGCTAAAAGGTCAATGGAGTGAGGAAAATAAAACTCTCATCTTTAATCCTTTAATAATGTTAATATGCACAAACCATCCTGGCCCCTTAAATAATTAGTTTTTACTTGAACTTTTACAACTGCTATCACCTGTAATACTGAACTGCACTATTCACAGATCGTAATAAACAGAAGGAGGACTGAGGAAGGGAAGAACAAAAACAGTTTCTAAAACTCAGTTTAGATAAACCACAAATGCAAAAAGATTTTTTTTTCTAAAAACTGAACAGTACATATTAATGACTTTGAACATGCTGTCTAAAATACTGATGGCTGCAAAGAATATCACATCAAAGGAAAAATAGGATAGGCACTGTAATATAATAAACATGCCATCACTACAAAAGGCCAGTAAAGTTAGACTGAAGGGATTGACATGCACAGAGGCATAGACTCAATAGGCCAAACGGCCTTCTCGTGTGCCATAATTCAGCATGTTCCCACTGCCTCTTACCAATTTCTCTTGATGTACCACAGAAAACATCATTTTCAGATGCATTACAGCTTGGTATGGTGCCTACTCTGCCCCAAAACACAGAATTGTGAATGATTCCCAATTGATCGTGCAAATCAACCTCCCCTCCCCAGCTGACTCCATCAACACTTCCTGCTGCCTCAGGAAAGCAGCCAACACAATTAAGGACTAGTCTCATGTCAGTCATTCCCTTCTTCCCTCTCCCATCAGGCAGATGATACAAAAGCTTGAAAGCACGTACCACGAGATTCAAGAACAGCTTCTTCCCACTGTAAAAAGACTCCTGAATCAACCTCTCTTAAGCCAAGGATGAATACCTGATTGTCCAATCGACCTTGTGCAGCCCTTGCATTTTGTCTGTAGATGTAACACCACATTTTGCAATGCATTTATTTTTTCTTTTACCCTAGTTGATGTGCGCATGTATGGTACGAATTTGGCCGAATAGTGTATTAAATGTTTTCACTGAATTTTGTTACACGTTACAATATACCAAAAACTTCCAAATATCAAAAAACTCTTCCACTCTACTTGCAGGTACTCTCTTCTGTGATCATCTTCATTGTGTTACAAATATCACCCACTTTGTTAAAATCTGTGAGCGACTCAACAAAATATAATATTCAGTTTCATCTACTGAAAAGGTAATTGACCCTAAATGTTAACTGCTTCTTACTCCACTGATACTCTCTTGACTGATCATTTCCAGTATTTGTTTTTATTTCCTGCAAACTTCTCATAAAAAGTAGTACTTTGATAAATATTAGAAATCTTTGCTTCCACTCATATTATCTTTACATTCTTGACAAAAACAGGTACTGATGTGAAAGCTAACCACTTACATTTTGGTTGTACGTTATAACAAAGGGTTATTTACAAACACTGGGTAATAATTAATTGCACGCAATTTCCTCCCAAATTATTCATTGTTTAGGTGTTTCCTATGTTTATCAAAATCTTTAATTGGGCTGATCACATCACTGCAGAACAATAAACCCCCAAATTATACCCGAACAAGAACAAAGTACCAGAAATAACCGAATAATTTGATCAATCACATACTTCACATAACTGCAAACCTTCCAAGTTTTAAGAAATATTGATGCACACCTGATTACGTGTTTGGGGAAAAAATGATTCCATGTTTAATTTGAGCACATGAACCAAAGACTTTGTTAATTACATAGCGCATGGCTCAGGACCATGAGCACAGGAATGCAAACACACGTTCCCAACACAATCACAGTGCTACATACAACACAGTCAGTGCGTGCAGATTATCCGAGTCTTGCCTTTTTGCCGCAGTCGCGTTGTACTTACAGCTCCAGTGTGGCCGGGATCCCGACCCCTCTCTCGTCAGGCGAGCCCCGGGTTGCGTGCTCCCATTCACGGTCCCACTCCGGGGCCCAGCCGAATGTTTTCAGACTCAATCCGCACCACTCCGATCTTGGCCGGAAATTTTCCTCCTCCTCCCTCCCACCCTCCCCCTTTTCAACCTCCTTCGGAATAAATAAAAGCGGTCATAAGAACACGCACAACTCTCTCTCTCTCTCTCTCTCGGCGTTAGAGTTCAAAATGCCACCAACTCCACTCTAGCACCACGGCGCGAAGGAAAACCGCCACTTTAATCTGAGGGGAATGATTTCGAAACATTAGGAAGGGGGGAAAAAAAACGTTTCCAAACGGCCTTTGACTTTCCGCGGGCACGGATGAAAGCGCGCGTCCCATTGGCCGGCGCGCGGTCACGTGGCGACGCGGCCGAGGTCGCCTGTAACGGGGCGCACGATTGGTTGCGCGGCCTACCGGAAGTGTTTTCCTTTTTTTTTTAAGGCCAGTATTTAAAGCGATTCAAATTATTAGATATTGGTGAAGCTCCCAGTGCTTGTGCACTGATTTATCGTTTCTGCCAGCGCAGTCAACAACTTCTTTTCCGCACTTTGACCCACCCCCCCTCTGGCATAGCAGTGAATCACGTGAAGGAAGGAAGGAAGGAAGTGCCGGGCCCTCTGTTGATGCCATGCCTCCCTCCCTCCTCCCCCTCCCTCCCTGCTTGCTCGGATTATGTTTCCTTTTTGTTCTCCCACACTGTTTTCCAACATTTGCAAAGGGCTTTGCACCGAATACTATGCAATTTTTTCCAACTCTTTTGATGTGAAATTTCGTGTCCATCTGATTAGATGCACATTTTCTGTTAGGTATGCATTAAAATGTTCCCCGTGGCAGTATCTTCGACTTCTGTTGGTAGATTTTATGCTGCCACTTTTGCTATTTTTCGAACTTTTATTGATTTAGTTACATTGAAAGTTCGTATCCATCGGATTAGATACATATTTTCTGTTCGGTATGCATCGAAATGCTCCCGAGCATAACAGCATTTATTTGACTCCTTTTGGTAGATTTCACGATGTCCTTTTTCAAAACTGCTCGAAAAACGGTAGAACATGTTAATTATAATGCCACACAATAAGGAAATAGTTTTAACAGCTGCGGTTTTGCTTTTAGACAAATAATAATGTGAAAGCTTCCGTCGGGAAGTGAAAAGAGTAAAAATGTGTTGCAGACGGGAAATAATGTAATAAATAGAAACAGCACAATGGGAATTAGTTCAAAATCAACTACAGCAGTTCCATCGTTAATTTTCATCGAGTAACCAGTAACATTTTAAGACTTTTCAGTGATGATCTCTGCTCACAATTAATTTCAAAAAAGTGATAAAGTAGAGAAATATTGCTTCAATTTAAAATGTTCTACCTTTTTTTGCGATATGCACACGTGGCAATAGCAGATTATAGTTGTATGTATTACTTTCCCTAATTAGCTTCGAAGCTATCAGAGTCATTCATGACTCACTGGAGTCAGATCAGCCAATAAAGGCAAGTTTTTCTTTCAGGATATTAGTGAAACGTTTCAAATGTATTTTATTGTCACCAGTACCAATTAAGTGATATGCGACTTTTACCATACAGCCATACTAAAAAAGCTACAAGACACAACTACATAAAAGTTAACATAAACATCCACCTCAGTGGATTCCCCACATTCCTCACTGTGATGGAAGGCAATAAAGTCTTCCCTAATTTCTTCTTCCCTAATTTTTCTCCCACGGTCGGGGCAGTTGAACCATCTGTCGGGGCGATCGAAGCTCCTGCGGCTTGGAGTTCCTGAGGTCGGTCTCCAATCAGAGACCGCGAGCTCCACTATATTAAAGTCCACAGGCAACCTGCGGTAGAGCTCTCAAAGTCGGTCACCAGCAAAGACTGCCAACTCCTCAATGTTAGGCCGCAGTGCAAACAGAGATTTGATACGGAAAAAAAATAGCATCTCCGTCGAGTTAAGAGATTAGACTAAGTTTCCCCCCCCCCCCCCCCCCCCACTTAAAAACAAGCTAAAGAACACTAAAAACATATTTAACACATATTAAAAAACATAGAAGAAGAAAGGGACAGACGGACTGTTGGCGAAGCAGCCATTGCTGGCGCCACCCGGTTTGTGTTACTAATGACAATAAAAGTGCTCAATTGATGAATATTTTCCGGTGATAGCTCTTTAAATGCATTGAATTCTTTCACTCGTGAGAAGAGTGATGTAAAGGCAAAGGCAAAACTAATAGTGAAAACAGTTTAATCCCCCCGATGCAGTGCATTTATTTTGGAAAGACGAATAATGCTACAGAAAATAAAGTACAAAGATGCTGAAACGTCTCTCTATATTTCCGACACTCAAAGAGCAGAAATAGGTCATTCGGCACATCAAGAATACTCCGCCATTCAATCATGGTTGATCAATCTTTCCTTCGCAATCCCATTCTCCCACCTTCACTCTTGTCACTTTTCTGCATTAAAAGTAATAATATGGTTACGTACTTGAGATGTTAAATCTAATTTGCATGCAAAATGTTCTTGCGTTATAGATGAATCATGGAAATAGTCATTTTTGCTTTCAATGCCCTTACACATTCAATATCACCTGACTGACATCTGACACTTAACAATAAGTGGGTAGGCCCAAAGTAGAAAAAGTATGTTATGGTGATTCTCAGTGACAAAACATTTAACATTTAACTAAATTTAAAACATACATGTGGAGAATATCCAGTTTATTAATTACTCTAACAGGAGAAATTAACTGTCATATACTCTGCAGATATCTAAAAAGCAACAGAAAATAAAATCCCTGGAGGCTGAATACCTCTTTCAATTACCATACTTGTATATAAAACACCAAACAAATTAGTGATCAACCAATGAATCACATATTACTATTGAGCCGTAAACTGGAATTCAGTGTTGTGATGATATAATGTTTACAGGTAAATTATGTGAGGATGATTCATAGTGTCATTTTTTTAAACATTCATTTTACTTGTAACAAAGACATGCTTGTAATCTTGTTCTATATGTGGCTTTTTGCGAATTTAAGTTATACAGTATGCCTCTTCAATAAACAGGACAAAAATATTATTAAGCAAGAAACAAATTACTGGAGGAGCACAACAGATCTCGCAGTATCTGTGGAGCAATGGGGTTGTCGACATTTTGTAAAGACCCTGCATCAGGACTGGGAATGTAGATGAAAGATAGGCACTATAAAGAGGTGAATCAGGGGCTAGCAGATGAGAGGTGAAACCAGGTGGGGTAGGGAGCAAGGGGCAGATTGAGCCAGGTGGAGAGGTGACTGAGGAATTTTAAGGGTGACTGTTTTGTCTCACGTAATAATTGAATTTTGAGTCGATGCAGCAAATGGTTGTTACAATTTAAGATTTCTCAGTGATGGGTTATCTGCTGCAGCAATTTCTCTTTTCATTTCAGATATCTAAGACTGAAGTGTATTGCTTTTCTAGTATGGGTTTTGCACACCATGTAATTGCCACAATGTGAAACGACAATAACTGATTGGTAATCAATGCTCAAATTTTTTTTTTTCATCTGTTGATTTACACAGGAGGATGCATCCTGTATCAGTGATCATGCATCCTATTAACAACAAAAGTATCATTCTTTACCATTGCTGAAGACTCATTGTGTTAAGTTCGTCTTTATACACGCATCCGTGCACCTGCCAAGAATATGTAAGTCTACATGAACAGAAAACACTTGTACTCGATGAATGTGCAATGATATGTAATGCCAACAGCATTCTTCCGGATGTGTGTGTCAATTCGTTTTGGCAGCACCAAATCTCACTATCCTTGTTCATTTTTGATTCAGCAGGAAGTTGCAGCAAATGGTGATGAACAAGAGGTTCTCAGTCTCAGTGCATGATATGTCATTTTTATGTTCTGATCATCTCTCTTTGAGTAGTGCTGCTGCAAAGGCTTTACACCTTAAGAAATTTAATCACTATCCTAAGAAAATTAGCTACTGAATCAACTCAGTTTAATTTATGATGGATTGAACTCCAAATTTCCAAAAGCTTTTAAATTTTGAATTATCTTCGCCTCTCCCCCGACCACTGGCAGGCTGGGATTTCAGGACCAGTTCCAGACCTAGAGAGGGAAGAAGGGTCTCCACCTAAAATGTCACCTATCCAAAGATGCTGTCTGACCTGCCAAGTTGCTTGAGCACTTTGTGTCCTTTAGTGTGTTGACAAGCATGTACATTTCATTGTTTCCACTACTTGTGCAATGAGTCTGAAGAAGGGTCTCAATCGGAAACAACACCCATTCCTTCTCTCCAGAGATATTGCCTGTCCCGCTAAGTTACTCCAGCATTTGTGTCCATCAGTTGTGCAATGATACTCTATTACTCGGCTATCCCTTACTTGGTTACAGCGGATAATCAGCAACAATGTACACCATTCTCTCCCCCCCCCCCCATTGTCTGTTATAATGAGGGTTTACTGTACTCTAATCGGTTGTTTCAAGTTACATTTATTGTCACATGCACCAATTGGTACCGTAAGATTTGAGTTACCATACAGCCAAACTAGTAAAAAAGAACACAATACACGATAGAGTTTAACATAAACAACCCCACATAGCGGAATCAACGTTCCCACTGTGAGAGAAGGCAATAAAGTTCAGTCATCTTCATCATTGTTCACCCGTGGTCGGGGCCTTTGAGCCCTCCGCAGTCGCCGCTACGGCGGCCCGATGTTCAGGCCCTCTTGCTGGGATGATAGGAGCTCCGGCATTGGAACAGAAGAACATACTCAGCGGCTTGGAGTTTCTGAATCGGCCGCTTCTTACCGAAGACAGCGGCTCCTGAAGTCCACAGGCCGAGCTGGACAAGGGGTCCCAGGACTCCGCAATGTTAAGAGTCTGCGCAGCCCGTGGCTAGAAACTCCGCAAACCACAGCTCCACGATGTTAATGCAGCAGGCCCAATACTCCGGAGCCTCAACACAACGATCCCTGGTAAGGCATCGCCCGCTCCGCGATGGCAATTCAGTGCTGCGCCGCTGCTGAAGCTCTGGCCAGTCTCCAGCAGGAAAGGCCGCGCCAATCTGGTTGGTAGGCCGCGGGGGGGGCGAAGATGCGACTCGGAGAAAAGATGCATCCTTGACCAGGAAGTGACTGGGAAACAGTTTCCCCTCTTCCCCCTTCCCACCCATCACATAAAAAAAGACTAAGCAACCTCCAAAAACATACTTTTAGACAGACTATAAATAACAAAAAGGGTGAAAGGACGGACAAACTGCTGGCGAGGCTGCCACACGCGGCGCCACCCGGTGATGTTTAATAATCCCATATGTCTTTCCTTCCATTCTCAGTAAATGTTACAGATTGCGAAACAACTTTTGTCAGCTCAATAGTTTAATTACTAAACCACAATGGTGGACAAATCACTAATACCTGATCAAGTGTATCCTAGGACATTGTGGGAGAAGAGGGAAGAAATTGCAGGGATTCTGGTAGAGATATTTGTGTCATCAATGCCAGAAGATTGGAACGTGTCTATTGTTGTGCCTTTATCGAAAAAAAAAAACAACAGGGAAAAGACTGGGAACACAGTGCAGATTGTCAGTGATGGCTACATTATTGGAGGAGGTTCTGAAACAGGATCTAGGTGAATTTGGAAAGCCAAGGACTGATTAGGGATAGCATGGCTTTTGGCATAGGAAATTTCATTGCATCTTTGGACCAAGAAGATTAATGAGGGCATTGTTATAATTATACATTGTTTACATGGGCTTTAGCAAGGTATTTGACAAGATATTGCATGATAGGTCTGGAAGGCTTGTTCAATTGACCTCCATGAAAAGCCTGCCAATTGGATACAAAATTAAATGTAGTTTGTGATGGAAGAGGGTTGCTTTTCAGGCTGAAGGCCTGTAATGAGTACTGGGCCACTCATTGCATTGGTGTTGGGATCACTGCTGTTCATTATTTATATAAATGATTTGGATGAGAATGTAGGTGGCATAGTTAAAACATTTGCAGGTCACACTACAATTGGTGGTATCATGGACAGTGAAAACAGTTACAATGGAATCTTGATCAACTGTGCCAATGGGCTGTGAATGACAGATTAAACTGAATTCACAAATACATATTACGAGGAGTTGCATTTTGGGAAAACAAACCAAGGCAGGCACAATAAATGATAAGGGCCTGGAGAGTCTTGTGGAACAGAGAGATTGAGAGGTGCATGTACATTGCCATTATGAAAGTGGCGACACGGGTGAACAGAATAATGAAGAAGACCTTCGTCACTCAGTGTACTGAATATAGGAGTTGGGATGTCGTATAGCAGCTGAAATTGGCTATGGTAAGGACATATTTGGAGTACTATGTATAGCTCTGATCGCTTAGTAATTAAGTCCATCACACAAATCAGCCTCCCCCACGCCCACCACGATTGACTCCATCTACACTTCCGCTGCCTTATCTAAGACCATTTACACCCCAGTCATTGACTTTTCTCCCCTCTCAAAGGGTAAAAGATACAAAAGCTTGAAAACACCTACCAGTCCTCTCATAAGGTAAGGGTTTACTCCCAATCTCCCCACTACCTCATTGTGGCCTTGCATTTTTTTAAAATCTGTACTTTCTCTGCAGCTATAATGCTGTAGTGCTGTAAAAGTATATAATGCACTCTGGTATTTATCTCTTTGCACTACCTGTTGCACTTATGTATAGCTTGATTGTATTTATACATAACATGATTTTATTGGATAGCACGTAAACAATTGTATCTCATTATATGTGACAATTATATTATCAATAACAATAAACTGGAAAAGGTACAAAAAAAATGTATAAGGATTATATTATCCCGGGTCTAGAGAGTTTGAGTAAAAAGGAGACTATTTGCTAAATAGTCTAGGACTTTTTTCCATGGAGTTGGCCTTATGGAAGTTTATAAAATTAAGAGGGGCATAAATAACATTAATAGTCTCAGTCATTTCCCCAGGGTAGGGGTGTAAAACTAGAGGGAAAATAGACATAAAGTGCTCAGCGGGTCAGACAGAACCTGGAAAAGTGAGATTAAAGGTTCTGCAAGTGAGTTTGTTTGGGAGAAATGCAAATACATTACAAAGCAGACATTCCCTTAATGGGAATAACCCTTGCTTTTGTAGTACCGAAGTTGAACATCCTTCTGTGCTACAAATGAGTTCCAGTAGTAGATGAGCAGCACCCATTGTTTCATTTCCTTGTGTAGGGCATGCATACATTTTGTGGATCTTACCTTATTTGGTATGTGCTTTTATCCAACCATATCCATGATTGCATTCAGAGGTTAATTAGGGAAAGTTAATTGAGATTTGCCACATAATTTGTCAAACCAACTTCCCAGGAAGATATTGTCCTGAAGAAGGGTCTCGACCCGAAACGTCGCCTATCTCCTTCGCTCCTTAAATGCTGCTGCACCCGCTGAGTTTCTCCAGCTATTTGTCAAACCTCCCAGGAAGATATTGTCCTTTAATTAAATAATGCTATTGCTCCCTTAAACAAGGCAAGGTTTATATTTTCTGCTTTCCCTTGGTTTCTGCTTCTGAAGGGGGAGGTGCAAAATTGGGTAAAATATATTACATTTGTCATTTTTCAAATGAAAAAAAGCTCTCCTCCTCCTACTCTTTTTACTTTGGTGCTGACATACATTCTGTTCTTCAGCACTTAAAGCAGTTTCATTCTCAATAATGAAACCATTTGTGTACTGAAGCTTACAGTACAATTGGAATTACCTTTAGTGATGAACATAGTTATACCGAGTCTGGTATATCTATGGGCCTGAAGTAAAGTTTCAGCTGAAAAGCAAATTGATTTTAGCAATCGCTAATAAATTACAAAGCAGACATTCCCTTAATGGGAATAACCTTTGCTTTCCCTCTCTCGCGGTCCCTCCCCCACCCTTGTTCTCCGACTAGTTTCACTGTCCACCTGATTAATTTTGCTGATATTTTACTAATTGTATGCCTCGTTGTCATCTTCCCTTCAGCTAACAATGAACCATTCTACATTTCCTTGATCAACATCTGCTTTGATCTGTCGTTTTCACACCTTACCCTTACATATCTCTAAACCCCCTCTCCCCGACTGTCAGTCTGAAGAAGGGTCTCTACCTGAAACATCAACCATTCATTCTCTCCAGAGATGCTGCATGTCCCACTGAGCATTTGATGGCACTGGCATTATACTGGCTGGAGTTTAGAAGGATGAGGGAGGACCTAATTGAACTTGCCGAATAATGAAAGGCGTGGATGTGGAGAGGATGTTGAGAGTCTAGGACTACAGGTCATAGCCTCAGAATTAAAGAATGTTCCTTTAGGAATGAGATGAGGAGGATTTTTTTTGTTAGTCTGAGGTTCTTGAATCTGTAGAATCCTTTGCCACAGAAAGCCATGGAGGCCAAGTCAATGGATATTTTTAAAGCAGAGATAGATAGATTCTTGATTAGTACAGGTGTCAGGGGTTATGGGGAGAAGGCAGGAGAATGGGGTTAGGAGGGAGAGATAGATCAGCCATGATTTCATGGTGGAGTAGACTTAATTTTGCTCCAATCACTCCAGCATTTACTCCAGGAGTTACTCCAGCATTTAGTGTCTATCTTCGGTGTACACCAGCATCTGTAGTTACTTGTCCTACACTTGTCCCTTCACCTCCACTCCTTTCAGGGACCCAAGGTGTCCTTCCAGGTCCGACAGAGGTTCACCTGCACCTCCACCAACCTCATCTACTGCATCCGCTGCTCCAGATGCCAGATGATCTATACCGGTGAGACCAAGCGGAGGCTTGGCGATCGTTTCACCGAACACCTCCGCTCGGTCCGCAATAACCAAGCCGACCTCCCGGTGGCTCAGCACTTCAACTCCCCCTCCCATTCCATATCCGACCTCTCGGCCCTGGGTCTCCTCCACGGCCAGAGTGAGCAACACCGCAAGTTGGAGGAACAGCACCTCATATTCCGCTTGGGGAGTCTGCATCCTTTGGGCTGGAACATTGAATTTTCTCAATTCTGTTAACCCTTGCTGTCTCCTCCCCTTCCCACCTCTCCCTCAGCCCTCGGGCCCTGGCATTCCCTCTCTCTATCTCCCTCCCCCACCCTAGTCGCACTAGCTTCTCATTTTCACACCACAAACAGCTTACAATGGCTTGTTCCCTTTATCATCGATACTTTTTTGCATATCTTTCATTCATTGTTCTTTATCTCTCCACATCACCGTCTATATCTCTCGTTTCCCTGATCCCTGACCAGTCTGAAGAAGGGTCTCGACCCGAAGCGTCGCCTATCTCCTTCGCTCCTTAGATGCTGCTGCACCCGCTGAGTTTCTCCAGCTTTTTGTGCACCCTCTGTAGTTACTTCCTACACGTCCCGTTGATGGGAGCTGAGTGTTGTGGCTGGCGGCTGGCGGAGTGCTGCATCTGCGCCGTGCTGCTTGTTGTGTGTGAGGGAGCAGGGGCGTGGATTGGGGAAAGATGGCGGCCTGGTTGGCGCTGCAGCGGCAGCTGGGCTGCGTCAAGAACCTTCCATCGGTGTGGTCGTCTTGCCGTCGTAAGCTTTTTCACCATCGGCCTTTCTGTTTGAAAACTGTTTCTCCGGGAGAGTCCCTGAAGCTGGGTTTTGTCTGCCGTGGTTGTGAATTGAAAAGACTGCGTTATGTTTCCAGCAGCTCTTGTCACCAAAGCAGAGATCCCATTTTCAAGGTGAGTGATCACGATCCGGGTTTGTTATTAGCGAAATTAGCAAATCTATATGTTTTAGAATATATTTTTATCGTTGAAAGTCTGAAATGGCGGCTATCTTAATATTTTTTGTTATTGTCTGCGCAGTATTTCAAGGTCAATACTCACTGATAGCCATTAATGTGACGCCCTCAGTGGTACACTGAGTTACTCCAGCATTTTGTGTCTATCTTCGGTGTAAACCAGCATCTCCAGATACTTCCTACAAATTTCATGTACTCAATAGTAAAGCGGGATTTACGGTAGGTTTAAGTCCAACACAAATGTTTAAATATTTAAAGAGCAACATTCGATAATACATCAATTAAATAGGACAAAATGTGTAGGAAAGAACTGCAGATGTTGGTTTAAATCGAAGATAGACACAAAATGCTGGAGTAACAGTAGAGAGAAGGAATGGGTGAAGAAGGGTCTCGACCCGAAACGTCACGCATTCTTTCTCTCCAGTAATGCTGCCTGTCCCGCTGAGTTACTCCAGTATTTTGTGTCTTCCATAGAAACATAGACATAGAAAATAGGTGCAGGAGTACGCCATTCTGCCCTTCGAGCCAGCATAGCCATTCAATATGATCATGGCTGATCATGTAAAATCAGTAGGGTTACACAAAAAGCTGGAGAAACTCAGCGGGTGCAGCAGCATCTAAGGAGCGAAGGAGATAGGCGATGTTTCGGGTCGGGACCCTTCTTCAGACTCAGTACTAAAATCACTACTCCGTTCTGCCTTTTTCCCCATATCCCTTGATTCCGGTAGCCCTAGGAGCTAAATCTAACTCTTGAAAACATCCAGTGAATTGGCCTCCATTGCCTTCTGTGGCAGAGAATTCCACAAACTCACGACTGTGTGAAAAAGTTTTTCCTCATCTCTGTCTTAAATGGCCTACCCCTTATTCTTAAACTGTGAACCCTGGTTCTGGGCTCCAACATCGGGAACATTTTTCATGCATCTACCCTGTCTAATCTTGTAAGAATTTTATATGTTTTGAAAGATCCCCTCTGACCCTTCTAAATTCCAGAGAATACTAGCCCAGTCAACCCATTTTGTCATCATATGACAGTTCCGCCATCCCAGGAAATAACCTGTGAACCTATGCTGCACTCCCTCAATAGCAATAATCTCCTTCCTCAAATTAGGAGACCAAAATTGCACACAATACTCCAGGTGCGGTCTCACCAGGGCCCTGAACAACTGCAGTAGGACCTCAAATCCTCTAGCAATGAAGGCCATCATGCCATTAGCTTTCTTCACTGCCTGATGTACCTGCATACTTACTTTCAGTGACTAATGTACAAGCACATCCAGGTCCTGTTGCACCTCCCCTTCTAATCTGACACCATTCAGATAATAATCTGCCTTCCTGTTCTTACCACCAAAGTGGATAACCACAAATGTATCCACATTATACTGCATCTGCTATGCTTCTGCCCACTCATCCAACCTATCCAAGTCACCCTGCAGCCTCATAGCATCCTCCCCGCAGCTCACTCTGCCACCAGCTTTGTGTCATCCGCAAATTTAGAGATGTTACATATAATTCCTTCATCTAAATCATTAATATATGTTGTACACAACTGGGATCCCAGCACAAGCCTTGCAGGACCCAACTAGTCACCGCCTGCCATTTTGAAAAGGACCCGTTAATTCCTACTCTTTGCTTCCTGTCTGCAAACCAGTTCTCTATCCATATCAATACCCTACCCACAATTCCATGTGCTCTAATTTTGCACATTGCTCTTGTGTGGGACCTCGTCAAAGGCTTTTTGAAATTCCAGATACGCCACATCACTGGCTGCTATAACATCTTTAATAATTGACTCCAGCATCTTCCCCACTACCGATGTAACTTCTATAATTCCCTGTTTTCTCTCCCTCCTTTCTTAAAATGTGGGGTTACATTGGCTACCCTCCATTCTACAGGAACTGATTCAGAGTCGAGAGTACAATGGAAAATGATCACAAATGCATCCACGATTTCTCGTGCCACCTCCTTGAGTACTCTGGGATGCAGACCACCAGGCCCTGGGGATTTATCTGCCTTCAGTCCCAAAAGTTTACCTAACACCATTTTCTGACTAATGTGGATTCCCTTCAGTTCCTCCCTCCCACTAGAGTCAAGTCAAGAGTGTTTTATTGTCATTTGTCCCGAACGGGACAATGAAATTCTTACTTGCTGCAGCACAACAGAATATGTAAACATTGTATATAACAGGGGGGAAAAAAAGAAAAAGTTCAATAAATAACAAATATAGTGCAAATAACAAATAATATAGTATTTTACAGTCATAGCCTATTTCTTGTGTTTA
Source organism: Okamejei kenojei (assembly GCA_035221665.1). Lineage (NCBI taxonomy): Eukaryota > Metazoa > Chordata > Chondrichthyes > Rajiformes > Rajidae > Okamejei > Okamejei kenojei. The sequence continues at coordinate 49,824,732 of CM069147.1, forward strand.
ATAGCCTGATGACTGTGGGGAAGAAGCTGTTTCTGAACCTGGACGTTACAGTCTTCAGGCTCCAGTACCTTCTTCCTGATGGCAGTGGTGAGATAAGTGTGTGGCCAGGATGATGTGGGTCCTTGATGATTTTGGCTGCCCTTTTGAGGCAGTGACTACAATAGATCCCTTCGACGGTGGGGAGGTCAAAGCCAGTGATGGACTGGGCAGTGGTCACAACCTTTTGTAGTCTTTTACACTCCTGGACGTTTAGTTGCCGAACCAGGCCACGATGCAACCAGTCAGAATGCTCTCTACCGTGCACCCGTAGAAGTTAAGGACATGCCGAATCTCTGTAATCTTCTCAGGAAGTAGAGTCGCTATTGTGCCTTCTTTACAATTGCATCGGTGTGCTGGGTCCAGGAAAGATCTTCTGATATATGCACGCCCAGGAATTTGAAGTTATTGACCCTCTCCACCTTCGTCCCATTGATATAAACAGGATTGTGGGTCCTCATTCTTCCCTTACTAAAGTTCACAATCAGTTCCTTGGTCTTACTGATGTTGAGAGCCAGGTTGTTGTGCTGGCACCATTTGGTCAGTCGGTCGATCTCACTTCTATACTCTGACTTGTCCCCATCCGTAATTCGTCCAACCACAGTGGTGTCATCAGTGAACTTGATGATGGAGTTCGCACTATGACCGGCTACACAGTCATGAGTATAGAGTGAGTACCCCCTACACATATCTGGGGTGCTTTCTTCAGTTGCTGCCTGTATGCAGGAAGAAGCAGCCGGATTGTCTGAATGGTCAGATTTTCCGAAGTGAGGGCGAGGAATAGAGCGATAGGCGTCTTTGATGTAGCAGTGGTCGAGGGTGTTTGATCCTTTGGTGTGCAGGAGACGTTGGTGGAATTTAGGGAGACGTTGGTGGAAGTTAGGGAGAAATTTCTTCAGGTTGGCTTTGTTGAAGTGCCCGGCTATAGTAGTAAATGCCTCGGGGTAAGCCGTCTGGTGCTTGTTGACCACAGCATGCAGCTCCTCTCGTGCCAGACGGACGTCTGCCTGGGTCGGGATGTAGACCGCGGTCAGGATGATGGAGGAGAATTCCCTCGGTAGGTTGAAGGGCCGGCACTTCACTGCCAGATGTTCAAGTTGTGGAGAGCAGGAGTTCAATGCTAGATCCTCGATCCCCTAGTATTTCCGGGAGATTGTTTGTGTCTTCCTTAGTGAAGACAGAACCAAAGTACTCATTTAATTGTTCTGTCATTTCCTGTTTCCCATTATAAATTCACCTGTCTGGCTGTAAGGGAACCTACATTCGTCTTCACTAATGTTTTCCATTTTACATACCTATAGAAACTTTTACAGTCAGTTTTTATATACCTCACAATCTTTCTTTCATGCTGTTTTTTCCCCTCTTAATTAACCCCTTTGCCCTCCTATTTAGTTCTAAATTTCTCCCAGTCCTCTGGTTTTCCGCTTCTTCTGGCCAATTTATATGCCTCTTCCTTGGCTTTAACACTGCCCTTGACTTCCCTCGTCAGCCACAGTTGAGCCGCCTTTCCAGTTTTATTTTTTCACACATGCAGCAATTACAAATTGGTCCAATCAGTATAGTTTTTTCTTAACAGGTCACTAAATTCGACAAAAAAGTACATTGTACCTTGTGCATGATTCTGTCATTGTACTTAACTGCAAGCCTCTGTTTGAAAATATACTGGAATTAAATAAATGAAATGTAATCAGTTCTGGTTCTGCACTTAATATTTTTACTGAGATCCAGTGCAGTATGTTCTCTTTTGTGAGTGTTAAAATGGTTGCATGGGCACACACACAGTGCAGAAAAACTCAAAATAAACTACAGATGCTGGAAATCTAAAATAAAGCAGAAAATGCTGGATCTGCCCAGCATGTCAGGCCATATTTGTGGGAAGACAAGCAGTTGAAGGTTCAGAAATGAGACGCTTCTTCAGAAGTCACAAAGAGTCTCCGATCTGAACCGTTGACTTTGTTTCTCTTCCCATGGTTGTGGCTGACCCGTTGAGACGTTCCAGTGTTTTCTGTTTTTGTTGCAACATATAGTATAGATTAGGATCCATGGTCAATGTTCACCTTTGAGCCAAGTGCACTATTGATTGTCACATTGAAAAGGGACTTTGACATGTCCAAATGGATTGCTGTCATCACACACTGATCAAAATAAGCAGATGCTCATCTAACATATCATTAAAAGCTTGGATGAAATGGAACTGAAGAGGCATGTGAGGGATAAAGTGATTAAAGTGTGAGTGGGTTCTCAGTGAGGTATGTGTGGTCTCAGTGACTCAGCGGCCAGCCCAAGAATCCATTCAGCCCACAATGTTCGCACTAGCCCTCGGGAAACAAGTCCCTTCGGCTCACAACACCATGCTAGCGCTCCAGAAAGCCCCCCCACTGGCCAGCAATATTGGAATTGGTGGAGAGGTGGAAAATTGCGTTGGGGGACAAGCCCTGCCGTGTGAAGCTGGGACCCACGGGTCCCACTTGGTTTAATATTACACTAATTTGGAAGAAAAGCATGAGTTTGGCTCCCTGCGAGGCGGTGCATCTCCACTTGCAAGGGCAAGTGCTGTGAGAAAGGCAGCGTGTGGTGTGAAGTTGGATGTGTAAACCAGGGTGTTACAGAGGGAATTATTCCTGAGGACTAATGGCATGGGAATATGCCTCTGATCGTAGCATCCCAAGTAGTGGAATTAGAGGAAGAAATGTTATATGTTCAAACACAAAAAAAAGATAATTGAGGAAAAGTACTGAACTTGAAAAATAATGAGTAAAATGCAATATAAATTCACCATTCATCTCGTTGTTTCGTTCCCCTTTTGTTCTTCCACTATTTATATCTTCAAGCAGATCTGCTGCCTTCACTTTCTGATATTATCTATCTTGGTCTCCATCCTATCACAGATATTTCCTTTGTTCCCCTCATCCTTTCCCTTCTTTGTAACTGAAAACATGTCTGTTTTCTCAATTTTGCTCTTTCAGGTGAAAGGTCACCAACCTGAAAAATTGATTCTTTCACAGATGCTGCCGGAGGAGTGATAGTATTTTATGTTTTGATTTTTTTGTGGATAGAAATCAAAAAAGTAACAAATTATATGTAATTGTCTGAATACATTCTTTTGATCTTAAAAACTAGCTTAAACTTTTAATTCATGGAGACAATCTGTCGCTCTTAAAGTTATTGGAACTCTTCATTTTCACTGATCCTGAAGACCTCCTGAGGTTACTACTCAAAATTCAGTGCTCATGAAAAATGTCCAAAGGTTTTCAAATCATTTCATAATGTTCCTCTTCCATTTAATACCTGGTTGAAACAACTCCACACACTTCCATTATTTTTCTGATCGATTATGTTTTCTGTGCTTGAGGATACAAAATTAAGGATTTTGCAGATCACAAAGGATTACTTTGCAAGGGCAAGTGCTGTGTGAAAGGCAGTGTGTGGTGTGAACTTGGATGTGTAAACCAGGGTGTTACAGAGGGAACTATTCCTGAGGGCTGAAATCCTCCGTCATTTTCGCCACCTCCAACGTGACCCCACCACTTGCCACATCTTCCCATCTCCTCCCCTGTCCGCTTTCCGCAGAGACCACTCCCTCTGTGACTCCCAGGTCCATTCGTCCCTTCCCACCCGAACCACCCCGTCTACGGGCACTTTCCCTTGCAACTGCAAGAAATGCTACACTTGTTGCTTTACCTCCCCCCTTGACTCCATTCAAGGACCCAAGCAGTTGTTCCAGGTGCGACAGAGGTTCACCTGCACCTCCTCCATCTCATCTATTGCATCAGCTGCTCTAGATGTCAGCTGATCTACATCGGTGAGACCAAGCGTAGGCTTGTCGATCGCTTCGCCGAACACCTCCGCTCAGTTCGCAATAACCAACCTGATCTCCCGGTGGCTCAGCACTTCAATTCCCCCTCCCATTCCGTATCCGACCTTTCTGCCCTGGGCCTCCTCCATGGTCAGGGTGAGGACCACCGGAAATTGGAGGAGCAGCACCTCATATTTCGCTTGGGCAGTTTGTACCCCAGCAGTTTGTACCCCGACTTCTCTAATTTCAGGTAATCCTTTCTGCCTCCTCCCCTTCTCAGCTCTCCCTCTAGCCCTCTGGCTCCTCTTCTTTCTTCTTCCTGCCCCCTCACATCAGTCTGAAGAAGGGTTTTGGCCCGAAACGTTGCCTATTTCCTTCGCTCTATAGATTCTGCCTCATCCGCTGAGTTTCTCCAGTATTATTGTCCACCCTCGATTTTCCAGCATCTGCCGTTCCTTCTTAAACAAAGAATTACTTTGTCCTTTGTGAATTGTAAAAAAAAACATTTTGCATGAATTATGTGGAAACAGTTGCAAAATTAACAACCGATGGTTCCTGGTCACAACGTGAAACGTCGACTCTCCCACTGCTTCCACAGCTGTGACCTGACTTGACCAGCCATTTAATTTTTGTACATGATTAACAGTGCCCAGTTAACCAGCCAGTGATCTGTATTACAGTAATTTATTTGCCAAAGATGAACAGAGGCAACATTGTTCAAAGCAATAGAGCTGGTAATAAACATTTTAAACATAAAGTTGATTTGCGGTCCAAAACTGTTCTACATTTCAATTATAGGCTTGACAAAAATCAATTGGAAGAAGAGTTTGGAGAGTTCCAAGAATATATTCACTATAACATATAGTATGCTATGTTTGAGTGTGATGTGTAGAAGAGAAGGTGCAAACATGTATCTCCAGATTAATCTCTGGATTGAAAGTGTTGGTTTCTGAGGAGCGGTTTATTCAAGTTGATGCTCAATGGCACTTAAATTTATAAAAGCTTGATGTTGCTGAAATGTATAGAACTCATGATAGAATAATAAATGTGAGCAGCCAACTTGATCTGACTAGCAAAATTACCATAAGACATAAGTACAATTAAGCCATTCAGCCCATCGAGTCTACTCTGCCATTCTATTTTTCCCCTTATTCCCATTCTCCTGCTTTCTCCCCATTTGACGCCCTTCCTAATCAAGAACCTAAGAATTTCTGCTTGAATGTCTTGATGAGAATGTGCATGTGCATTATGCTCTATCCTGCCAATGTCTTGGCCTCCACAGCCATTTGTGGCAATGAAAAACCTCCCATGGATCCTTTCCAAAACCAGCCTGTGATATGGGGTCAAGAACTGCACACAATATTACAAATGTGGCCTCGCCAGTGCCTTTCTTACATTCCCTTTCTTGCCGCCGACCCAAACTGCAAGTTGACGTTTTGGGAATTCTGCACCAGCGCCCTGAAGTTCCATTGCACCTCCGCTTTCTGAATTCTCTCTTCATTTAGAAAGTAGTCTATGCCTTTATTTCTGCTGCAAAGTGCATGACCATAGACTTCTCTACACTGTGTTTCATTTACCACTTCTTTGCCCACTCTCCCAACCTGTCCAAGTCCTTCTGCAGACTCCCTCGATTCTCCTACTCTAGATAAAAGACTCTGCATTTACCCTATCTATTCCTCTCACCCCTCATCCTCCTGCGCTCCAAGGAATAAAGTCCCAGCTTAATCAACCTCTCACTATAGCTCAGGCCCTCAAGTCCTGGCAACATCTTCCTAAATCGTCTCTTGCACCCTTTCCAGCTTAACAACATATATTCTATGATAGATACAAAAAGTTGGAGTAACTCAGCGGGTCAGACAGCATCTCTGGAGAAAAAAAATAGGCAATGTTTCGGGTCGAGACCCTTCTTCAGACATCTTTCCTTTAACATAGTGACCAGAACTGATTACTCCAAATGTGGCATCACCAATGTCTTGTACAACTGTAACATAACCTCACAACCTTTTTTATTGACCTGACTGATGAAGGCCAATGTACGAAAAGCCTCTTGAGCACCCTATCTACCTGTGATGCCACTTTCAAGGAACTATGTACCTGGACTCCTCTATTCTACATACTCCCCAGAGCCCTGCATTCACTGTAGATCTGCCCTGGTTTGACTTAACAAAATGCAACACCTCATGCTTGTCTGTATTAAATTCCATTATCCATCCCTCAGCCCACTTGCCCAACCGATTTTAAGATCCTGCTACAATTTTAGATGACTATCTTTGCTATCTATGATGCCACCCACTTCTGTGTCATATGCAAACTTACTAATCGTGCCATGCACATTCTCATCCAATTCACTGATATAAAACACAAACAGCAAAGGGCCCAGCACTGATCCCTGAGGCACACCACTAGACACAGGCCTCCAATTGAAAAACAACCTTCCACCATCGCCCTCTGCTTCCTACCATGATTCTCGATCTAGTCGATTCGCTCTCCCTAGATCCCATGCGATCTAACTTTCCAGAGCAGCCCACCATGCAAAACCTTATCAAATGCCGTGCTGAAGTCGATATGGACAACGTCTATGGCTTTGCCCTCAGTTCGTGTGCACCGAGGTACAGTGATAAGCTTTTGTGTGCTAAGCAGTCATCAGAAAGACAATACATGATTACAATTGATCCATTTACAGTGATAGTTACATCATAAGGGAATAACGCTCAGTGCAAGGTAAAACTAGCAAAGTCCGATCAAGGATAGTCCAAGTGTCACTAAAGAGATGGATAATAGTTCTGCACTGCTCTCTGGTTGTGGTAGAATGATTCAGTTGTCTGATAACAGTTGGGGAGAAACTGTCACTGAATCTGGAGGTGTGCGATTCATCAACCTTTTTAGTTACTTCCTCAAAAAACTCAATCAGATTTGTGAGAAACATTCTTACAGAAATATTCTTATAGAAACTTACAAAATTCTTAAGGGGTTGGATAGGCTAGATGCAGGAAGATTGTTCCCGATGTTGGGGAAGTCCAGGACAAGGGGTCACAGCTTAAGGATAAGGGGGAAATCCTTTAAGACTGAGATGAGAAATACTTTTTTCACACAGAGAGTGGTGAGTCTCTGGAACTCTCTGCCACAGAGGGTAGTTGAGGCCAGTTCATTGGCTATATTTAAGAGGGAGTTAGATGTGGCCCTTGTGGCCAAGGGGATCAGAGGGTATGGAGAGAAGGCAGGTACGGGATACCGAGTTGGATGATCAGCCATGATCATATTGAATGGCGGTGCAGGCTCGAAGGGCCGAATGGCCTACTCCTGCACCTAATTTCTATGTGAGACATAATCACCCACAGTAAAACTGTATTGACTACCCTAATCAGCCCCTTTATCCAAATGCACATACATCTTTTCCCTTAGAATATTCTCATTAACTTGCCAACTACAAACATTAGGCTTACTGGTCCCAGGCTATTCCTTGCAAGTCTTTTTAAATAAAGGAACAACATTAGCCACCCTCCAGTCTTCTGGCATCTCACGCGTACCTAATGATTCATATATCACAGCCAGGGCACACTCAATTTCTTCTCGAGCTTCCTACAATGTCCTAGGATATATCTTATCTGGCCCAGGAGATTTATCCACCTTCAGATGTTTAGCACCTCCTCGACTGTAATACTCACTGTCCTCAAGGCACATTCACTGTCCCAAGTTTCCCAGTCTTCACATCTATCGCCACAGTAAACTCGGAAGCAAAATATACATTAAGGACCTTGCCTATCTCCTTCAGCTCCACACAGCGATGACTGCTTTGGTTTCTAAGGGGATCTATTCTCTCTCTCTAGCAGGCACGTGCCGTCAGGGTAGGCAAGGTAGGCAGTGCCTACCCTGACTAAAATTATGAAATGGCAATTATTAAATATAAATAGTAAAGGCATGGGAGAATATTGCCTATGTAAGAGATCGATCTCCTAGGTAGGCATAATTCTCCGTGCCTTTCATCCGCAGCACTTGTAACACAGGAAGGTCTGTGCAGCCCACGAGCCGTCAGCGCTGCTTGAAGCCATCAGTTTCAAGGGGAGCTAAAGGCAGCTGAAATTCTGCCTTTGCAGCACTGCGCATGCGCAGCAGCCTACTGCGCATCCGCAGCGCGAGTTTCTTGGCCGGATTTTCAAATATGGACTGCCATTATTTTAATAGTATCTTAGGAAACAAAGAGTGAAGAATGGACTTAATGTACCAATAACGTGGTAAGTGCATTTCTTGGTGCTTTATGTTTTTAATACTGTATTTCCCGGGGTGGGGGGAGAGCTCCGTTCACAGTGTTTGAGGAGTCTGGTGTTGTGAAGGAGGGGATTGGGGTCAGTAACTCACTTGCCACGCTCCGGTCTGAGTGCAGGTAGATGGGACTGGGTGAGAGTAAGTGTTCGGCACGGACTAAAAAGGCCGAGATGGCCTGTTTCCGTGCTGTAATTGCTGTATGGTTTTATTGTGCGGGGAGTGAATTAGTTTGGGTGGCTGCCACAGCGCTCCGGGCATAGACAGCACAACTGGCCGCCACTTCCGAGGAAGGAAGCAGCTCGAGTGACTGCGAGTGGCCGCCAGGACCCTGCCACTTCAGCCCCTTCTGCTGGTCCCCACTCACCGCTGGCAGTGCTCTCCGTCTGAACATCTCTCACCTGCCGCTCGCCGGCCGGCTTCCCGCAAATCTTTAAATTCCGACAGCGCGTTCACGGGACCAGTTGAGGTTACTTGGCTGTGTGAATTTAAGGATTTGCGGGACGCGGTTGACATGAGCGAAGCCGACGAGCGGCAGGTGAGAGATGTTCAGACGAAGAACACTGCCAGAGGTGATCAGAAGGCGCTGAAGGGCAGCCGCTTCTGGTGTCGACCCAAGCTGCTTCTATCCCCGGATGTGGCAGCCAGTTCTGCTGTCCGTGCCCGGGGCGCTGCGGCAGCGGTGAGTGAGTTACTGATATGATCTTCGACCCTCTCCTTCTCAACACTACTGCCTTCTCGCATCTTTAATCCCTGGCACAGATTCTCCACACGCTGTGAAAGGAACTCTCCCTCCAAATGGACCTTTGAATTAGTATTGTCATTCAATAAGATGACAACTGGTTCAACGTCCCGGTGTGCTCCCGTTTTTCCCACCATCTCTCCACCTGCCTTCATCCTCCATCCCCCACCCATTCAGTAATTAAAAAATGAAGGAGATTGAGAAGCCTTGGGGAAATTGAATTGTTACTTATTTTTTATTTTTTACGAAGAGAACAATCTGCACATGCGCGGTTATTTTTTTTAAAAGCCGGCTGACTACCTACCCTGAGTAATTATTCAAGGCACGTGCCTGCTCTCTAGTCACCCTCTTTCCCTTAATGTACGTAAAATCTCTCTTTATTTCCCTTAATATTATCTACCAGTTACCTTCTTCCCCCTTTTTCTCCTATTTTCCTTCTTATGTATGCTCCTCAGTTCTTGAAACTCCACCCTGGATGCACTTGATCCCTGCTTCCTAGACATGTCCCATGCCTCCTTTTTCCTGACAAGAGCCTCAATTCCTGTTGTCATCCAAGCTTCCTTACTCCTACCTGCCTTGCCCTTCTCTCTCTATCACCAGCATGTGTGCCCTGAACTCTTGTCACTATGCTTTTAAAAATATCCCACGTTCCTTTGCCAGCAAACAACTTACTCCAATTAACTTGGGCAAGTTCCTGACTAAAGATTTAAAAATTCTAGAAAGATCATTACTAATGCCTCTGCAATCTCAACAGCAACTTCTTTCAGAACTCTGGGGTGTGGTCCATCTGGTCCAGGTGACTTCAGACCTTACAGCTTCCCCGGCACCTTCATCTTAGCAATAGTGACTGCACTCACTTCTGCCCCCTGACTCTCTTTAACTTTCTGGCACATTGCTGATGTAATCCACTGTGAAGACTGACGTAAAAACGTATTCAGTTCATCTGTGTTTTCTTTCTTCCCTATTACTGTTTCTCCAGTATCATTTTCCAGCAGACCAATGTCCACTCTTGCTTCTCTTTTACTCTTTATATATCTGTAAAAATGTTTGGTATCCTCTCTTATTGGCTAATTTTCCTTCATATTTCTTTTCTCCCCTTGCTGTCTTTTTAGTTGGCTTCTGTTGGTTTTTAAAATCTTCCCAATCCTCCAGTTTCCCACTAATCTTTGCTATTTTATATGCCTTCTCTTTTGCTTTTATGCTCTTTGACTTCCGATCTATTCCTCTCATGATTTAATACACCTCTGTAAGATCATCCCTCATCCTCCTGAGTCCCAGCCTACTCCACCTCTCCCTATAGCTCAGACCCTCTAGTTCTGGCAACACCCCCGTAAATCTTCTCTGTACCCTTTCCAGCTTGAATGAAGAAGCAGTTCAGCAGTCCTGCTAATGGGTACTCCTGCTAATTCTCGAGTTTGCACAAGAAATTATTGAAATGCCAGATGCTGTGTGAATTTTTTTTAATGATTATTGATTTCTGCCTTCATGAGGTGAATGTTAATGTTTTTTACTTTACTTTAATTGCTGCAGGGTATAATCATACTTTGTGCAAATAATTGTGCAAAGCAGGTTGGCTGGTTGGCAGAAAACAAAGAGTGGCAATAAAGGGTGCTTTTTCTGGTTGGCTGCCAGTGACTACCGGAGTTCCGCAGGTGTGGGTGCTCGGACCACTACTCTTCACGTTGTATATTAATGATTTGGATGAGGGGATTGAAAGCTTTGTGGCCAAGTTTGCAGATGATAGGTGCAGGGGCAGGTAGTATAGACAGTAGGGTAAGCTAGAATGCAGACATAAACTCCAAAAGCCTTTTGGTGATTATCAACAGTGGACTATCAACAGTATACTACCTGAAGATTACCTGCCACTCCAAACGCACTTTGCTTTGCAGGACCATCTCTTGGATGTAGTAAGTTCTGTTTTTCCCTTTTTGCATTTGGAACAGGTAGACCTGGACTGTAGTTCGTGATTGTGGACAGAAGGCCATGTCCAGCATAGTCAGCCCACTGTTCGCCTAATCCTCCTGAAGGTATTAACTGTGAAACTGTTACTTTGGGTAGCAGTGATGATTCCCTCCAAGTGTGAGAGATTTTCCAATAATTTTGAAGAAGTAATCATTTTCAGATATTAAACCACAATTAGATTTATTAATTTTGCCTTCATGACTAACTGTATTGAAACTTAAACGTGTGTCTGCTTTACTTGTCCAGTACAATAACCACTACAATAATTCCTCAGGCCAGTTGTAATGCTGTTATTCAAATGCACTAGATTTTATCTTTATAACTTTTTATTATTTTAAGAAATGTTATTATAAATTAAAAATCCACTAGGATTGTGTAAATTCATTTTTATCTTATCCTACTGTGGCACCTCATAAAAGTATTTATTTTAAGGAGGAATTCAGGAACCTGTCCAGATATTGGCAAGGTATTTCTACAATGTTGAAGCCATTTTTTTATTGACAAACCTGTAATTTCCTCCCGACATCACTGTGAAGATCTTGTTGTACTAGAACATGCATTTATTTTATGCTTTATTGCTTATTTTCACAGAGCTTCTTGTCTCGCCCACTAACTCACCATTTCGAAGGATTTAATAGAATACAGATTTTAAAGCTGTTGACCCAAGATCCAATGAAGATTTGGCAGTTTTTAGGTGAGTGAGAAAGATTTTTTGGTATTATTTGGAGAGTTTGAAGAGATTGTCATCATTATAAGATTAAAATATTCGATTTCATAGGTGGCATATACCACTTCAGCACATCAAAATCATCTCAAGATCAGAAACGGAATGAGAAATCCAAAGGGAGAAGCCCTGAAGAAGATGAAGGTAGTTAAATATTCCGTTTATTTTTGAAAATAAATGTTTTATTTAAAGGTGACAAATATAAATTCCTAACATGTTCCATTGAAAAGTAAAAAGAAAACTGTTTTAGGACTGGGCATGGGAGAAAGGATAATGAGAGATGTATTTTGTAAATTGGAAGAATGAGTCAGCTATGGAGGGGAAAAGTCTTGATCACATTTCGCAACTTCGGACATTTCAATGTACTTTGTCATTAGCAAAATAGGCCTGAAGAGTAGTCACTGTTGTAATGTAGGATTCCAGATGTGTAGGGGTTCCAGTGAGTAGAATCTGGGCTTAAAATGCAGCCATTGACAGGATTGAAGAGAAAGGCAAATCAGATAATGTGGCTTTGGGAAAATGAATATCCAGTGGCAGAAGTGGAGAATTATAGACTGCGAAGACATGATACTCATGTCTTCGCCTTTCTAATTTAGAGCAACAGAACTCTAAACCAAAGTAGCACCGCAAGAATACCTGAGATCCATATATACAATATTGTGTAATAAAAGGATTAAGGATGAATATTTTCACAATGTATCTTTTACTTCTGTATTAATAAATATATCTTTAATGTTCTTATGAAACATCATAATTTTATTTTCATTCTAAATCCATCAAAGCATTTGTTCTGATGTTAGACAAATTCTGTTAATGATATTGAACCCAGTGAACTGGTAACGCATTATTTTCTCCTTCTTGCATCTTTCCAGTATCCGGTTACATGGTATGATTCTTTTTCTTTTCAAAACAGAAGAGAAAAGGAGGCGGGAGAGGGAGGATCAAATGTACAGAGAACGACTGAGGACCTTATTTATAATAGCTGTTATAATGAGCTTATTGAACTCCATTAACAGCAGTGGAGGAAATATCTCATGGAATGATTTTGTTCAGGAGATGTTGGCAAAGGGTGAAGTGGCCAGGGTCCAGGTTGTTCCAGAGAGTGATATTGTAGAAATCTACCTTCACCCAGGAGCTGTAGTATTTGGTCGACCGGTAAGCTGTTAAACATTTTCTTTGGATATATATTGTAATATGTTTGTTGTGTACTATCACTCTTCAAAATGGTTTGAAGAATGTATGCTTAAATTGTCACCTTACCATACTTACTGGAGCTGGTTTCATGCTCCAAAGTCTCATGTAGTGACAGGGAGGATTGGGAATAACTTTCAAGATATAATTAGGTTTGACAAGAGTAAGAATGATTTCATGTTTTGTGGATTCACTGAACAGAATTTTCTTTTTTGCTGCCTAAGTGAGACATGCACAGGAAGTTTATTGTTGCTAGTCCTAAACAACGCCATAAATCTGGCTTTTATGCTGAAATTTCAACAGTTTCATTCCCCCCCACAGATGCTACTTGGCCTTTGGGTGCTACCAGCAAATTGTTTGTCGTGTTAAATAATAAGTGTGTCGCCCAACACTGCAGATGCTGGTTTAAATCGAAGGTAGATACAAAATGCTGGAGTAACTCAGCAGGACAGGGGAGGTGAGAGGAGAGGGGTGGTGAAGAGGGGAGGAAAGGGAGAGGCGGCGGGAGGGGAGAGGTGGAGTGGAGAGAGAGGGGAGGGAGAGGTGGGGAGGGGGAGTGAACGGGGAGTGGGGGGAAGAGTAGCGGGGAGTGGTGCGAGAGAGAGAGGGGGAAGGTGTGGGGGGAGATGGGGGGGAGGGGGAGGGAGGGGTGAGGAGAGAGAGGGAGATGGAGGGGGAGAGGGGAAAAGGGGAAGGGGAGGGGGTAGGGGTGGGGAGGGGGGGGTGAGAGAGGCGGAGGGTTCAGATGTAAATGCGATCCATTCCGATTGGACATCTGTGAGCATTGGGCATTGTGACATCACACGATGGAATGTTTACCAACATTCTATGGGTGAGAGCAGTTTGATTTTTTAAAATTTTGAAATATTTAGGGGGGGGGGAAGGATTTTATTAAAAATGTGTACGTAACAGTGTCTAAATGTAATGAGTGCATTAGTGAATGTAAAAGCGTAATCTCTAGTCACACACTAAGCGGGGAAGGGGGAGAGAAGTGAAAGAGTAGGGAGGGAGGGTGGGGGAGAGGGATAGGGAGAGTGGTGGAAGAGGGACAGAGGAGGAGGGGAAGAGGGGGGGGGGAAAGAGGGAAGGGGGGTGGGGAAGAGAGGGAAGGATGGATGGGGTGAGAGGAGGAGGGGGAGGGGTGAGAGAGGGAGATGGAGAGGGGGAGGGTGAGAGAGGGGAGGGAGGGAGGAGGGAGATGGGGTAGGGGAGGGAGGGGGAAGAGTGTGGAGGGAGGGGGAGAGGGGTGGGGGGAGAGAGGGGAAAGAGTGGGGAGGTAGTGAGGGGGAGGGAAGGGACAGTCCATCTATTCCCCACTCCCTATCACCCCCAATCCTCTTTCTCTATTCCCATACAAATGATCACGCACTTCGACACAGGCTGCGGGGGGGGGGGGGGGGGTGGGGGCTGGGGCTGGGGCAAAGGCAGATGTAAATGAGATCCATTCCGATTGGACATCTGTGAGGGATGGCATTGTGACATCATACAATGGAACGTGCTGGAACATCAGGCGGGGGGGGGGGGGGGGCTGGTGGAAGGGCAGATGTAAATGAGATCCATTCCGATTGGACATCTGTGAGCCTTGGGCATTGTGACATCACACGATGGAACGTTCACCAACATTCTATGGGTGAGAGCAGTTTGATTGTTTTAAGATTTTGAAAAATTGGTGGGGGGGAAGGATTTTATTTAAAATTGTGTACTTAAAAACGTCTAAACGTAACGCGGAGCACATTTGTGAATGTACAAGCGTAACGTCTGGCGAAATGGAAAAAACGTCGGCGTCTGAGGGTCCGGTTTTGGCAGAGCAGGGGATCAAAGGGCGAAAATCCTTATCTGAGAAAAAAACGGAATGCGGCAGCCGGACTGTGGTCGGCAGACACACACACACACACACACACAGTTTTAAAAGTATATAGATGCAGTATTATTGTAAAATGTAATACATTTTCTCATGAACCAAGTTTAAAGGGTTCATTGGAAACAAACCCAGTGAGCCAGATGACAAACCACTGGGATTTCTGAAAATTTAAATAGCAGATGATCAGAATGTCACTGTAAATAGCATGGATAAAATGGAAAGTGTGCAGAAAGGAACTGCAGATGCTGGAAGAAGTCTCGACCTATTCCTTGTATCCAGAAATGCTGCTTGTTACTCCAGTATTTTGGGTCTATTCTGGATACAATGGAAATTATGGGTATCATATAAGTGAGTTCAGCTCCCCCCTCCAATACGGAACAGTCTTTCCATTATTTACAAAGTACAAATCAGGAAAATGCAGTCTCAGTTTGCTTAGATGAGCACAGATATAGCTGCACTCAAAAAAACTTGATGCTGTTTAGGACAAAATCATTTGCTTAAGTGAACCTTACACACTATCCAAAGTATTTACTCCCACCACATGCATAACAGCAGTTGTGTGTACCATTTTCACCTATGCTACTGCAATAGCACATTTGCAACTCACGGCTATTTCTATCAAACAATACGCGGTCAGCAGCACCTCCCAAATATCAAACACACCCTGACCCGATAACAGACCATTCATTTGTCTTCATGTTTGAATCCTGGACCTTCCCAATACTGTCATCAAATGCAGCAGTTCAAGAATGTGGTCCACCAGTTCGGGATGGGCAACAAATGATGTCAGAATATTGGAAATAAACTATAAAGTACTTGAATATTTCTTGGCAGTAAGACAAGATGAAATGGACATTAAAAAATGTTCTTTCCACTCAATTTTAGTTTTTAAAACAGTTCAAAAGCATTTGGAAGAATTAAATGGCTTACTGAAACCATTTGTGCAGTTCTGGTACATATATGAGAATTATTCATAATAATGACAAGATTAATTATTTTGGCAAGCTTCTCTCATCAACTTTTTAGTGCTAAATTGATAGTTGTTTATTGGCTTTATTTCCAAATTCCAAATCCATTGCTTCAGGCATTTTCTGTTTACAATTATTGTCATGTTCTGTGCACTCTAGGGTGTGTACAGGTGCTCCCCGATTTATGATGTTTCGACTTGCAATAATTCGACTTTATGATCTGCAAACGCGCGGCGACGGCAGCTTCCGGCCACGTGATCGACATGTATTAAATGCGTTTTCGACTTGCGATATTTTCGGTTTATGATGGTTTATCTGAACATAACCCTATCTTAGGTCGAGGAACCCCTGTAATTAGCAATGTTACAAAATTTTGAGATTTAAAAAATCAAGTCTGCAATTTATCCCATCACATAAAGCATAAAAAGAAGTTTAATTTGACACCTAATTCATTTTCATATCTTGAGTATTAAAAAAGTTTTGGCATTTTCATACTCGGAAATTAGCATCTTGTTCCCTATTGCTTTTCCATTGACTTAGCACAAAAGCTGTGATCAAGGACAGTCAAAAGCCCATAACTTTCTTAAAAATTAAGAGAACTGAATGACATTTTCAGTTATTATAGATTGAAGCATTCTGAAACAAATATGAAACAATCTTACTTGGATGACCTGAAATTAAAGCATATAATTAGTTAGTTACCTTGTAGCTAATTGCAAAATTGAATTACTAGATCTAAACATCTATCCATTTCTTAAGAAAAAGTTAACATTTTTAAAAAGCCTAAGTGTCCAAATTCACACAAGAATTCACAATATAACATGATTTTGAAATCTCATTGTCATTAATTTATAGGCCAAATGGAAGGAATTTAGTGTTTAATTCCCGCAAATTAATGGCCATTTAAATCATCTTGCGAGTGAGTTTTTATGGAACGCGATCGATTGGAACGTTGCGGTGAATTTACACCCCATATCGGCAGGAAAAATACTACTGGTTCGTATCTTTTCTGTCACCTTTTCGCAACATGAAATTTTGAATAAAGGCATCCTAAGAAGCAAGTTTATATGAAAAAACAAACAGTGTACCTTGCCTTGTCCCCTACGTGAGATCCATCCCGTTGTCGGCGTTGACAGCATTAGAAGATGATTTTAATTTTACTCCTTTTAATTTTTCCAGCGCTAATTTTAATAAACTTAATAAAATGGCAGTTGAAGCGATTTTTCTTCAGCAACTAAAAAGCCTGTTCAAAATTGATTTGAATAGTCTGAAGAAAAATCGCATTTTAAACCCGCCCACCTCTCAAAGGAGCCAAAGTCGCGCACACGGCCAGTGACAGAACTGCTGAAGGTAAGTTTTGTAACATACCTACTGTAATGGTAAAGAGCCTCACACTATCGTTGACATAAATGGGAAGCAGTGCGTTCACAACTTGAGTGTTGCATTCAATTTCTGTATCTCAATGCTGAATAACTAGATATTATTTGCTTACACAAGTGACAGAGCTAAATAATTTTTGTCGTTCGTTGTTTCTTTAGAGCTTTATTGAAATTAAATTTAAATGTTAAAGCTTGTACATTTGTGAAATTAGGCACATTTTATTTTTAATTGGAAGGAAAATATCTACTTTCTAATAATCTAGTGATTTTAGAAAGTATTTTAAATGGCATGTTCCTTGTAAGGTTTAAACTATTTCCAGTTCAAGTAACTCACTCTTTCACTGATGGTACAGAATCATCAGGCAATAGCAAAACTCCTCTCTTCCAGCTTTCTTAACTTCCCCCCCCCCCCCCCCCCCCCCCCCCCAACCATAATCTGTCTGAAGAATAGTCCCAAACTGAAATGTCACCTATCCATGTTTTCCAGTGATGCTGTCTGACAGTACTGTGTTACTGCAGCACTTTGTGTCTTTTTTGTAAACCAACATCTGCAGTTCCTTGTTTCTACGCCAAAACTCTCATAGTCTGTAAAATGCGAATTAATTTTTGGAGAAATTTGAAAAACACAATGCAACTGGTAGAGCTGCTGCCCCACAGCACCAGAGACAGGGGTTCGATCCTGACCTTGGGGACTGTCCGTGTGGAAATTGCATGTTCTTCCTTTGACAGTGTAGGTTTCCTACGGGTACTCTGGTTTCCTCCCACATCTCAAAAGACGTGCAGGTTAGTAGGTTAACTGACCTCTGTAAATTGCTCCTAAAGTGTAGGGAGTGGATGAGAAAAGGGCTAACATGGAACTAGTGTGAATTGGTGATTGATGGTCTGCGTGCTGTATCCATGCTGTATCTTTAAACTAAAACAAAGCTACTGAAATCTATTCAAAGATCATCAATATTTTCCCCAACTACAAAATAACTAACTTTTGACATGCATATGATCTCATAATCAGAAGATAGACAAAAATGCTGGAGAAACTCAACGGGTGAGGCTGCATCTATGGAGAGAAGGAATAGGTGACGTTTCAGGTCGAGACCCTTCTTCAGCTATATCAGAACAATCAGAAGAAATCCTTTGTACGCTGCCAAGATGTTAACGTGAAAGAATTGATGAAACATGCTGGCAGATTGTTCATAGTATATAGTTCACAAGCCATTTGGCCCACAATGTCTGTGCTGAACATGATGGAAAGACTAATGCCAATCTGCCCGCACATAATACATATCCCTCCATTCACTGCATATCTATGTGCCTATCCAAAAGTTCTAGGCACTCACCAACCACCTTCTATGTAAAAAAAAAACTTGCCTCCACACATTTAAACTTTGTTCTTCTCACCTTAAAATCATGTAGTATTTGATATTTCTGTCCTGGGAAAGATTCTGACTGTCTACCCTATCTCTGCTTCTATCAGATCTCCACTCAAACCACGATGTTCCAAAGAAAATAATCCAAACCTTTTCCCTCTTCCTGTACCTAATACCTCTAAGCCAGACATCATTCTGGTAAACCACATCTTCACCCTTTCCAAAACCTCCACATCCTTCCTGTACTGGGGTGACTACAACTGCATACAATACTCCATATGTGGCCTAACCAAATCTTATAAAGCTGCATCATGTCTTCATGATTCTCGTAATCAATGCTCCAACCAATGAAGGCAAGAATGCCATTTGCTTTCTTTACCACTCTATCTACTTGTGTTGCCACTTTAAGGGAATAATGGACTTGGAACCCAAGATCCCTCTGCGTCAATGCAGTTATGCCATTAAACGTACACTTTCCTCTTACATTTGACCTCCCAACGTGAAATGCCTCACACTTGTTCCAATGTAGAAAGCAGTTTGATCTTATTCTGCTCTCATCTTTATTTTTAGTTGAGATTTGATGTTGAATAATTATGAATAAGTGCCTTGATCCATATGTTTTGCTCTGCTTGCTTTTCCACTAGTTTGTTCTTCTTTTGAAATCTGTAACTTATTTGATTGTAATTAGACTGAAGTTATCTCAGAAAATACAGCTGCAAAATAATGATGGAAAGAGATTAAGTTGCATCACCAATAGTTTCTTTATATTTGTTGATGACATTTAACTTTTGCAACTTATTTTGTAGCGATTAGCCTTGATGTATCGAATGCAGGTAGCAAACATCGATAAGTTTGAAGAGAAGTTACGGTCTGTTGAAAATGAGCTTGGGATTGACGGAAAGGACAGGATCCCAGTGTCATACAAACGCACAGGTTTCTTTGGAAAGTGAGTTTATCTATTATTATTGAAGGTTCTGGGGGGTGGGGGAACAAAACATAATAATTTCCATGGTCTAAGTAGAAATTTACAGAAACATTAGCACAATAGGTCACATATTGGTGAGATGCCCATTAAGAAAGAGGACATGTATTTCTAAATAAGGAAAGATAAACGTTTTAACTCATTCATGGAATTAGATTATGCTGCTTTGAGAGTAGCATTTTGAGCTTGACGTTCTGAATCTTAGAAGATTGAACTAAATGTTACTTTTGTTTCTTCAAATTTGTCCATCAGTTTAACAAATGCGTTTTTTTGCATTGCGAGTCAGGTTCAGATTGATTAAATAGGAAATTTAATGATTCTGCATTTGACATCTGTTGGCAAAGGAGTGAAAATATTTTTGAGTATTTCACAGGAGATGTATGTTAACAATTATGCCTTTGATTTCATTACTCTGTCTATTGTGCATGTTAGGTCATGGATACAAATGGGTAAGGGAGATGGGTATAGAGAATCAAAGTATAGGACAAAATGAGATGTGGAAACATTGGATCAGAATTTAGAATTGTAATACAGTGTAAATTACTTCTTTTATTTACAGAAAGTCAAGGATAAAAAGTTTAGTTAGATCCAGAAGGAAGTTGCATCAAATTGACAGAAAATGTAGCAGGCTGAAGAATTCAGCAAATATGGGCAAAACTATCAGTTTAGAGAATGTGGGAAGATAATTGGGGCTCCACAGATGTTTGAACCTCTGAAAATGGGCGAGGCCAAGTTGCTGAATATATTTAAGAAGGAGATGGGTAGTTTTCTGAAGATAAAGAATATCAAGGGTAAGAAGAGAGCACACAACAACAATATTGACAAAGAGGAACAGCCATGACTGTGTTGAATTGCAGAGCTGGCTCCTAGGGCCAGATGACTGCACTCTGTTGCTTTTCTATGTTTCTAACGAACTTCAATAAGATGTAGCTATCGTGCTTGTAATTGAAATTGCTGCAAGGCTGATTTTAGTCAAATTGTAATTTATGAACTCATAATTAGCTTTTTTCCTCCATAGTGCACTGTATGCCATGGGGATGGCTGCAGTGGGAGTGGCAATTCTGTGGTACATATTTCGGCTTGCAGGAATGGCTGGAAGAGAAGGTGGATTTAGTGCATTTGTAAGTAAGCTTAGTAATATAAAGTTAACTTTAGTTTCTTTGAATCATCCATATGCTTATATAACATACATTAGTGTAGGGTGTCCAGTCAAAGTTTATATTTTAGTGTTATTTGGTTTTTGCAACTATCATTTAATGTGGAATATGAATATTTTTCATTGTTGAGATGCCGTAATGTTTGCAACCATGCATTTTGTTTTGTTAAATGTCATTTATGTGTTCTGAAGTATGTTTTGGACCTTTTGGACGAGTGGCCATAATCCCCATAGAAAAACATTTTGGAATTTTGACCTTTGAACGGTAGGAAGGAAATCCAGTGCAGTATTTCTTGATACACACCTGAGAGTCACCTGTTTGCTATACAAACATAAGTTCTACAGATTACCTCAAGGATTTAAACCTCTTTGATTTTAGTCTTCTAGCTGTGGGGATTTTTAAAATGTGCCATGAAAATTATCCTGATATTCATTATCCTTTCTTCATCTGCAGGACACATGTTGCTGCTGGATGAGTTGGATGTGACTTATTTATTTGTTTTATCAAGAGCTGATCTCCAGCTCTTTCCTCACCCCACTGCCCCAACAATCTTGAAGCTACTTTCATTTTTTGCTTCATTTTATAATGTTGAGATTTAGAAACATAGAAAATAAGTGCAGGAGGAGGCCATTTGGCCCTTTGAGCCTGCACCGCCATTCATTGTCATCATGTCTGATCATCCACAATCAGTAACCCGTGCCTGCCTTCACCCCATATCCTTTTATTCTGCTAGCCCGCAGAGCTCTATCTACCTCATTATTCAAATCGTTTAAACTCGTTGTTTAAATTATTTGTTTAATCATTATTTCTTGAAATATTAAAGATGTAATTCTGATGTAACTCTGACAAGGTTATCAAAATTCTGTCTTTATCGAGTAGATTTGTATTATTATTATTATAAAATATCCAGTTTTCTTCATACCTGTGGATTTACTCATATTTATTTTTTTCCAATCGATTTGCAAAAACAATTGTGGAGAAAAGGTACTTGTTGATAAAGATTATTATGTAGAACTATACGGTGCTTATGTGCTTTGATCAATGTTATGTTTTTCAACAAATGCATAGAATCAGCTAAAAATGGCTCGTTTCACAATTGTGGATGGAAAGTCTGGGAAAGGAGTTTCATTTAAGGACGTGGCAGGAATGCATGAGGCCAAGCTGGAAGTTAATGAGTTTGTCGATTACCTGAAGGTGTGAAAACTAATTTTTTTTAAATAAATTCTATTTGAAAGCAGCTTGCTTTTGGCTTAGATCTGAAACAACAATCCTTTTCCATGTTTAGTAAAGTTCCAATTTCACCTGCCATTCCCTATGAAACAATTGCTCATTGCCAGCCACGTGAATAAGTTAGGAGTTATATTTTGAAATATCATAAAAGTATGCAACGATTTTTCATGATGCTGTATTTACACAATAACATAATTTGCTGATTGGAAATAGTATTTTCCTCCCGCTTGAAAATCAGCAAATTAAGACGAATTGTAGACAACAATAGCGAGAAGATGGTGCAAATGCAGTTTTCAGTGGATAACACAACAAACTGGACTGTGTTGCCCTTTTATTGATCAGTGATAACTTAACTTCGTGTCAGATTAAATTTCAATGTGATTCTAGAAATAACCAACTGTTAAGATACAACTTATTGCAGCATGGTAAATGCATTGTGCAGCTGTGCCTTGTCTTTGACTAACTGGTGGAAGATTTAGAGGTCTAGCTGAATATATATCTCATATGCTGCTCTGCTAATTCTGCCGTGAGAGAATAATGTAGAAGAAAAAACAAAAAATAGATTCTTTCATGCAGACCTTTACAGAATGGGTGAAAATCACCTGGAAGTCTGCTGAGTAAAAAACACAAATCAATGAAAATCTTGCTTGCAGCAACATTGCAGACATAGAGACATACAATACACAATAAAATGAATTATACATAAATTATCCAAGACAGCCAAAAGAAAAAGACATTAATGCAAAAACACACTTGGAAAACAAAAGTACATGATTGTGCAAGAGGTGGTCCACAGTCATAATGTCTAACAGTCCCTTCAGTCCAACTTGCCCATGCCAACTAAAATGCCCCATCCAAGTAATCCAATTTACCTGTGTTTGGCCCATATCCCTCTAAACCTTTCCTTTCCATGTACCCGTCCAAATAACTTTTAAATGTTTTTATTGTATCTGCCTCAGCTATTTCCATGGTTTGCTATGTGGGATATTATGTTCCACAACCAAGACGGTTGATGAAGGCAAGGCCATAGATCTTGTCTATATGGACCTCAACTATGCAATAAGGTTCCGCATGGTAGGCCCTCTCTGGAAGGTTGCATCACATGGCATCCAAGGAGAGCTGGCTGAATGGATAGGGGATTAGCTTCATGGAAGGAAGCAGAGGGTTTTCGTTTTTTTTGGACTGGAGGAATGGACCCCAGTGACAAATTTTGATTTTGCTTCAGATTCCAGTATATGCAGTCTCCTGTTCTTTTATGTTGGCTTAGGTTTATGGCCCTGGTAGACATGCCAAATCATGAAGATTAACAAAAAACAAATATTGAACAAATTAAACCAGGGCATTCCTTAAATATAGAAGTTCCCGTAGCATTTCTATCGGCTCAAATATGAGTTCACTATACCTACAGTTCATTGGTTTCTTATTACATTTCACTTCTTCTTTCGTTGTGCGTGCGCAGCCTAAAGTTGTAGGACGACTTGTTCTATTTGATCTTCCGTTTGTGCACGTCGAGTTGATTGCATTAGTCGAAACAGGGTGGACCACGTGAAGGTTGCAATCTTCCACCCCATTACATTTCACTGTTGGAATAGCACTTTTGGAGGCATAAGCAGAAGAAAAAACTGTTGGTGCATCATTTGGAAAGGAAAAAAAGTGAAGTTGTATATTGTTTTGTTTCAGAGCCCAGACCGTTACTTGCAACTGGGTGCCAAAGTTCCAAAGGGAGCTTTATTGCTGGGACCACCGGGATGTGGAAAAACACTTCTGGCAAAAGCTGTTGCATCTGAAGCCCAGGCTCCTTTCTTAGCTATGGCTGGGTCAGAGTTTGTGGAAGTGATTGGAGGTGAGGAGAAATTAGTTCCAAAGAAAGATGTAGAGTTATTAAATTAAAGAGATTTATTGTTTATGCCTTGTCCATAAAATGTCACGGAAGATGTTCAATGGACAGCTAAGCATGCACTAGCTTTGCTTTCTTTCAAAACTGTAAGTAGTCTTTTCAAGGCTGTAAATCTGCCGGGCATTCAGAATCATTTAAAAACTGTTTAAAAATAAACAATTCAATTTAAAAAAAAAAAATGAAAAGAGTATCTAAAGATTTTAACTTTTTAAATTATCACATTTTTAGAAGTGTAGCTTGCCTTTTTATATCCTTTATTATTACTCTGAGCTATAAAATTGACATTCGTATGAACAGACTTGCATCCCTGTTATGGGTTCAATCTAGTTGGGAGGCCATGTTGCAGTTGGTGAGACTGCATTTAGAATATTGTGTTCAGTTCTGGGCACCATGTTATAGGAAAGATATTGTCAAGCTTAAAAGGGTTCCGAGAAGATTTACGAGGATGATGCCAGGACTAGAGGGTGTGAGCTATAGGGAGAGGTTGAGTAGGCTGGGTCTTTATTCCTTGGAGTGCAAGAGGATGAGGGGTGATCTTATGGAGGCATATAAAATCATGAGAGGAATAGATTGGGTAGATGCACAGAGTATCTTTTCCAGAGTAGCGGAATCAAGGACCAGAGGACATACAGTAGGTTCATGGTGAAGGGGAAAAGATTAAATAGGAATCCGAGGGGTAACTTTTTCACAGAGTGTTTGGTGGGTGTATAGAACAAGCAGCCAGATAAGGTTGTTAAGACTGGGACTATCCCAACGTTTAGGAAACGGTTAGACAGGTACGTGGATGGGACAGGTTTGGCGGGATATGGACCAAGCGCAGGCAGCTGGCACATGTTGGCTAGTGTGGGAAAGTTGGGTTGAAGGGCCTGTTTCCACACTATCACTCTGTCTCTAGTGAAGATCCAAGAACATGTTCCCTATTGTAAATCCTGAGAAATCACATTATTGACTCATTGTTGTATTCCATGCAGAGTCCAGCACCAGAGCATAGCTGGGAAAGTACCAGTGGAGTTTGACCATTAAGATTGGGATTTTTGGATTTGCTTGGAACTCCCAAAAATTGCAGCTGCTTGCATGAATAAGTTCTCTCAAAATGTGTGGCAGTGATTATAGTTGGCTAATGTTCAGCCGAAAGAGTACTGAAAATAAAGTTCAAACGTAAATGGAATGTTATAATCTTCAGATAGTCTTTAAGCGTTGTAACTAGCGTTTAAAAAGGTTGGGATAATAATGGCTCGAAGGTTGGTTCCATTGCAATATTTTAATGCAAGTATATTTGCTGTACAGACTTCAAAAAGTCAGACTATAACAGAGCATAATTACAAAATGGAGACAATGTTCAGAAACGGTTTCTTTACAAAAGTGCTACCAGATGTTAGAAATAATTTGCATTTGAATAGGGGATTTTACATGCTTGCAGTCTCAAATTGTTTCAGCACCATTTTTATTTTTTCTGAGGCCACTATTTTGCAAATTCACTGAGATTCTACCAATGGCAATGCGATAACAATGTCCATTCAATCTAAAAATCTACAGGCAGTTGGTGGTCTTTGATTAATGCCTCATTTGAACAGTGGCATTTGCAATAATGTAACATTCCCTCCACACCATTTTGCCGTATCTTCCTGGAGTATGCGTTGCTGTGGGTAAATATAGATTTTAATACACATTCTTGCAATCAGAAAGAAGATGATTAATATTTGAGCCAACAACTTTAATTTTGAAGTATTCTTAATGAAAGTGACCCATTGAGTATAAATGCAAGAACATGAACAAATACCATCTACCTAATTGGAAACCTTTGAGCTATCTTTAATGTTTAAAACAGTATCTGCAATGCCTTCCTACACATTTAATCTGACTTTATCAGGCTTCATCTTACACTAAATGTTGTACCCTTTATCTGTACACAGTGGATGGCTTGATTGTAATCATGTCTAGCCTTTTCTAAAGAAAGTAAAAGCTTTTTACTGTATCTCAGTACACATGACAATAATAAGCTAAAGTAAATGTATTCGTACCATCTCATGCTGGTTTCCCAGTATATCCTATGTTTTCCTGCAGAAATAATATTATGACCATGGGATTTCAATTTTGTGATTGGTTCTGCAATATATTTTGGTGCTGACTGCTCCGCTTATATGAAAAATGATAATTTGGGACCTTATTTCTCACCAATGAAAGCATTTACGGTTATATCATGAATCACTATCCTTTTAAACACAGGTTTCTAACAATTCTCTGGAAAATATTATTTCAAAATGTTTCATTGCAGGTCTGGGTGCAGCAAGAGTACGAAGTTTGTTTAAGGAAGCTCGAGCTCGTGCCCCATGCATTGTGTACATTGATGAAATTGATGCAGTGGGCAAAAGACGATCAAATAACATGTCTGGTTTTGCTAATACTGAAGAAGAACAAACATTGAATCAACTGTTGGTCGAAATGGATGGTTCGTATTACACATTGGTACAATTGAGCTGCAAACTTGTGTGGTAATATATTCATTATTTTATTTAAAATATTATATTCTGTTGCTGAGAATTGTTAGAAATGTGCAGTCTATTGCATGATAAATGATTGGTGTTGAATGCAAATAGTGATCGGTTTGTATGGTTATGTTTGTGTCCTTCTTGGTAGTCCTTAAGATTCTGGAATAATGGTGCTTCTGTTCTAAGGGTGAAGAGCATAAGTTATTGAGCTTATTCTTATTGAAAGTACATCCAAAACTAAGAGAACCAATGTAGTTTCAATCACATATTTGTGAGAACTTTGAAGGATTTGACAACCTTACTAGATTTTAACTGTGTAAATACTAATACTGTCTGGGATTATTTCCACACATGGCATATAAAGCATGAATTCCAAAAATTTGTTGATTGTCATATTTGAGACACTGTATATCACAGAACGTTAAACGCATGGCTTATGTACATTTAATGCAGTATATATTTAAATATTTGAAACACTGCCTCTTTCCTGTAGTAGAACCATCTGGCCTAATTGAAACATTGCACACTGTGTTATTTTGAACAGGCATTGGCACAACAGATCATGTAATAGTTCTGGCTTCAACCAACCGTGCTGACATTTTAGACAATGCCTTGATGCGACCTGGTCGGTTGGACAGACACATATTTATTGACTTTCCTACATTGCAGGTACTGATGTATATGAGCATAAAATATTTATTATTATTATTAGTTTACTATCTCATCAACTTACTCTTAAACTATATTTTTGCTTTCCTTTTGAAGCTGCATTTTAATCATTCAACTAAAGCATAAGTTCATCCAGACCTTAGCTAGTATTGGAAAATATAATACTTGTGCAAAACTACTCCATCTTACCTACATTTACTCTTTCTCACGATACTTTTGTTTAGAAAGGTGGTCTGTAATCTTTGTTATTTCCAACTCAATTTACCCAAACAATAATTTATTTATTTTTTGATTGAAGTGGGAATAATTTTGTAAAATGCTGTCATTTAATTGGGTTTTATTTTAAGCCAAGTGAATGGAAATGAGGGGAAATATGTTGCTGCACAGCTGAGGATGTGTTGGTTTTAAAATAAATCAGTGCACGTCATAAAGAGGTTTCACACATTTAGAACTCTTAAAATTAAAGCTATGGTTGGTGGGCTAATGGTTAAAAATATTTATTGAAGAACTTTGACTGCATTTCAGCTCAAACTATTATTTAAAAAAAAGACTAAATCAATAACATCAGTACTACTTGCATTTGTCTTTATTATTTTCAGGTTGCTGGCAAGGTCAGCATTTATTGTTTTTGTCTGATTATGAAGGATAGGTTTGTCATCTTCCTCCTTAAATCACTACGGTTAATATGTTGAAGGTATTTTGTCTGTGTGGTTAGGTTGCAATTTCCAGAATTTCAACCTTGCAGTAATGAAGACAAGGAGATTTGTAATTTGAGCTTAGGATGGTTTGTGTGAGTTGGAGGTGACATTGTTTCTTTGTGCCTTCTCCATTTTCTAATTTCTTGACATGAGAAATCATTGGTTTGGGAGTAGCTTTCAGAGAAGCCTTGGTGCAGTGCATTTTGTAGATGCCACATACAGCAGCCTATTTAAATTGTTTGTGGGTGGGATGCTTTTGGCAGAACTTGCCATTTTACAGACTGCACTCTCCATAGATTGAAATGTTACTATTACATTTCTAAATTCTGCCACATTAATGATTGGAAACATTTAGTTGGCTAGTTACATGCTATGATATATTCACCTGACATATTTGCAGTATATAGGAACTGAGTTCATATAGATTTTCTGATTAACACTGACCCTCAGAATGTGAGAGGATGGTGTATTTTGACAATGGGAATACCCTTGACTAGCAAGGGGAAGCGGTTAGATTCTCATATTGGAATTGATTGTTGTCTGGCATTTATATGCAACAAATGTTATTTCCCATTTACAAGCCCAAGTCTTGGTGTTCTTCATGGACTGCTTGCTTCCTTATCTGTGGAGTTACTCATTAACCCATTGCAGTTGTCAAATTATCTGTCTTTATAATGGAGGACAGATTATAGCTGAAGATTATTGGCCAAGAATATTAAGTTTATGTATGATGTTAATGTGACTGCATCGTAAAACTGTGTGTGTGTTCTCTGTGTATGTGGAAGAATATAAATGTATTTAAAGTAGCTCGGAGAAGTTTTACTTGATTAAAACCCAGATGCTTGGGGTCCAACAATGTGTCTACAAGCAATCTGTGGCAGTTTACAAAGAGCTAGAAAGGACTTTTAAAAAGCAGTCATAGAACACAAGACCTTTGGAAACAAAGCTTTCTACTTTGAAGGCCTCCTGTTGTCCAATGCAGTTATTGTGCAAAGGGAGGCCTTTGTGATAAAACTTTTCCTGAAATAATTCCAGATAAATTCTCTTGATGGAGAAGGAAATTAAAGCCGGACCTCTCTAGATGTCCAAAAGGCAGACCCATAGGCAGACCCTTTTGCTATGGTCTGATCTCTGGCTGGATGTCTGGCCTCATTTCTGAACCCCTTGTCCAGACTTTGACCGAATACTTGGGCTGCATTCCTGGTACATCTTCTACATACTTCTCCATTGAGAAGTCAGAGGAGGATATGCTAGAGAACTTGAGAGGGGACTTGTTCATGTTAAGGAAGTAGGCAATTACAACTATGGTGATTAAAGAAGAATCTCCACTATATCTCACAGCATGTCTGCTATATGTCTCTTCGCCATGGTTCTTTACACCTGCCTTATCCCAATGGTTAAAGAGCTGTTTCCCAAATCTCTGTTCATGCATGGTGGACATGATCTCCACCATGTGACAAGTACAAGAGAAATGCAAGGAGCTGCACTGACATAGCTTTTTTTTAACCGTTATCAAGCTAACATCTCTATCAACAGGCAGCAAGGCTAGGTATTCTTCTCAAAATTGACTGCCTACTGAAATTTGTCTCCACCTTGCGTTTGTTTCATGATGGCATATTTTGACCATTACAATTTCTGAGATTCTCTTCCATGCTTTGAACGTTGATATCTCTATAATACTAAATGTCTTTTTTTGTGGCTGTGTGTGTCAATTTGGTTAATTTTCCTATTTTCTTCCAAACGCTAGGCCACAGCCTTCCCATTTTCACACATCCTACTCGCATTTTTCGAGGTGATATACATCTTTCCGTCGCATTCCCACCTATATTTCCGAAGTTTTTAATCGTTTAAAGTTTTAAAAACAGCCCGAAAACTCATCTATTTCGGGGGGGGAAAAAAAACCCAGACCATCACTTTCATCTCTTCCATTGACTCCATTTGCACCTTGAGCTGCCTCGGAAAGGCCAGCAGTATAATCAAGGACGAGTTGCGCCCCAGACACTCCCTCTTCACCCGTCGGGCAAGAGGTAAAGAACAGAACACACACCTCTAGATTCAGGAACAGTTTCTTCCCAGCTGTACTCGGGCAACTGAACCATCTTACCAACACCTAGAGAGCAGTTCTGAACTACTATCTACCTCATTGGAGACCCTCGGACTATCTTTGATCCGACTTTACTGGCTCTACCTTGCACTAAACGTTATTCCCTTTATCGTGTATCTGTACACTGTAGATGGCTTGATTGTAATCATGTATTGGCTTTCTGCTGACTGGTTAGTATGCAACTAACGTTTTTCACTGTACCTGACACATGACCATAAACTAAACTAAATAAGCTTTTAATTAATAGTCAAAGTTATATATGATTGAGCTGCCAGCAACCTGTACACAATAATAGAAATACTTGGTTTGTTTTGTAATATTCAAAACTCATTGTCAAGTATTTCCATACAAAGGATACATAATATACCATGCTCCTTTAATTGTTATGATTTTTTTGGTATGTTATGCAGCTTAATGGGCCTGCCATAGTCGTAGCTGGTCGCCGAAAAACCGGCGACACCTACGAAATCATCTACGTCAGGAGAAGTACTTGGCGTCAAACCCACCGTCGCCGAAAAAATTTCAACATGTTGAAAATTTAGCGGCGACCAGAAAGACTTTTTGCGCGACTACTCCCGGCGACCACTTGGCGGCAAACTAGTCGCCTGTAGTTGCCTAAAAAATCGCCTAAGTGGGACAGGCCCATTATGGAGTTTCACAAAAGTGCTGTTTCTAGGTATCAGGAAGCATGATGTGACTATTACAATTGCAGAAGGAGGAGTGCGTTGTTATAAAATAACTTATTTCAAAGAGCTAGAACGATGATATTCTGTAATCATAATTTTACACAATTTGGCTGCTATCATTTTGGATGGATCAGTTCATTGAACCTCTAGCCTGCTTTTTCAGTAAAATTGCAGCTAATTTTGATTTAGAAATATACTTTGAAAATAATATTAAAAGTTTAACTAAGGGCTAATTTTATCAGGGTTATTGTTCAACATGGAATTCTAACTTGTGTAGAAAAGAACTACAGATGCTGGTTTAAATCGAAGGTAGACACAATGCTGGAGTAACTCAGCGAGTCAGGCAGCATCTCTGGAGAGAAGGAATGGGTGAAGTTTCGGGTCGAGACCCTTCTTCAGTCTTTTGTGTCTACCTGGAATTCTAACTTGTTTATTCCATTCATATTTTTAGGAGAGGAAGGAGATTTTTGAGCAGCATTTGAAAGGTCTGAAGTTATCATGCGAAGCTAGCTTTTATTCACAACGACTGGCTGAGCTCACTCCAGGGTTCAGTGGTAAGGCTTCAACATTTACAATTGTCAAGATTTGACATGTTGGTTTCGTTTGAGCAGACATCTGGCAGATGAAATTTATTGCGGAAAGATGGAAAGTGTTACAATTCAGTTGGGAAGAATGAAATGAGGCAATATAAATTCGAAGGCAGGATTCTTGGAGAATTGCAAGACTGTAGGAATTTGGGAGTATGTGTGAGTAAAAAAAACACATGGGAATCCAGGGCTTTATAAATGGAGGAAGGGAGTACAAGGGCAAGGAAGCTGTGAGGAATTACCATAAAACTACTTAGACCACATCGGAAGTGGCCTGTCGAGTAAAAATATTATGGCCTGGAAGTGGGTGCAGAAAATATTTCTTTAAGTGATTCCAGGAACAAGGCACTTCAGTTACATGGATACACACTGGAGAAGTTTGATTTGTTCGGTTGACAGGATAGGTGCAGAAGGAATGGTTCCCTGGCGGAAAAGTCTACAGCTTGGAGTCACATTATCAAAATAAGTAGACTGTTTAGGATGGAGATGAGGAAGAATTTCTAAAGAGGATGGTGAATCTTTCAACTTCTCTATCCCAGAGAGCTGTGGATACTTATTCCATAAGTCCCAGGATGGTAAAAAAAAACTCTTCAAGATATGAGGATAATGAAAGTAAAATGGTGTTTGAGATACAAGACATTCATAATCGCGTTGAATACAGACGCAATTTTTTGTTCTTTCGTTCTCCTTGGAACAGAGGAGATTACAAAGTGATCTGATCACATTACTTAAAATTTGGGTGTTCTGGACACAATTTTTATTGACAGAAAAAGCAGAGAACTTGGAATAGAGGTGATTGGCAACAGAATTTGTGAGAAAAGGGATTGTTTGCGGGGAGAGGATAGAAAGAGGCAAAAATAACATGCGTCTCTTCCAGTGTGGAGGAATGAGACCAGCTGGCTACAGTGTGGAGCTGGCACAGATTCAAAGAACATCACTGCTGCCTTCAGTGTTGTAATCTTTGTCATTCTGTTTGTTTGTTTGTATGTAGTGTATGTTGTATGTGCAGTATCTAAAATTGCATTAGAAATGTGCAACACAATTGTTACACTTAAGTCTGGGTTTAATTGTGCACTTCTCTGACTTTGTTTTAGGTGCTGACATAGCTAACATTTGCAATGAAGCAGCATTACATGCAGCGAGGGAAGGAGAGAAATCTGTTGACACCTTCAATTTTGAATATGCAGTAGAGAAGGTCATAGCAGGTATGTTCATTCACTGAGAAAATATCAATGACGTTTTTGTTTGATAAACAATATTTTGCAATTTGGGGAAGCATAATGTGAAAAAGAGCCTGGTAATGATTTTCATTCTGTGTGCAATGAGTACAGCATGGGATATATGAGGATGAATAGGGTGTTACGGGTCGATTGATTGTGAATCCTTATGCAATTAGTCCACTCTAAGGCTGATAGTTATCTCTCAATAATACAGGAATAATATAGTTAATTATACTTTGAGTACAATGGATTAAAAAGCATAGATTTTCCAATGCATAATAAAATGATGTTGCTAGTGGTAATCTTGAAGAAAGCTCCATTCAGAAATCCAACAATCCTGGGGTGGTTATATCCTTTCCCATGTTAACTTCATTTTGTCAACTTTGGGGTCATATGTTATCCAGCAGATTATGTTATCTTGCGCTTTCACTGGATATTGACATTGAAAATTTCTCTGCACAACAAATTAGGACGCTTTTTTTGGATATAACTATTTAAACATTTTAGAGAGGATTAAAAAAGGATCGTGACCAATAGACAATGTTAAGCTTAAATCTTATAATCAACCTTAAGTATACAACAAAAACTTGATTTTATCTTGCAATTCAATAGAATTTTAAAATCCCTTTACAAGAATTAACTTCCCAATATTATCAAGAAAGTTGTTAAACGATAGTATATCGTAAAACAAAAACTCTGTCACATTGAAAATGCTGAAAAAAAACAAAATCTCCAGATTCACTTCATTCAACAAGACCCAGTTGTTTTAAGTGTGAGTGGTACAATGTTCTTATCTTCTCCATAGTGGAGTTATGAAGTGCGGTAAGAATTACAGGGCTAGTTGGATTGCACTTGTATAGGCTGGTCAGGATTCTTAATATGCTGCATTGTTTCTGTGAATTTTGCTTCTCACTGATTTCTGCTGGGTACAACAATGAAGGCAACAAGCACGTAGGAAAGGACGAGGGAATTTATAGATACCACTTTCTGAATTTCCACATGTCTACTCGAAGAGTTGATCTCAAATGTTCCCTTTTTTTGGATTTAGTCATTTTCAGGGATTTGGTATAGGTCCCTCATTCCCTCGCCCAATTCCCCCTTGAAGATGATAGCGAGCCACCTACTTGAACCAAGGCAATCCTTCTGGTGAAGATACTCCAACAGTGTTGTTGGGAAGAGTTTTCAGAAGTTAGACCCAGTAATTATGAAGGACCAGGGGTATATTTCCAAATTGGGTGAATGATCAACTTGCACCAGAACCTGCAGTCCAGTGATGCTGCCACATCCCCGCTGCCCTTGACCTGTTTGGTGTAGAGGTTGGCGGGTTGGGAGTTGGAGAAGCCCGGCTGACCAACTGGTGTGCCTTGTCTATAAACTGTGATACAATGTACCTGTGGTGGAAGAAATTAATATTCAGTGGTGCCAATCAATTGGGCCTCTTTGTCCTGGATGGTGTTAAGCTTCTTGAGAATTGGTAGAATTGTCATGTATACCAAGGTACAGTGAAAAGCTTTGTCTTGCATGCTCTCCAAACAGATCAGATGTACCATGCTTACAATCCATACATCCAATCAAGTCAAAATCAAGTACAATAGATAGAGCAAAGATTAGGACACAAGAATATAGTTTCAGCATTGTAGCATATCAGTTCCATATACAAAGTCCAATGTCCACAATGGGGTCGAAGTGGATCGCCTGGCAAGTATCATTGCCTGGCTTTTTGGTGGCATGAATATCACTCATTAGCATATACCCGGCATTCACTATGATTGAGAGCTGATTACAGCAAAGTCCTTTGAACGAGACATCATCCATCTGTCATACTGGAGACCTGCTGGATATCACAGCCATTTATATTCCAGCCATGTAATTCTACCACCTTCCACTCGATCCCACAACCATTTACATCTTCCCATCCCGACCCCTTTCCACTTTCCACAGAGGCCGTTCCCTCCACGACTCCTTGCTTCAGTCACAAGAGATGTAATACCTGTCCTATACCTCATCCGGTCCTTCCAGTTAGACAGAGGTTCACATATACCTCTTTTAACGTCATCTACTGCCTTCGGTGCTCCCAATGCAGTCTTCTTTACGTGGGTGCGACCAAACGTAGACTAGGTGACCATTTTACCAAACACTGCTCAGTTTGCCAAGGCCTTTTGGATCTCCTGGTTGCTAACCATTTTAACTCCCCTTCCCATTCCAATACCGACCTTCCTATCCTGGGCTGTCCCTATTTGAGGACATATGCAAACTAGAGGAAAAGCATCTCATATTACACTTCAGTAGACTACACCCCAACGGTTATATATATTTGAATTTTCCAATTTTACATACCTACTCTGCAAACACCCCATTTTTTCCTCTTTTCCCAACCCCCACCTCCCCACTTTATTCCATCTCTCTTCCCTGTGCCCCTCCTGGATGAATATCCATTTCTTCCTTTCTCCCTGTCCCCTTCCACCTATTCTCTCCTCTGGCTTCACAAGTCGTGCATCTTCTATCCTTGTCTGACACTTTATATATTTTCATCTCTGCCGTTTGTCCGACCATCTGCCAATCAACCCCCCCCCCCCCCCCTTCACCTGTATTCACCTATCACGCTTTATCCCGCCATCAACTCTGTTTCAGTTTTCTCCCCCCTGCTGCAAGCAGGCTAAAGCAGTGTGGTAACCTGGAATGTCGCCTATCGATGTTCTCCAGAGATGCTGCCTGACCAGCTGAGTTACTTTTTTTGTAATCCAACATCTGCAGTTTCTTGTGCCGCTATGGATTTGTGGTGGTTATTTGTGTTGCCTCCTTGCAGTTGACATCTTTAAAGCTGAATGAAATGCTTAATCTTTCTAAAATTGAAGCATTCGTAATATTTGTCATGTCAGGATCAAAACCTAAACTGAGATTCAAATCATTTATTTAAATTTAATGATCCTGTCTGAACCCTTCTAATTCAGTTAGTGTCATGTAACAATTATAACAACATTTATGATAAAATAACTGCTAGTATTATTGTACCTGCCTCAACTACTTCCCCGAGCAGCTCGTTCCATAGACCCACCGCCCTCTGAAAAAATTGCCCCTCAAATTCCTAATAAATCTTTATCCCCTTTCATTAAACCTATGCCTTACAATTGCAGCTTTTTCAAAACTAAACTATGTCAACTATTGAAAGATAATTAAGTGGCACTGACGAATATTAAGGTGGTAGCTCACTGATTATCCTCTTCATTCAAAGGTACATCTTAGACCTTCCAGAAACAATACAATGTAATCTCATGGTAGACAAAAATGCTGGAGAAACTCAGCAGGTGAGGCAGCATCTACGGAGCGAAGGAAATAGGCAACGTTTCAGGTCGAGACCCTTCTTCAGACTCTATGTAATCTCATGATCGAGCATCTTTTGTCGAAAGATACAGTACAATCTTGCCAAAAGATAAATTTGCAAAGCTATAACATAGCACTTTTACAAAGTGAGTTAATGTAGAATTGGCTACTTCTGGTGTATTATTTTTATAGTACAACATTAATATACCTCAATTTACCATTTTCTGAGACATGTACAATAGCTCCTATTCTAATGTACCAAAAACATTAGTGAATAAAGGCTGAAAATGTCAAGTATCGATCCAGTTCGTAACAGTACTTGATTGTTTGGGAACCTTTGCTTAGTTTTGTTCACATTTTTATTTCATTTTTGTCTGAGGCACTGCCAAGAAGAGCAAAACACTCTCCAAAGAAGAAAGGAGAATAGTAGCTTTCCATGAGTCTGGACATGTCCTTGTGGGCTGGCTTCTTGAGCATACAGAAGCTGTTATGAAGGTTTTGCCATTTTTTTTAAACATAAATATAATTCACATTAATACAGGTTTTTATAGACGTATAAATAATTTTGCTATTTGAAATGGCTAATAAATATCACAAACACCAAAAGCGTCTTCCTGAATGGCTTAGTTGAATCACTGTCTTGTAGTAAACTGGTCTGTCCCCTGGGAATAATGACACTGTCACATTGTACTCTTTTGTAAAATGATTACTAGAAAGTATTTAACTGCAACAAATGCATAGCGGTTTTATGTATATGAGGTTAGGGCATCGTGTCCTAGTAGTTGAATCTTTACCATTTAATTTGTTGATATCAATTAACAATGGGATGGATGAAGAAAATTACTATTTCAAAGCAAGACTGAAAAGTAGGATGAAAAGATTAGTATTTAGTGAAGTGTTAATGTGTAAATACAGGCTGGCTAGTGGAGATAACAACACTAGATATTACAATGGTGAAGAAAGTGCTGAGGTTTAATTTAAAAATCGTTAACATATAATTGTTTCGAATATTCAGCGCAAGGAAGCAAGCTATCTACTTGTGGTAGGCCATTTAGTCAAGTCCATTCCTTTTTACGCCCAATGGCAATCAGCAGAAACCATAGCATAGAACTTGAGAGCAGAAGTAATATTTTCTGTTAGCCCCCCCCCCCCCCCCCCCCAACAACACCTGCTCCAGATGCCTGGGTCAGGGCTAGTAAAGTGGAGCTGATCCTTGACATATAGCAGACCAATTAGCCTGTGGGAAAATAAATATGAACCTCCTTTATTATGTTTAACTTCAGAAAACATGATGAAATATATAGATTTTTAAACTTGTTTTGAACAATTCAATTAATGTTTTAAATGACAAAGGTGCATTGGAAGTAATTCCTGATCTGAGAATGTTTTTCCGTAGGTTTCTATAGCACCAAGAACAAATGCTGCTCTTGGATTTACACAGATCCTGCCACAAGAGCAGTACCTTTTTACCAAAGAGCAGCTATTTGAACGCATGTGTATGGCTTTAGGAGGACGTGTTGCAGAAGCTATTACCTTCAATAAAGTCACAACAGGTATAATTTGAATTATCCCAGATTTGTTCATATTTTCATGGTTCTTTCTTGTCTGTACTGTGTTCTGACAGGCTAACATTCTGCATATTCACCGTTCTAGTTATCCAAGTTCTCTGGACGATTACTTTTATTGGCTATCTCTTTGTGTCTGGTATTTTTTCATCACCTCTGGCTGAGAGTATTGGAGACTACCACCTTGGTACTTCAGGCACTGAAATTAGGGTGTGGAAGGGCATGAATCAGGATGATGTTCCCTCTTGTCTTAGCACCCTCCATAATGTTAGGGACAAAGATCCATCATTTATGTATTTGTCTCTGTACTCCACAATTTGAGATTTGTAATAGAAAGAAATCGCATGTGGTTAAAGTGCACATTGTCAGATGTTAATAAAGACCACTTTTATACATTTTGGTTTCACCATGTAGAAATTATAGCTGTGTTTATACATAGTCCCCCCCATTTCAGGGCACCATAATGTTTGGGACAATGTGGCTTCATAGTGTTAGTAATTGCTTAGTGTGTTTAAAAAAAAGGATAATTGCCTCAATGCATAATACCCTGTCCCACCTGCGATTCATTCCAAGACTCTCTCCCGATTTATAAAAAAAATCAAACTCGTGGTAAGCACGGAGAATGAACGTAGTGGGTACGTCGGACTCAGACTCTCTTACGCAACGGCAGTACTCGGAAGACTCGCAAATGGCAGTAAGCACAAACTCGTGAAGATTTTTCAACATAATGAAAAATGTCCACGAGAGCCCCGAGTACCGACGAGTGGCCATTACCGTAAATCTCCGAGTTCGAATCAGGGCAAACTTGAGAGAACTCGTGGAATGAACTCGTACCATGGAACAGGTTTAAAAGACAGCTCTCAGCACCTCGCCTTTCCTCCAGTCTTTCCATCAGCCTTGGAAACTTTTATTGCTGTTTATCAACATGAGGACCAAAGATGTGCCTATTAAAGTCAAAGAAGCCATTATGAGACTGAGAAACAAGAATAAAACTGTTGGAGACATCAGCCAAACCTTAGGCTAACCAAAATGAACCGTTTGGAACATCATTAAGAAGTAAGAGAGCACTGATGAGCTTCCTAATCGCAAAGAGACTGGCAGGCCAAGGAAGACCTCCACAGCTGATGACAGAAGAATTCTCTCTACAATAAAGAAAAATCCCCAAACACCTGTCCGACAGATGAGAAACACTCTTCAGGAGTTAGGTGTGGATTTGTCAATGACCACTGTCCGCA
Source organism: Okamejei kenojei (assembly GCA_035221665.1). Taxonomy (NCBI): domain Eukaryota; kingdom Metazoa; phylum Chordata; class Chondrichthyes; order Rajiformes; family Rajidae; genus Okamejei; species Okamejei kenojei. Next base: position 49,862,855 of record CM069147.1, read on the forward strand.
GAATACTTCATGAACAGAAATACAGAGGCTACACTGCAAGATGCAAACCACTGGTTAACCGCAAAAATAGGATGGCCAGGTTACAGTTTGCCAAGAAATACTTGAAAGAGCAACCATAATTATGGAAAAAGGTCTTGTGGACAGATGAGACGAAGATTAACTTATATCAGAGTGATGGCAGGAGCAAAGTATGGAGGAGAGAAGGAACTGTCCAAGATCCAAAGCATGCCACCTCATCTGTGAAACACAGTGATGGGGGTGTTATGGCCTGGGCATGTAAGGCTGCTGAAGGTACTGGCTCACTTCTCTTTGTTGATGATACAACTGCTGATGGTAGTAGCATAATGAATTCTGCACTGTATAGACACATCTTGTCTGCTCAAGTTTAGACAAATGCCTGAAAACTCATTGGCCGGCGGTTCAGTCTACCGCAAAAGACAATGATCCCAAACATACTACTAAAGCAATAAATGAGTTTTTCAAAGCTAAGAAATGTTAATTTCTTGAGGGGCCAAGTCAATCACCTGATCTGAACCCAATTGAGCATGCCTTTTATATGCTGAAGAGAAAACTGAAGGGGACTAGCCCCCAAAACAAGCATAAGTTAAAGATAGCTGTAATACAGGCCTGGCAGAGCATCACCAGAGAAGACATCCGGCAACTGATGATGTCCATGAATCGCAGACTTCAAGCAGTCATTGCATGCAAAGGATATGCAACAAAATACTAAACAAGATTACTTTCATTTACATGACGTTGCTGTGTCCCAAATATTATGGTGCCCTGAAATGGGGGGGACTATGTATAAACACTGCTGTCATTTCTACATGGTGAAACCAAAATGTATAAAAATGGCTTTCATTAAAATCTGACACTTTAATCATATGTGATTATTTTCTAGTAAAAATCTCAAATTGTGGAGTACAGAGGCAAATAAATAAATCATGGGTCTTTACCTGCATTGAGGCAATTAAACACACCTGAGCAATTACAAAACACATATGAAGCCACGTGTCCCAAACATTATGGTGCCCTGAAATGGACATCACAGAGGCAAATAAATAAATGATGGGTCTTTGTCCCAAACATTATGGAGGGCACCGTACATGAAAATGATCAATCCTTAAAGTATGATTTTTATGTGAGATGCTAAATTTAACATCCTCAATTCTGCCACTATAACAATGATACTTGTGCTGCTCTATTGTTGAGAGAGTTCCTCCGGTTACTGAGATGTACTTTGTTCCACCCCTTCCCTGCTTCCAAGACCAACATGACAAAGGGTTTCAGACATACACTGCTTCACTTTCTACAGATGCTTCCTGATCTGTTATTTTCCAGAATATTCTGTTTGTATGATATATACAAACCGGGAGCGGAGTTGGATTGATGGGGGGTTGGTCTTGGAGGGGAGGATGCTCCTCAAACTGTGGAGCATGACACACTGGTCAACTGAAGAGTACCTTCAGCAACAGACTGCTTCCACCAGGATGCAGTTCAGAACGCCACAGGAGATCTTTGTTCCCTGCAGCTATCAAACAGTACAATCCTCCCCCTTCTGTCATGGGGTAGACTGAGACTGACTCTTCCCCACCCCCCTTCCCATCTTTGCACATCCCCAATCCTTTCCACTCGTCAGTTTAATATATAACGTTTCATGTATTTTGCGTTTTTATGACTGTTGGCAGATCAATTTCTCATCTGGGATAAATAAAGTTCTATCGTATCGTAACGTACATGTATTTTCCCACTGCTCCATAGTCAGAATGTTCACCAGGCACCTTCAGTGGTTATCCATGAACCTTAACAGAGTGAATTATTGAGTTGGAGGGTTTGTGCCCCCTGAAAATACTACAGTTGCTAAAAATCTGCAGGAAAAAGCTGTAAAGCACTGGAAACATTCAGCAAATAAGTACTTTTGAAATGTAGTCTCTTATATGGGAAATTATTGCATCACAGTTGTACAGCAAGGAAACAGCAAATGAGATGAATGACCTACTCTATTTTTGCAGTTGTAAAATTATAAATGTTCTTGAGAAAACTCATATTTTTCATATAATAACTTTTCTGTAGGTACATCTAAGACGGGATTAATATTTAATTGTAAAGAATCTCTCCATACCATCATGAATTAACAAAGCTTAAATTCATATTAATAATCTCTAACATTTAAGTCATAACTTTTCAGATAGAAGTTGTAGCTTTCCTCAAATTCATCAAATACCTGGATGGATTCAGTCATTAAAAAAATGTCAATTGAGAAACTTAAATATTTTGCATTTTCTTAGCCCTTGAGCCCCATCTTCCAACTTATTTCCCTGTAATCTATACCATCTCAAATCCCCATAAACTACTTAAAATGTTCCCTACCACTCACACTCAATGTTCAGTAACCAGTTAGCCAACTGGCAAATATTAGGACATGGCTGGAAACCAAAGTTAACCCCAGTTGACTTAACATACTGAAGTAAAGTATTACTGCTTTCTTGCTGTAAGTTATTCTACCCCCCCCCCCCCCCCCCCATTTATTTTGGTTATATTTCCTGTCCATAAAATTTATCTGATGTGCTTAGAAGCCAGAAAAATAATACAGACAGTGACCTCCTGCACAAATGCAATAATGTTTATTCTGCAGGTGCTCAGGATGATTTGCAAAAGGTTACGAAAGTGGCTTATTCCATGGTAAAATGCTATGGAATGGTTGAAGCAATTGGTCATGTTTCATTCCCCGATACAGAGGAGAAGGGCGTAATGGGTCGACGGCCTTTCAGCCAAGGACTTCAGGCGCACATGGATCATGTAAGTATAAAATAATTGAGCACTCCCAAAGTTTCCTTTTTTGCCATCTTGTATAGAGGATGTTCGGTTGTAATGAGAAGTGAAATTGAGGAAATCAGGTATCAAACTTAACTAAGAATAAATCTGAATAATGGATATGTATTCTTTTTCATACAGTTTAACTTTTGAAAGCCACTTGACCTTTGTGTTGTGAGTTTTTGTGAGCAGGCTTCACTTGAATTGGACTGGGACAAATGTCCTCGTGAATTCGATAATTATGGCTGTAGTAAATATGGCTTTAAATTAAATAATGGAACTATCAGTTCTGTTGAGAGAATTTATTTTTTAAGTTAAAAGACAGTAATAGTAATGCAGGTCAGCAAAATAACCAGAATCTGTCAAGAAGCGACTGCAAATAAACACAAGCGGGGGGAAAAGTATACAAAGACTCTTTGGAGACCTCCCATGACCATAGGAGACCTCTCACGACCATACAGGCTGTATCGGTCGTGAGAGGTCTCCGATGGTCGTGAGAGGTCTCCTATGGTCGTGAGTGGTCTCCTATTGTCATGAGAGGTCACCCGCGACATGTCATCAGGGATCACCTGTATGGTCGTGAGATGTCTCCAAAGAGTCGTAGCGTCTTTCTGGTCGCCGCTGAATTTTCAACATGGTGAAAATTTCAGCGACCTATCACGGGTGCCGGCAGTCGCCTGTAAAGGTTGCGTAAGTGGGACAGGCCCTTAAGAAAACAAGGGCATATCTTCTCAAGTTTCAAAAATGAGGTGATGTCATAGAAATGCACATAATTATTACGGGGCAAGACAGGGTAGATATAGGGTCAATGTTTCCTCTGATTATGAAGTCTAAATCACAAATCAAGGGATCAGCTACTCGGGGACTTGAGGGTTGTGGAACTTCAGTTGCTGAATATATTCAATATATAGATTATTAGATCTAGCTCTTTCGGAAATCCAGGGAAAGGGCATTTGAATTGAGAGCGTTGATATGAAAGATTAGCCATAATTTGTGTTGATTAGTGGAGCATGCACAAGGAGTCCACCACCTGCTTCTCTCATGAGTATTCTTAGTTTGGTATAGTAGCAGATATGTTTCTATATTTGTAGATCTAGAGATGTAATGTGTATTTTTACTAATGTTGTATTGTTGTATTGCTGTATTATGGACCGGATTATGGAAAAATTGTACTTTACTATCTTTTAGGTTGACTATTTGGTTGAATCTTTTGCAAGTACTATGAACTTAGTTTTCCATCATAGTGCTATTATTACAGATAAACAAAATCAAAAAAGTTGAGTAGGTGTTCCATGATTTTTTTTTTCTTAATTCTATAGGAAGTCAATTTATTGGTGGCTCATGCTTACAGACACACAGAGAAACTGCTCATGGATAACAGGGACAAACTTAATAAAGTAAGTTACTGTTTATTGTGCAATTGAATGAATATTTTGTCTTTAGTAAGTACTTCTAAAGACAAAATATTAAGTCACAATACCTGATAGGATTCCTTTAAATGCTGTGGTTTGTCTTGGGTAATGGTGATAATTGACATCCAGGGTACAGATCCAGTTGCGTAACTACTAGTGCTGCTGTTTCGCAGCACCAAAGAGCCAGGTGCTTTTCTCCGTCTGTGTGGAGTTTGCACATTCTCCCTGTGACTGTGAGGGTTCTCTGGTTTCCTGCAACATTCCGGAGATGTGGGTTAACTGGCCACCCTAAATTGTCCTGTGTGTATAGGTAAGTAGTAGAATATGTGGAAATTGATAAAATATAATAAGAAGAGTTTGTAGAGAAAATTAGTGGGCTAATCGGATAGCTCTGTGAGCCAATAAAGAATAGATGGTTCGAATGTCCCCATCTACATTATAAGAAAATATAGACTTTAACCTCTTTTTTACTTGTTAAGACTGCACTTCTGATCCATATTGAATCAAAAGCGGTAAGGTTGCTGCATTACAGCGCCAGAAACCCAGGTTTAATCTGACTATGGATGCTGTCTGTGCAGAGTTTGTACGTTCTCCCTATGACCAGGTGCTCCGGTTTCCGACCACACTCCAAAGACGTACAGGTTTGTAGTTAATTGGCTTTTGTAAAATTGTAATTTGTCCTTGATGTGTAGGATCGTGCTAGTGTACGGGGTGATCGCTGGTTGGCGTGGACTCGGTGGGCCAAAGGGCCTGTTTCCACGCTGTATCTGTAATGTCTAAACAACGTTCTTTCTGCCATATTTTGCATGCAATGCCCATGAAATATGGGGATCCAGGTACTTTGTACTGTCTAGCTCAAGAACAATCTGAAAATATTTTTTGTATCTCTTCCTAGTAGAAAACGTGCAGATTTTCACCTTTAGTTTTTGCAGGGATAGAATCAGTTTATGTATTTTGCATTATGTAATAGTTTAAATATTCTAATTTAACTCCCTTTTCCCGCAGGGAATCTTAATCTTAGTTATTTCACTTGCATATTGTTATTCCAACACAGAGAAAACTTAAACACATTAAAAAAAACATTATATTTGTAAGTTTCATAACAATTATATAGAGAAAATGCTAATGTCATCTGTGTTTACCTAGTAAAATGAGTTTGGATGAAAGTGAAATGTTAAAAAATATTCTTTGGAGTTGAGAAATGAAGCAGTTCGTTTCTGCAAATCATTTTCTTAATTAATTTTATTTAACCAGATGCAGCTTTTGAAGTCCTCTTTGATTTCTGAGAAAAGAAACCACCTGGCTATTGTATTCAACTTCAAAAGCTACACCTGCATGAAGTAAAATTGGCCCATTTTAGATACCAAAAGGAGGAATGTGCAAGTTAGTCTTTTTGTTCTCCCTGAGTTACCTCCTTAGAAGGTTTGACCCTCATTGCTACGTGGTCCCATTTACACTCTCCCTGTTTATCCAGGGCAGCCACAGATGTTTACTAATGTGTTGGCTAAAAAGCATAAAATGTGCTCAGGATTTCAGAAAGCTGGTTTGCACCGAAACGTTAATCAGTAGCCATTGTCCATTCTGTCAGTTCCAAGTACAGAACTTGCTGAAACTAGAGCTGTATTTACAATATAACTTTATGATTACGAATTTGGTTGAATGTCATGTTCCCCTTGCCATGTGTAAATTGTGCAAAAAGCTTTCCATTTCCATAATATGTTTGTAGCCAGGAATATACTTGATAAATGGAATTAAGAGATGATAACAATATTGCAGGTTGGAATTTGTCTTCATATTACAAATTCCAAACAAGATTGGGAGAAAAGTGGAGACTATTATTCCAGTGAGTGATCTTGCAGAAAGAGGGTAGAAACAGATCTCACATTCCAGAACTGGCAATACTTTAAAAGTGAAATTTTAATTTATAGTTATCAAAATCCTACTTATTACTAGTCACCCACATGTAGAAAATTAATTTCATTTTTATATTTATTAAAAGTAATTATGTGGCTCATGTCCACATTAAAACGTGTATAGAGTACTAAAGGGAAGTAGTCCTATGTGTGTAGGAGCAAACAAATGAACTAGGAGTGGGAATAGGCCACTTGGCACCTACTCTACCAATTAGTGAGAATATATTTGATCTTGTAGCCTCAACGTTGAAAAATCTTCACAAGTCTTCCCGAGCTTACCTACAGTTAGCGGGTCATCCCAAGTACCTGCAGTTAGCATTATGAGCCGCTAAGAGACGTCCCCGAGCTCCGACATACCAGCTACGTTCATAGTACGTGCTTACCACGAGTTTGATTTTTTTTTTTAACTCAGGTGAGCACTTGAATGAACACGTACAGTTACAAACCTGGCTTGTCTAACCTTTCCTCGGGTTAGATTACACCCATCCAAGATAATAGTTGAATAAATTCTGAGTGGCTACCACCAATTTAAGAAGATACAAAGAACTGCAGTTGCTTGTTTACAAAAGAGAAAAACACAAAGTGCCGGAGTAAGTTTGCGGGTCGGGCAGCACCTCTGGCGACATTTTAGCTCAGGACCCTTCTTCATACTGACTTTACCACATTAACATCTGTTCTTAAATAAGGAGACACTACTCTGGATGAGATCTCACCATTGTCTCGCATAACTGAAGCAAAATCTGTCTATATTTGTATTCAATTTTGTTACAATAAATGATAATACATATATCTTCTGCATTCTGCATTTGGTGGATGTGATCTCGCTAGCTCTCCACTCCGCTCTGGACCATTTGGATAACAAAAACTCATGTCAGGCTGTTATTCATTGATTACAGCTCGGCATTTAATATAATCATTCCCTCCAAACTGGTTACCAAGCTCTCAGATCTGGGTCTCTGCGCATCCCTCTACAATTGGATCCTCGACTTCCTCATCCACAGACCACAGACTGTTTGTATTGGTGGAAATGTGTCAGCCTCGATAACAATCAGCACGGGAGCACCTCAAAGCTGCGTGCTCAGCCCCCTGCTGTACTCACTCTATACTCATGACTGTGTAGCGGTCATAGTGCGAACTCCAAACTCCATCATCAAGTTCACTGATGACACCACTGTTGTGGGACGTATCACTGATGGGGACGAGTCAGAGTATAGAAGAGAGATCGACTGACTGACCAAATGTTGCCAGCACAATAACCTGGCCCTCAACACCAGCAAAACTAAGGAACTGATTGTGGACTTTGGAAGGGGTAGGATGGGGACCCACAGTCCCCCGTTTATTATCAACGGGTCGATGGTGGAGGGTCAAGAGCTTCAAACTCCTGGGCGTTGCTTTTTTTTTTATTTCCCCTGAAGATCTCTCCTGGTCCGTGAACACTGATGCAATTATAAAGAAAGCACATGAGCGCCTCTACTTCTTGAGAAGATTACGGAGAGACGGTATGTCAAGGAGGACTGGCTCTAACTTCTACAGGTGCACAGTAGAGAGCATGCTGACCGGTTGCATCGTGGCTTGGTTCGGCAACTTGAGCGCCCAGGAGCGGAAAAGACTACAAAAAGTAGTAAACACTGCCCAGTCCATCATCGGCTCTGACCTCCCGTCCATCGAGGGGATCTCTCAAGGACCCACAGCATCCTGGCCACACACTCATCTCCCTGCTACCTTCAGGTAGAAGGTACATGAGCCTGAGGACTGCAAAGTCCAGGTTCAGGAATACCTACTTCCCCACGGCCATCAGGCTATTAAACTCCACTGAAACAAAACTCTGAACATTAATAGAGCATTATCTGTTTATTTGCACTTTATCTGCTTATTTATTCATGTGTGTATATATTAATATGATGGTATATTGACACACTGATGCTTCCTGTGACACACAGTTCTGTATTCATGCCTACTATATTATGTTGTGCTAAAGCAAAGTAAGAAACTCTCTTGAATTAAGATGCTCTCATTTACCTCCAAATTGAATCTTTTACTCTTTAGATTATCTGTTCAAATTCTGCCAAAGCTGAAAATACATTGAGAGTATCGTTTCAATCTAATTTCTGATGTTGGGGTGGTAATTTGATCTGTGTCATGATTTAAATAATGATTAAAGCTTTTTAATTCATTTTCAGCTTGCAAATGCCCTTGTGGAGAGGGAAGTTCTAAATTACGATGACATTGTGTCACTTATTGGGCCTCCACCCCTTGGCCCAAAGAAGAGAATATCACCCCTGAGCTGGATAGAAGCCGAGAAAGAGAAACAAGATACGAGAGAGAATGAGCCTCCTGCAAGACCAGACCGTGAAATAAACCTAAATCCCATTTAACTTATCTGGTGATTGCTGCGATCTTGCATTTTGATGAATGACAAGAATGTCGGCAGAGCTAAGATTGAAGGAAGCAAAAGGATGGAGTTATGATTTGATTGGAATTAAGTACTGGGCATTTCTAATGACCGGGGCATAGAAAACCTCAGGTGACAGCTCAGTACACCATCAGAAGTGCCATCTTTCAGATGAGGAAATAACCAAGAGACCATTTTCTCTCTTAGCTGGACATAAGATCTCATTGTACTCATTTAAAGGGATGAGGTAATTAATTATCCCCGTTTACAACCTGTTATTTATTCTACAAAAGCAGATTATCTGCTCGTTATCATATTGCAATTGTGGGATATTTGTACAAATATTGGCTGCAGCATTTCCCACATTACAAGAATCACTCTAGGATGACTTGAGTCATGAAGTACAATCAATAAATGCAAGATAACTTTAAACATTGATGTAAACAAATGGAACAAAAATGGGAAAATCAAAAAAAACCCTACATGCTGGAATGCTGAAATAAAAACAGAAAATGCTGGAAATACTCAGCGGGCCAGGCATCATCTGTAGAAAGAGAAGTGGTTTAATGTTTCATGTCAAATATATTTTATCTAACTTCAGAACCTAAATATGGTAATGTGCCAGAGTGGATAGGCAGAATGATTAATTGTCAGATAGACCAAAATTATCCCCTCTTCTGACCAGTATCTTTGGTTATATCAACACATGAAATATGAAAAGCCTTGCTTTATGTTTCACTGGCACTTTGCATTGACCCCACAAGGGAATTTTGTTTTCTCTAAGGGAAAATGATGCATGTACTTCAGTGAGTTTTCCATTGTCAGATTTGCAGATCATTGGCTTTTTATTGGAAGGTCATTTATAACAGAAATATTTTCAGTAATATTCCATTCATATGTTTGTTACCTCTCATTCAGGAACAAGTTTTCATATTTTCTTTGCACTAGGACATGGAGTTGTTTATTAATTACATCACCAGTAAATGGATGATGAATAAAATTGCTTTTGGAAATTACTTCTTGTAGTTTTAACAAAAAAAATGGTTTGTAATATGTACATTATATCCAAATAGGTCATAGTGGATTTGTACAGTAAAATAATACATTGAATATCCATTATGCAAAATGTGCTATTGCACCTATTCTTCCAATTTCATTGAAAATTGTTAATTGATCTAAAACTTTGTCCAAGTTTATTAAAATGATTTTGAACATATTGTTAATGGGGCATTTCAACAACCCAATTAAGATAATTTCTGGTACTTTGAATATATGTATATATATATTTTGTATAACTTAGATTAGTAACATAGGTATATATTTATCAAAAAATGGTGGGTACTACCTTCAAAAGAAATATCAAGCTGTGTCCTAAACAGATGTAAAAATACTCCATTGCCCAATTTCAAGAATAAAAGTAAATCCGGTACCCTGTTCAATGCTTCTCCATAAATACAACCATGTTATGCTAATGTTAATCAATCCTTGTCCAACCTTGTTCAGAACAAATTAGCAACAGGGATTTCCCACAAATGCAACAATTACTACATTTCAGAATATTCTATTTGCTACTAATTACTCAAGGCTGTTTCAAATCTTTGAAAACACAGGTATAAATGCAGGCTAGGTTCGTTTTATTTAAATTGCAAGATCTGCTGTTGATCTGTTATGGTAAATTGAAGCAGATCCAGATTCGGAAGGAGGGTTTGATTATCGTTATAACCAAACTCTTGAAGCATGCATTACAAAGGTAAAATATCTTGTCCTATAAGTTCATCCACTTATGAAAGATCCTAAAATTGGTTACTCGTCTGAACTAAGATCACTCTTGGATTTTCTCTAGAACAACAAAGCAATATATAGCACTGTATGTATTCATGCATTGCAACCAGCAATCTGTTATTAAGGATGAATGCAAAATCGTGCCAGTTTCCAGCTGTTTTTCATAAGAGTAGCATTGTGTGTGTGTGTGTGTGTGTGTGTGTGTGTGTGTGTGTGTGTGTGATTTGAGGAAAACACATAGCTACAGTAAGAACATACAATCACCATATAGACCACACCACAGGCTATTATGAAAACCTGTAGGAAAGAACTGCAGATGCTTGTTTAAATCGAAGATAGACACAAAAAATGGAGTAACTCAGCAGGTCAGGCCGTGTCTGTGGAGAAAAGGAATAGGTGACGTTCCGGGTCGAGACCCTTCTTCCGACTGAGAGCCTGGGGAATGCGAGATCTAGACGGCACATAAAACAAATAAATGAAAGATATGCAAACAATGATAAGGAAATATGGAGCCCACAATGGTTTATTGTTGGCTGTGGGATTGGTGATAATGAGTTATACAGACAGTTAAAACCTGTTCCCCTTGTGCCTGGTACCATAATAACTGCATCACTGTAATAGACAGACTGAACAACAATTGAACATCACATTGGGTCTGCTATTTACAATGTGGCATTGCAGTGAGAGCTTATTTTGTTTATTATCAGTTTCATGCTAAATATTCCATTATGCCACTTCCAGAGTAGAACTCATGGATGCACTTTTTCAAAAGACAGAAGTAGTACACTCATAATAGTTGACCATTCTATAGATTACCACAGTGAATATACCTCGTTGGCTGCAGAAGACTCAGACTCCTGATCATTTATGGAAAACATTTTATAAATGAAAAATATAACATAGAATCATACAGCACAAATAATTGGTGATGAGGAGAAACAGGGTCTTGTTTTTCACGACAAAGGAATAGGGAAATTTACGTTACAGCCCGATTGAAGGCCCCGAGTGGCAATCCCATCTATAGGAGATGGCAATTGGCCATTGTAATTCCGCAACTATGCAGAATTTCACCAGCTTCACCATTAACTTCCACCCTGCTCTCAAATTCATTTGGGTTATCACAAACACGTCTCCCCTTTTTCAACCTCCCTGTCTTCAAAATAGGGGACAAACTATCAACTGACATCTACAAACCAACTGCCTCCAGCATCTACCTTGACTTCCTTCCTCCCACCCTCTTGCAAGAAAACCACCCCTTACTCTCAATTTCTCCATCTCCGCCATGTCAGCTCCCAAGATAAGGCTTTCCATTTCAGGACATCTGAAATGCCATCTTTCTTCAGGAAATGTGGCTTCATCCCTGCACTCACCCGCGGCTCCAGCAGTTCTGCTCTCATTCCCCAATCACCTCACTAACCTCTCCATCAAACACATCATTCTCTGCCATTTCCACCTCCTTCAATATGATCCCAACACTAGTCACATCTTGCCTTTCCCACCCCTTTCGACAGAGACCACTCCGGAACTCTGGTTCGCTTTTCCCTCCCCACCCAAACCCCTTCCCATGCACTTCCCACTGCAACCACACGAGATTGTTAACATTTGCACTCTGTCTGCCAACATCTGCTGGAGCTTCTCGTCATTTTAAAATACCCCCCCCCCCCATCCAGAAAGAGGTTACGATGTTCTTCCTGTGAGTGTACAATCTGCCCTCAACCTCTTCCACTACCAGACTGAGGCTACACTCAATTTGGAAGAACAACGTCTCATATTCTGTTTCAACAGAATATGTGTTCAACAGCATGAACATTGAGAAGAAACAAGGAACTGCAGGTGCTGGTTTATACCAAAGATAGATGCAAAGTGCTGGAGTAACTCCGTGGGTCAGGCAGCATCTCTGGAGAAAAAAGGATGGGTTGGGACCCTTCACCAGAGTGAAAATAGAGGTGGGTGGGGGGAGTGATGAGCTGGAGGCAGGAATATATAGAGGCAGGTATATACAAGGATCAATCAGGGCTGGTCACAAATGACCTCAGGCAGGGAAGTGCCTGGTAAGCACATTGCTGGCTGGGGAAGGTATGATCTCGAGAGGAAAACAATGTGGAAAACTGTGGAACTGGTAAAACAACTAAGGTGGAGGAGAGGAGGGAACAGGGCCGGATTTAGATGAAGAGAGGCCTTAAGCTATTTCACTTGTGAGCCCCCCCCCCACGACAAGAAGACCATGACTACCCGACAGTGACAGTGTGACACATTTAGATCCGACTGTATGTTGTCATTAAACAGTTGGTTTTAAACTACATATTGGTTTCGCCGTGGAGCGAGCAATGCTTTACCTGGATCGCCATTTGAAGCTCTGGATGGTTGGGCCTGCTGCTTCAACATCATGGAGCTGTGGTTTGCGGAGCTCCCAGCCTCGGGCCGCGCTGATTTTAATATCGCGGAGCCCTGGGAACCCTTTGCCGAGGGCCGCCAGCGTGAATCTCCCGCCCAGCTCAGCCTGTGGACTTCGGGAGCCGCGGTCTCCGGTAGGAAGTGGCCGATTCGGAAGTCCAAGCCGCTGAGAATGTTCTCCAGTTCCGACGTCGGATGGTGAGCCCCAAATTTAATTGTACCAATGGCCATGAGGGGGGGGGGGGGTATCCAAGAGGAGGGGGTCCGTTGGACACGGGAAAAGGGATCATCAATGGAGGCGAGGACTGCTTCCCATGGAAGAACAATGTGCGGCGAAGGCGACGGAAGAAGAGCTCCAGATAGCGGCGGGCACGGAACTCATTGAGGTGGGGACGGAGGGGGACAAAAGTGAGGCCTCTGTTGCGGACAGACCATTCGGTATCTGAGAGGGGGAGGTCAGGAGGCGATGTTGAACACACGGCAGGGATGGGGGTTGGGGCCGGAGGAAGGCAGGTGAGTGGACTGAGGCCAAGGCGATGTCTGGTGGTGTGGTGGTGAGTGGTCAGGGGGTAGGGGTGTATGAGGACTATAGTGTGGGTGGGGAAGAGCTGGGGTCACATGTTTGAGGGAAATGGGGAAGACCCAGTGGAACAGCCACTGAGATTTCCAAGGTTGGGGTGAGTAGCATTAGGACCCAGCGCAGTCAAACCAGGGGGAGTCGGAGTCTGCAGCGTGGAAACTTCAGGCCCGGTGCCAAGTCCAGGCTGCAGGTAAGACGACGGCTGCGGGCTACTGGAGCGCGGTGGACTGGCCAGGGTCAGTGGGCAAAGAGTAGGAGGTCCCGGTGGGTGGATGGTCAGTGGGGTGGCGAAGTTTGACGGGTCCGGTGAGGCAGCGAGGTGAGTAGGCCCCCCTAGATCTCGAGGCCCTAAGCTTAAGCTTGTCTAGCTTATACATATATCCGGCCCTGGGAGGGGATGTATTTAGCAACTGGGAGGTCCCGTTGTCCTTATACCTCCTCCCTTGACTCCATCCAGGAACCCCTTTCAGTTTAGATAGAGTCTCACATGTACCTCCTCTAACCTCATCTACTGTTCCCGATGTGGGTTTCAGTACGCCGGCGTGACCAAACGTAGACTCTGTGACCGTTTCTCTGAACATGTACATTCGGTCTGCCTAGGCCCACGGGATCTCTCAGTTACCAACCATTTGAACTCCACTTCCCACTCTCACACTTGGGCTTCCTCCATTGCCAGAGTGAGGCCACACACAAATTGGAGGAACATCACTTCATATTTCGCTTTGGTGGCTTACAACCCAGGAATATGAACATTGAATTCTCTAATTTTAAGTATCTTCTACTTACTCTTCCCTGCCCTCCCCCCATCCCCCTCCTCCACCCTTGCCATTTTGCCAGTTCCACCGTTCTCCACATTGCTGTCCTTGTGAGATCACATCTTCCCGAACCAACAACGGGTATACCACGTACTGCCTTCCCCGAGGTCGTTTGTGGCCAGCCCTGATTGGCCCTGGTACTTTATCACCTCCAGTTCCTACACCACCCCCCCTCCATGTCCTACTTTCAGTCTGAAGAAGGATCCCGACACAAAATGTCACCCATCCTTTTTCTCCAGGGATGTTGCCTGACCCGCTGAGCTACTCCAGCACCTTGTATATATCTTTAGCATGAACATTGAATTAAATTGCAAGGAAACGCCTCTGACCCCTTTATCCTTCCTCCTCCCCCTGTGTGAAACCTTTCTCCAAGCACCATCACCCTGTACCTTTCTCTTTCTACAGATAGACACAAAATGCTGAGTAACTCAGCGGAACAGGCAGCGTCTCTGGAGAGAAGGAATGGGTGACTTTTCGAGACCCTTCTTCAGATTGAGAGTCAGGGGAGTGGGAATCTGGAGATATGGAGGGGTATGGCGTGAAAACGACATATCAAAGCAGATGAAATGGAAATGTAGAATAGTTCATTGTTACCTGAGAGGAAGGTAATCCTTTCTCCTTTTTGCACTCATCTCCTACGCCTCCCTACTCTGACCCCCTTTTCCTTTTTATCCCCAGGTGCTTATCAACCCATATCCCTCCCTCCAGCCTTACATTGCCCTCTCCACTTCCTTCCTTTTCTGACACCCTTCTGTTTCGTTATCAAGATTCAAGAGAGTTTATTGTTATGTGTCCCCGATAGGACAATGAAATTCTTGCTTTGCTAAGCTCAGCACAACAGAACATAGTAGGCATTGACTACATGTAGTCAAGGCTACATCACCTGTAGCCTTTGTCACAATCTCCACCCATCTTGCACACACCCCTCCTCTCCTGTATCCACCTATCACTTGTGTGGGGAGGAACTGCAAATGCTGGTTTAAAACAAAGATAGACACAAAATGCTGGAGTAACTCTGCACGACCCGCTGAGTTACTGGGGTGGGAGATTGCAACCTTCACATGGTCCGCCCTGTTTCGACGAATGCAATCAACCTGGTGTGCACAATCAAATAAGATCAAAGAGAACAAGTTGTCCTACAACTTTCGGCTGTGCACGCCATTCACAAGAAGAAGAAGCTGAGTTACTCCAGCATTTTGTGTCTATCCACCTATCCTTGGCAGGCATTACCCCACCCCTACCTCTCTTTAAGAGCTTTCTCACCTCTACATGTGCAATTTATTTAATTTTTCCATTTTACACCTAACTCCTTTGCTATTATGTAATTTGTGTCAATTGCTTATTTTGGTTTTTTAATTGATTATAGAGATTATTTATCTCCTGGCATCACAAACTGGTTAATTATAGAATAATTCCATTTGAGGGAAGCCTACGTCCAGAAAGGCAATAGGGTTTCTGTGAAGAGTGTGGAACAGTAGTCAAGAGAATTGCCAAGAACAAAACAAATTCCTAGCTCTCCAAATAGCGACGTAAAACCTCTACCATCCACCTCTATCGGACATATTCTTGCTCTCCATCCTTGCTGCTCAACTTCTGCGGCCAACTCCACATATCTAAGCTTTTTCCTTTCATAACCTTATCTACTAAGTCCTCCTAGTTCTAGAAAATACACTATCCTCAAACTAGTACTACTTATTTCCTGTGGAACAACAAGCTTTCCTCCCAAATCTACCCGCATCTCCCAATAATAGGCTTCCCGTAAATCCCCTAACCCGTACCTGTCTGAAAACTTCCCTCTTCTACCTTTCTCTCCCTCATGGACAAAATGAATCGCTACACTTTCAGTCTTGATGCCTGAATTCCACTTGTGCTCTCCTCCTTTCAATTGCTGCAGCTCTGCACTCCAACACCTGGTTATGCCGCCAAGTATACCGGCCCTGAGAAAGACTAGTCCTACATCCTGACAAAATATGCCTCAACGTTGCCACCTCTGAACACAAGCGACATGCCGGGTCCCCACCTACGCATTGTTTGAGGTTCTGCGGCGATGGCAGCACATCATAAATAGCCCTTATAAGGAAGATAATGGCAAAACCAAAAAGATGATCACAATTCTCCAACAACTCCATGAAAGTGCTGTGGTCAGAGTAATGGATGGAAGACAGTCTTCAGACCCATTCCGGTTTGCCCATGGTATAAAGGCTACGTGCCTGCCCACACACTGTCTGGTATGATGTTCTCTGCAATACTGTTGAGCTTAGCCTGATCAAGAAGAAGGAATCAACCATAGATGTAGGACTGATGGTGTTCTTTTTAACTGAAGTTTATGCAATGCTGAGAAACAATGTTCTGCACCATGGTAAAGTTATTTTTGCTCTACCTTTTGTGCTTGTGGGCATGATAGGATTAGAGTCATAGAGGCAGAAATAGGCCCTTTGGCTCAGCTTTACTATGCCAACCAAATGCCCCATCTAGGTAGTCTACTCACGTTAGGCCTATATCCATCAAAACCTTTCTCCTCCATGTAGCTGTCCAGACTACTTTTGAATGTTGTTATAGTGCTTGCCTCACCTACCTCCTCTGGCAGCTCATTCCACATACCCATCACCCTTCACGTAAAGCTTCATCTGATTTGTTTGGACAGCGTGCAAACAAAAGCTTCTCACTGTACCTCAGGACATTGCCAGAATACCAATACCAGTACATTGCCAGAATGCCAATGCAGTTACTTTATGGAGTCCTCACCGAGGACAAGCAATCTTGTGGTGGTCAGTAAAAGAGGTTTAAAAATTCTCCTGGAACATCCGTGAAGAGTTTCCACATTGACACACACCACCGGGAACAACAAGCATTGGATTGCCCGTTTGCAGAACCCGCTTAAAAAGTGGTGTTGGTTTAGAGGAGGAAGCTAGAATGGAGGAAGCACGGGCGAAAAGATAAGTTTGAAAATCGAGAACCACTACAGCATCCCTACGTCTCTGTCATCTGTGTGCAAGGAACTTTCGAGTCTACAAAACAACACAAAGTGCTGGAGTAACTCAGCAGGTCAGGCAGCATCTCTGGATAAGATGGTTAGGTGACATTTCAGGTCGAGACTTCTCTTCAGACTATGTCAAGTCCAGATTAGTTTAATCAGCCATCTCTGTCTACAGTGTAAAACTAGACTAGATGTCATGGCCTAACTTGAGAATGAGTGATGAACAAAAAAACTATCAACTGATTAAATATGAAATAGCATGATTGTATAATACAACTAATCCAGCCAACAAATGTAACATATGCATTTTTCATTTTCATTACAATTTTTGTAAATAAGGCTGGATCTGTTTGTTGGACAGTGCAGTTTAATGAGTCAACTTTGGAAGGGGAGACATTTGTTTTTCTTTTTCCTGAAAATTAACATTTTGTGTAAATACAAATATTACAATGCTAATTGTATTGAAATTGGAGTTTTTCCCAAATAAATTGCTTCATCCCACTAGCTTCAAGACCTTTGGATAATTACATACTGTACTTAAAAAAAAAAGATTTTCTGTTCAATTGGCAAATTTAAAGTCAGCAGATTATTATATAAAGTTCAAATACATCAAATGTACAATATTAGGAGGAATAAGGGATTCACTTACTTTTCTGCAGTTGGAAATTAAATGTCAACAACACCTCTGGAACCTCAGGATACCGTACAATGCATAACGACCAATTAAATACATTTTATTGAAGTGTTGCCACTGTGATGCCAACTGAGATAAATAGTTTTCAGGACACGAGAGCTTTTATGTTCATCTAAGAGCACAGAAGAGTGTGTTTAACATTGCTTTACAAAGTAAAGTTCTGACGATCTGAAGGCTCATTAGGACAAAAATATTTTTTGTGACTTGAATGTCAGCCATCTGATAACTATTCAGTCATTATCAATCCATCTGGGTCAAGGGAACTTCCCCACTTCCTCTCTAATTTCTTTGAAGCTAACATGGGATCTGCAGACTTTGCCACAGGCGGGTGACTGAATGGGTGGCCAA
Organism: Okamejei kenojei; assembly: GCA_035221665.1. Lineage (NCBI taxonomy): Eukaryota > Metazoa > Chordata > Chondrichthyes > Rajiformes > Rajidae > Okamejei > Okamejei kenojei. The sequence goes on from CM069147.1 coordinate 49,880,976, forward strand.
TATTAGAAATTATTACCTATATGAGGTAGTTTTACTGGGCAATATTAGTTGGTATTTTGATTGGTCAAAAAACGCGCAGTTTCCAGCGGGCAATATTACTTGGTATTTTTCTTCTTCCGGGTTTCGCCATTGACTTTACGTAGAAAAACTGCGGTCAATCACAAAGATGAAATATTACATCCGGCGTACATCCGGGACACGAACCCGGCCAAAGTTCACCGCGAAGAATCAGGTCACGGCATCTAAACAAACATGGCAGCCTCCAGCAGTGCGAGATTCGCGTCTCTTGACGACGACGGAATTATTTTAATTTACGTGGGGATAGGTAATAATTATAATATTGACTGGCTTCTTTCGGGAGACACCAGGAATATTGCCCGCACTGAAATCATATTGCCCTCGTCTTCGACTCGGGCAATATGATTTCAGTTTGGGCAATATTCCTGGTGTCTCCCTCAAGGCCAGTCAATATTATATAATTGTGCTCCACTGCTGTTTCAGATGGACGTCTGCGTGTAGGCATGCGAAGCAGCTTGAGGGTCTCAGTCTCATCCCCAAATACTGCCTGACAGGGCCGGCCTTAGGAGGTGCGGTGCCCAATTGGGAACAATTTTGGTGAGCCCCAGGTTCCCAGCCAAGGTCTGTAGAATCATAGAAATATAAATAAAGTCTATTATAGACTGTATATCTCTATGGTAGAATGGAATGTAATCAAAATGTGCCCTTAAAAAGTGCCTGCGAGTTAATGGACCAAACAGATCTAAGCTACATCTATATCTGTAAAACAAAGAAGTCTGTCTGTGTGTCCGCACGAGAATCTCGGAAACTACTTTAGCGATCTGGACCAAACTTGGCATGGATAGCAAGTGTCAAGTGGGGATCTAAAAAAAAACTCCAACCAACCTGATCTGACACACCCGACCCGACCCGACACGTGTGAGAGAAAGAGAAGTAAATGAAAGAGACTGACGGTCAGTCCGGACGCACATAAGTAGAAAATACGTATTACCTCCTGTGATTTACAGCTATTTTGATCCTTAGATTTTTCATTATGGCTTACTTTTCTCTGCATCTAACCTCCCTCCGTTACACAACACAGAGTTTGAAAAGTTGTATCCCATCCCACGTATTATAGCTAATGTTATCCTTATGCTTATCCTTATTTTATCTTTATCCTTATCCTTATCTTTTACCTGATGTTTTATGAACATTTTGTACTCTTTACAGTAATCTTCCGAAAATCAGTGACTTCGTATTTCAGATATATGGTTTATATCTTGGTCACTAAAACTTACCTCATTTATGGGTCTGCGACACAAAATTAATCAGCTAGTAGTAAGGTCCAGTCAGCTGTGTTTACACTCGGCGGAAGGGAGTTTCACAAACCCCTGAGATGGAAACAAATGTAAATCAGGACGGCCTCTAAGAAACTTTTGTCAGTCACCACGCCAAAGAAAAACTTTTTTAATAATGTGAGCCGAGAGTAAGATTACTCTAGCGCGGGGCCCAATTGGAAGCAATTGGTCCAATTTGCTTTAAAGCCGGCCCTGCTGCCAGACCTACTGAGTTACTCCAGCACTTTGTGTTTCACTTAAAATCAAACATGATTTTAACTAGTCCTGGGCCAGAGATTTCCATGAATCACTGAGGATGCTGCACTTTTTCAAGGAGATTTTGAAAACATCCTTGAAATGATTCATCTGGTTATCTGGTGATGAGAGCGAGCATGGAAAAAAAACAATAAATTATAGGAATGTGATTGTAGTGCTTCAATGCTGGAGTTGTTGGCCTGTGAAAGAATGCTAGCGTTGGTTCATTTATTCTACCAGCTGATTTGGAAGAACTTAAGGAACTGGCATTAGGTATTGGTATTGGTTTGTTGTTGCCAACTATACAGTTAAAAACGTTGCTTGCATGCTATTCAGTTAACTCATATAATGTGTGAGTACTATCAGGCCAGACACAAGGACAGCAGGTGCAAAGAGAAAAATCCAAGAGTGCTTATCGCTTACAGCATTATAGTGTTACAATTACAGAGAAAGCGCAGATTAAAAACAAGTGCAAGCGCAAGCACCACAATGAGGTAGGTTGGTAGTTTGGAACTACACCCTTAGCTTATAAGAGGGACATTTGATGGTGTAACAGTGGGGAAGAAGCATTTCCTGAATCTGGTGGTATGTGTTTTCAAGGTTTTGTATCTACTGCCAGATGGGAGAGGAGAAGAAAATGCGATGTGGAGTGTAGGTGGTCAGTGGTGGGGAGGCTGTTCTGTGTAATGGATTGTCATTGTTCAAGATCTGGCCCACTAGAATGGTGTCATCTTCAAACATGTGCATGGAGAGAGAGCAGAATTAGGCTACACAGTCGTCAACAACACCCCACGTGCCGCTTGGATAGCCTACAATCGAGTAGTATGAGTGTTGAATTCTCCAATTTTAGGTAACATACATAACCCTCCCATTTTCCCTTCTTCCCCATGTAGTCCTCTCCCTTCCTTCTACCCCCCCCCCCCCTTGTGCCCCACCTGGATTTGCACCTTTTTCTTCCATTCCTCCGACATTCCTTCCTCTAGCTTCACAATTCTCATCTCTTTAATCCTTCTGTCTCACACCTTCTGTCATTTCATCTCTGACATTTGTCTTACCATCTGCCTATCGGGAACCCTCCTCACCTGTATCAATGTGGTACCTGCCAGGCCTTGTCCTTCCGCTCCTCTCTTCCAACTTTATCCCCACCCCCTGCTATAATCAGTCTGAAGAAGGATCCCAACCCAAAACATTACCGACCCATGTTCTTCAGTGATGCTGCCTGACCCACTGAGTTAATCCAGTAAATTGTGTCTAAGTATCATGGTGTCAGGACAACAATCTTTCCCTTGATGTCAGCAAGATGAAAGAGCTAGTTATCAACTTCAGGAAGCCTAATGGAGTAATGTCCCAATCGGCATTAATGGTGCCAAAGTGGAAATGGTTGAAAGGTTCGAGTTGCTTGGCATTAATATTACCAGCGATCTTTCATGGACCAACCACATTGAGGCAACAGCCAAGGTGGCACATCACTGCCTCCACTAAATGACTGAGGAAATCTGGCATGTTTCTTGATTAGTACGGGTGTCAGAGGTTGTGGGGAGAAGACAAGAGAGTGGGAGAGATAGATCAACCATGAATGTATAGCGGACTTGATGGGCCGAATGGCCTAATTCTACTCCAATCACTTATGACCTTATGTCTCTTATCACTGTTACAATCGTCTCCAGATACATCATAGAAAGCATACCGTTGGGATGCCTGACAACTCAGTTTGGGAACAGCTCTGTCAAAAACCACAAGAGAGTTGTGGATATAGTACAGTCCACCACACAGACTCCCCACCAATTACTTCATCCCACACTTCATGCTGCCTTCAGATAGCAGCCAACAAAAGCAAGGCACAGTGGTACAGACGGTTTACAAAAAAGACACAAAGTGCTGGAGTAATTCAGCGAGTCAGGCAGTATCTCTGGAGAGCATGGATATGTGATGTTTCGGACTGGGATAAGCCTATGGATCCCGACCTGAAATGTCATATCCATATTCTCCAGCGATGCTGAATTACTCCAGCGTTTTGTGTCTATCTTCGGTTTAAACCAACAGCTGCAGTTCCATCCTATACATGCCGTTTTGTTTTATTGTACTTGGAGCCTGGAGAAGGGTAGCTGAAACGTCACTATTCCTTTTCTCCAGAGATGCTGCCCGACCCGCTGAATGAGTTACTCCAGATTTTTTGTGTCTATCTTCGGTTTAAACCATCATCTGCAGTTCCTTCCTACACACTTCGTCTTTTTTTATTGTACTTTGAGTTTGGCTTTATTTAAGTTTAGGATTATCAGATTTGATTGAAGAGCTTGAAAACAAAGTTCTTCAACTGTACCTCAGTAGAGAGAAGGTGGGTGAAGGGCCGGCCTTAGGAGGTGCGGTGCCCAATTGGGAACAATTTTGGTTCCCAGCAGGTTCCCAGCCAAGGTTCTGTAGAATCATAGAAATATAAATAAAGTCTATTATAGACTGTATATCTCTATGGTAGAATGGAATGTAATCAAAATGTGCCCTTAAAAAGTGCCTGCGAGTTAATGGACCAAACAGATCTAAGCTACATCTATATCTGTAAAACAAAGAAGTCTGTCTGTGTGTCCGCACGAGAATCTCGGAAACTACTTTAGCGATCTGGACCAAACTTGGCATGGATAGCAAGTGTCAAGTGGGGATCTAAAAAAAACTCCAACCAACCTGATCTGACACACCCGACCCGACCCGACACGTGTGAGAGAAAGAGAAGTAAATGAAAGAGACTAACGGTCAGTCCGGACGCACATAAGTAGAAAATACGTATTACCTCCTGTGATTTACAGCTATTTTGATCCTTAGATTTTTCATTATGGCTTACTTTTCTCTGCATCTAACCTCCCTCCGTTACACAACACAGAGTTTGAAAAGTTGTATCCCATCCCACGTATTATAGCTAATGTTATCCTTATGCTTATCCTTATTTTATCTTTATCCTTATCCTTATCTTTTACCTGATGTTTTATGAACATTTTGTACTCTTTACAGTAATACTCTTTCCGAAAATCAGTGACTTCGTATTTCAGATATATGGTTTATATCTTGGTCACTAAAACTTACCTCATTTATGGGTCTGCGACACAAAATTAATCAGCTAGTAGTAAGGTCCAGTCAGCTGTGTTTACACTCGGCGGAAGGGAGTTTCACACCCTGAGATGGAAACAAATGTAAATCAGACGGCCTCTAGAAACTTTTGTCAGTCACCACGCCAAAGAAAACTTTTTTTAACAATGCGAGCCGAGAGTAGATTACTCTAGCGCGGGGCCCAATTGGAAGCAATTGGTCCAATTTGCTTAAAGCCGGCCCTGCTGCCAGACCTACTGAGTTACTCCAGCACTTTGTGTTTCACTTAAAATCAAACATGATTTTAACTAGTCCTGGGCCAGAGATTTCCATGAATCACTGAGGATGCTGCACTTTTTCAAGGAGATTTTGAAAACATCCTTGAAATGATTCGTCTGGTTATCTGGTGATGAGAGCGAGCATGGAAAAAAAACAATAAATTATAGGAATGTGATTGTAGTGCTTCAATGCTGGAGTTGTTGGCCTGTGAAAGAATGCTAGCGTTGGTTCATTTATTCTACCAGCTGATTTGGAAGAACTTAAGGAACTGGCATTAGGTATTGGTTTGTTGTTGCCAACTATACAGTTAAAAACGTTGCTTGCATGCTATTCAGTTAACTCATATAATGTGTGAGTACTATCAGGCCAGACACAAGGACAGCAGGTGCAAAGAGAAAAATCCAAGAGTGCTTATCGCTTACAGCATTATAGTGTTACAATTACAGAGAAAGCGCAGATTAAAAACAAGTGCAAGCGCAAGCACCACAATGAGGTAGGTTGGTAGTTTGGAACTACACCCTTAGCTTATAAGAGGGACATTTAATGGTGTAACAGTGGGGAAGAAGCATTTCCTGAATCTGGTGGTATGTGTTTTCAAGGTTTTGTATCTACTGCCAGATGGGAGAGGAGAAGAAAATGCGATGTGGAGTATAGGTGGTCAGTGGTGGGGAGGCTGTTCTGTGTAATGGATTGTCATTGTTCAAGATCTGGCCCACTAGAATGGTGTCATCTTCAAACATGTGCATTGAGAGAGAGCAGAATTAGGCTACACAGTCGTCAACAACACCCCACGTGCTGCTTGGATAGCCTACAATTGAGTAGTATGAGTGTTGAATTCTCCAATTTTAGGTAACTACATAACCCTCCCATTTTCCCTTCTTCCCCCATGTAGTCCTCTCCCTTCCTTCTACCCCCCCCCCCCTTGTGCCCCACCTGGATTTGCACCTTTTTCTTCCATTCCTCCAACATTCCTTCCTCTAGCTTCACAATTCTCATCTCTTTAATCCTTCTGTCTCACACCTTCTGTCATTTCATCTCTGACATTTGTCTTACCATCTGCCTATCGGGAACCCTCCTCACCTGTATCAATGTGGTACCTGCCAGGCCTTGTCCTTCTGTTCCTCTCTTCCAACTTTATCCCACCCCCTGCTATAATCAGTCTGAAGAAGGATCCCAACCCAAAACATTACCGACCCATGTTCTTCAGTGATGCTGCCTGACCCACTGAGTTAATCCAGTAAATTGTGTCTACGTATCATGGTGTCAGGACAACAATCTTTCCCTCGATGTCAGCAAGATGAAAGAGCTAGTTATCAACTTCAGGAAGCCTAATGGAGTAATGTCCCAATCGGCATTAATGGTGCCAAAGTGGAAATGGTTGAAAGGTTCAAGTTGCTTGGCATTAATATTACCAGCGATCTTTCATGGACCAACCACATTGAGGCAACATCCAAGGTGGCACATCACTGCCTCTACTAAATGACTGAGGAAATCTGGCATGTTTCTTGATTAGTACGGGTGTCAGAGGTTGTGGGGAGAAGACAAGAGAGTGGGAGAGATAGATCAACCATGAATGTATAGCGGACTTGATGGGCCGAATGGCCTAATTCAACTCCAATCACTTATGACCTTATGTCTCTTATCACTGTTACAATCGTCTCCAGATACATCATAGAAAGCATACCGTTGGGATGCCTGACAACTCAGTTTGGGAACAGTTCTGTCAAAAACCACAAGAGAGTTGTGGATATAGTACAGTCCACCACACAGACTCCCCACCAATTACTTCATCCACACTTCATGCTGCCTTCAGATAGCAGCCAACAAAAGCAAGGCACAGTGGTACAGACGGTTTACAAAAAAGACACAAAGTGCTGGAGTAATTCAGCGAGTCAGGCAGTATCTCTGGAGAGCATGGATATGTGATGTTTCGGACTGGGATAAGCCTATGGATCCCGACCTGAAATGTCATATCCATATTCTCCAGCGATGCTGAATTACTCCAGCGTTTTGTGTCTATCTTCGGTTTAAACCAACAGCTGCAGTTCCATCCTATACATGCCGTTTTGTTTTATTGTACTTGGAGCCTGGAGAAGGGTAGCTGAAACGTCACCTATTCCTTTTCTCCAGAGATGCTGCCCGACCCGCTGAATGAGTTACTCCAGATTTTTTGTGTCTATCTTCGGTTTAAACCATCATCTGCAGTTCCTTCCTACACACTTCGTCTTTTTTTATTGTACTTTGAGTTTGGCTTTATTTAAGTTTAGGATTATCAGATTTGATTGAAGAGCTTGAAAACAAAGTTCTTCACTGTACCTCAGTAGAGAGAAGGTGGGTGATGATGAGGAAGGGAAGGAAGCTTGTAGTACAGGAAACCCCGGGGGATGTAACTCTTGAAAGCAGGTTCACCCTCTTGGAAGCTGTCGGGACAGAAGACACTGTCAGTCAAAACGTGGAGCTGAGGCAAAGGCAGAGGCGTAGTAGTAGGGGACCCCATAGTGAGAGGTACAGACAGGGGTTTCTGCGGCACCAGGCGGGATTCAAGGATGGTGTGTTGCCTCCCTGGTACCAAGGTCCAGAACGTCAAAACCGGTTGCAGGGCATCCTCAAGGGGGAAGAGGGGCAGCCGGAAGTGGTAGACTGATGGGACTGAAGGCTGATAAATCCCCAGGGCCTCATGGTCTGCATCCCAGGGTACTGAAGGTGGTGACTCTAGAAATTGTGGACACATTGGTGATCATTTTCCAATGTTCTATAGATTCAGGATCAGTTCCTGTGGATTGGAGGGTAGCTAATGTTATCCCACTTTTCAAGAAAGGAGCAAGAGAGAAAACAGGGAATTATAAACCAATTAGCCTGAGAGGTGGTGGGGAAGATGCTGGAGTCAATTATTAAAGAAGTAATAACGGCACATTTGGATCGCAGTAAGTGATTGGTCCGTCAGCATGGATTTACGAAGGGGAAATCCTGCTTGACTAAACTTCTGGAATTTTTTGAGGATGTGACAAGTAAAATGGATGAAGGAGAGCCTGTGGATGTAGTGTATCTGTACTTTCAGAAAGCCTTTGATAAGGTCCCACACAGATTAGTGGGCAAAATTAGAGCATATGGTATTGGGGGTAGGGTATTGACATGGATAGATAATTCGTTGGCAGACAGGAAACAAAGAGTAGGAATAAACGGATCCCTGTCAGAATGGCAGGCAGTGGTGAATGGAGTGCCGCAAGGCTCGGTGCTGGGGCCGTAACTATTTACAATATATATTAATGATTTAGATGATGGAATTAAAAGTAACACCAGCAAATTTGCAGATGACACAAAGCTGGGTGACAGTGGGAACTGCAAAGAGGATGCTAGGAGGTTGCAGGGTGACTTGGATAGGTTGAGTGAGTTGGAAGATGCATGGCAGATGCAATATAATGTAGATAAATGTGAGGTTATCCACTTTGGCGGCAAGAACAAGGGGGCAGATTATTATCTCAATGGTGTCAGATTAGGAAAAAGGAAAGTGCAACGAGACCTGGGTGTCCTTGTACACCAGTTACTGAAAGTAAACATGCAAGTACAGCAGGCAGTGAAGAAAACTAATGGCATGTTGGCCTTCATAACGAGCGGATTTGAGTATAGGAGTAAAGAGATCCTTCTGCAGTTGTACAGGGCCCTGATGAGACCACATCTGGAGTATTGTGTGCAGTTTTGCTCTCCTAATTTGAGGAAGGGCTTCCTTGCTATTGAGAAGGTGTAGCGTAGGTTCACAAGGTTAATCCCCGGGATGGAGGGACTGTCATATGAGGAAAGATTGGAAAAACTGGGCTTCTATTCACTGGAATTTGGATGGATGAGAGAGGATCTTATAGAAACATATAAAATAATAAAAGGACCGGACAAGTTAGAAGAAGAAAAAATGTTCCCAATGTTGGGGGAGTCCAGAACCAGGGGCCACAGTCTAAGAATAAAGGGGAGGCTATTTAAAACTGAGATGAGAAAAAACTTTTTCACCCAGAAAGTTGTGAATTTGTGGAATTTTCTGCCACAGAAGGCAGTAGAAGCCAATACACTGGATGAAATTAAAAGGGAGTTCGAGGTCTGGGGGCTATCGGAATCAAGGAATATGGGGAGAAGGTTACTGATTGTGGATGATCAGCCATGATCACAATGAATGGCGGTGCAGGCTTGAAGGGCCAAATGGCCTCCTCCCGCCACCTATTTTCTATATTTGCTGTGTCACGGTGGTGCAGCGGTAGAGTTGCTGCCTTACAGCAAAATGCAACGCCAGAGAACCCAGAATCGATCTTGACTACGGGCGATGTCTGTACGGAGTTTGTACGTTCTCCCCGTGACCTGCATGGGTTTTCTCCGAGATCTTCGGTTTCCTCCCACATTCCAAAGACGTACAGGTTTGTAGGTTAATTGGCTTGATGAATGTAAAAATTGTCCAGGATAAAAATAGTCCAAGTTCCAGTATAGTCAATCCCTGGTGGACTCTACAGAAGGTGCAAGGTACATATGGCAATGAAGCTGGAGCTTCTCTGTGCGCATGCCCACTCCTGGCCCGACCAACATATCCCAGCATCCCCGGCACCACCTCCTTCTTTTCCCGCCGCCATTTTGTTGCTGACGGTACGTTTGGTGAGAGCGCGAAGTCAATCCGAGTCCATCCTAATGTTTAGTCGAGTAATCCCGCGACGTGTCGATACGCAGTGAAGCGGGCAAGGGCGGAATCTCAATACCCGTGACTATTTCGAGCGAAAACTGTAGCTAAAGCTGGATGTCGGGGCTTTCGGTGCACGGAGGCCTAAGGCAGGGCGGCGGAGCGGGGCGGCTTGTGCGGGGCGACCGTCGGCGCTGCTTCGCCCCGGGCATCTCAAAGTGAGCGGAGCCGCGCTCGTTGCTCCGACTTACGTGGCCGCGGAGGGCGGGTTGGCGGGCGGCAGGGTTGTCGGCTGCGTTGTCGCGGCGGGGAGTTGCAGATGAGTGCGTGTTCACGTTGGGAATGGTCGGTAAGTCGGGCAACAATCTCCTGTGGAGCATCGTAACTGCTCAGCACAGCAACGGGTCAACAGAACATTGCAGCACCGAAACCACGGTGCCAAGTTAAACTAATCTCTGCTGGCGCATTGATTCCGATCTATTCTCTGCATATTTGTGTGCCTATCTTAAAAAAAAAACTCGAATGCCACTCTTATATCTGCTTCCACCACCATCCCTGGTGATGTTGTTCCAGGTGCCCACTACTAGTCATGGACTTATACAGTGTGGAAACAGGCCCTTCGGCCTGACTTGCCCACGCCGGCCAACATGTCCCAGCTACACTGGTCCCACCTGCCTGCGTTTGTTCCATTTCCATCGAAAACATGCCCAAATTCTAAAACAATGACTTGCCCTGCACACCTTTAACTTTGCCCTCTGGTCTTTGACATTTCCACCTGTGGGTAAAAGGTTCCATCTACCCCATCTATACGTCTCAATTTTATTGAAGAAGTCTTCATGAAGAAGGGTCTCGACCCGAAACATCACCCGTTCCTTCACTCCAGAGATGCTGCCTGTCCCACTGAGTTACTCCAGCATTTTGTGTCTACCTTCTCAATTCTATCCAGTCTCACCTTATGCTCCAGAGAAAAAAGTCCAGGTTTAAGATTTAAAAAAATAACTTTTGGAGGAAAACTTTGGTGCGATTGTTGAAGTGCTCAAGTTATTTTTCACTGTCTTGTATTTGGGGGTTTGTTTCTGTGTTGAGCAAAATGCCTTTAAAATAGAGATTCATTGATGCTCGTTCAGGTGGCACAATGTGATTGACTGGGTGAACATTAAATGTTTCAGCACATCTTTCACTATTTGGATATCCATTCACCTGATGAAAGGTGGAGGGGTTTGACTGTTTTTCTACCGGCCCTTTAAGTTTAAACAATTTTGTACAGGCTTGTGTCATATTTGATCTATTACATAGTTTTTATTTGCATTTTGCTTATCTTATTTTAGGTGTTTTCACCAATCAGTAAGCAACCATGGCGCCAAGTCGGAATGGGATGATTCTGAACCCTCATTTCCATAAGGATTGGCAGAGAAGAGTCCGGACTTGGTTCAATCAGCCAGCCAGAAAAACCCGCAGGTATTTTTAACACCAAAAGGCAAAGTTTTTAATAAGGAAGAGTGAAGTAGCACAGACAACAAGGGCATTCAGAGCTTGATGATTTGTGAGCTATAGGCCTGTCCATCAAATGTTGGAACACATTTTAAATTGAGATAAGAAATGGAGGAGTTCAGAAATGTTCTGTTGTGTTGATGGCAATTGAATGTAGGAGGTTCATGGCCATATTTCTTGGAACTTGTGCAGAACTACCCTTGGTTACCATTGAGTTTTGGGAGGTCCCAGATGGAATTTGCAGAAGGCAGAATAATCTAAATCAAAGGTTTATTTCAAGAGTGATTGACTATGACATACCTGTGGAGTATACGACCTTCCAGGCAGTTGGAGGTTGAGGACTAGTGCCTGATGGAGCTGGTATGAGACATACTGGGCAGTATGTTGGGTGGGTGAGTAGATGGGAGGTCATATGCTAGATGTGCTCCTGGTGCTACCTCTTTAGTCCTTTGAGATGCTTGTTATTGACAATCCAAAACTTGACATACCAAGTGCAGGGATCACTGCTGCTTGGTTGGCCGATATAAGGCATTGATTTGCAAGGATATCGATGCACATAATGGAAGCAGGAGTAAGTCATTCAGCCCATTTTACTGGTTCCATTCAATTTGATAGCTAATGTTTACTGCAATGTCACATCTTCCTTGATTTCTTTAAAATGAAATTTGTCTTCAATCTACTCAGTAACTGAACCTCTACAGTATTCCTTGCAGTGAATTCCAAATGGATGAAATTAGTCATAAAAGGCACATTGAAAGCAGTGGTTAATTTCACTCTCCACATCCACTTTTTGGGGACTTGGGGAATCCTCCCCCTGGGATTGCTGTGGAGGAGATTAACAGTTTATTTTGAAGGTTTTGAGTGCTGCAAGACAGTTTCTATCAAGCTGCAGTGATTAAGGTGATGATTGGAACTCAATTTTTGAATGCTCGTATTGTTCATGTGCTACATCATTGATCCAATCTTGCTCCAGAGCAGAGTTCATACAGATTGAAAAGATCCCATTTGTGCTGACTAGCTGCCAGTGTGAATCCTGTGGAGATGAGATGTATGGAAGCAAGCAAGCTTGAAAAACTGGGTGAAGTGGTGCGACTTGTGGAAGTGGGATAGATGATGCTGTGGATGGTGACTTGGGGAGGGAGCCCACAAGTGAGGGGCCATGGTCTTCATCCCTTTTCTTCCAGTGGCATATTTGAGCTACAAAGTGTGGTTTCTCTTGGGTTCTCATACCCACCTATTTCCTCCACATCATCTTTGCCTGCCTCCTCCAACGCATTGGCTTATCACTGAAAGTCCTGTGTGCCTTTTGTAGAAATAACGCTGGACTCGACTATTCCAGTGGTCATACTGCATTTTACAGTATGCTGGCCATGAAGTTAACGGTATCTTAAAGCATTGCTGACATAGTCCTAAGTAGCACCAGGTATAGGCTGTTCAGATACTAATTTAGAGGATAGGCTTCAAATCTGCCAGTATTAAAACAAACTTTTTTCAAAGATGTCCTGGAATGTTGAATCGAATAATACCACTCAAACTTTGAGATGTAAGGCATCATATATGTCTGAAATCGGAGCATGTGCAGGGCTGGCGAGTGAAATGATAGCCAGGAAATGTTGAGTCCGTGTATAAAAATGGAACCCATTTGAATGTGGTCATGCCAAGATGGGCCATACCAGGACAGTTGGAGAGAAGGTAGTGATATTGGAAGGCAGTTGAAAGGACTGGAACAAAAGCAGGAAATTTACCATTTTTGTACCACTGGGTGATATTTCCACAGTCAAATGATGACAATTCTCCGGAATCTCTGTACCTCATTGATGAATACAGTTGAACCCTTTATGCTGATGACTGTGTTTGTCCAGATTAAAAAAAAACTTTAAATATGATTAAAATCGTTCTTTGTAAAAAAAACTGTTACTAAGCTTACCATTCAGAAAACAAGTTCTACACACCACAAAGGATTTGGTTATAAGAGTAGCTGATGTGCAGCTGTCCGGTGCCCTTGTCTCCAACTGGTGTTTAATTAAATTATGTTTGCTACAAAGAATTGGAATTCTTCAGATATGTCATTTCTGCTTCACCTTAATACGGAGACATTGTTATCTGCAGGTTAGAAGATTCTATCTTTAAACCAGAGTCATGACAGATAAAGGTAATGGTGCTGTTGATTATTTTCTGTTACACTTTTTCATGCAATTCACTTAGTCAAATCACATAAGCATTGGGATATGAATTCACCGCTTATTTAAAATGACCAAGTTGTACTATGCATTAACTTTATCGTGTTTTAGCTAAAAGTTCTAACGTTATCTGTTAACAGGCGGAAGACACGGCAAGCTAAAGCACGTCGCATTGCTCCACGCCCCGTTGCTGGCCCCCTTCGACCAGTTGTTAGGTGTCCCACTGTCAGATATCACACTAAAGTACGTGCTGGTCGAGGCTTCAGCCTGGAAGAGTTAAAGGTAGTTTTTTTTCAAAACCAGTATTGTTATAGATGATTAAAGGTGATTTGAATGTGAAATAACTCCTAATAAAAGGGGGGAGAATTTCCATCATCAGTTTTTTGGTTTGTGGGTATTGATTGAGAGGGCTTGAAGGGGTAGAGGTGCAATAAATGCATTGCTTATGCAAATTAGGATGGACTCGTAGAGGAGTAATGGGAAATATACTGTCAAAGATTCATGTGGCTGGGGAATTATTAAGATGGGTGATCTCTGCAAGGAAAACTCTTTCCTTTCATTTCAAGAATTACAACAAATTTATGGACTACATTCTAAAGATTATTTTAGATACTTACAAATCAGAGACTATGTAAAAGCAAACACACAGGAACTTAGAAATAGAAAGACAGAAATTTTAGATGAATGTCTAAATAAACATCTGACTACAGAAAAAATGATTTCATATATATATATATAATATCCTATTGGAAAATGATGTCCCATTAACAGAAATATATAGACAATCTTGGGAAAACGAATTAGGTCAAATTATAAGACCAGGCGTATGGGACGAACGTTTACAACATATACACCATTGTTCGTTAAATGCTAGACACTCTCTTATACAGTTTAAAATACTACATAGACTACATTATTCAAAATCCAAACTACATAACATCTTTCCAAAAGTATCTCCCATATGTGATAAATGTCAACATATAGAAGCTAATCTGACATACTCATTTACAAATTGTGTAAAAATTACAAAATTTTGGATAGAAATATTTAGGATAATTTCGAATGTTGTTAATATGAATCTGACTCCTGACTCAAAGTTAATAATACTAGGAATACTGGAAACAGATCAATTAATAACAACGAATCAAAGAATCTTTATTGATTATGGTTTAATAATTGGGAAAAAATTAATACTAAAATTCTGGAAAGGTCCTACATCCCCCACAATCAAAATGTGGAATACAGAAATGTCGGAGACACTCCATCTGGAAAGATTGAGGCTTGTCCTAATGGACAGGTTGGATCTCTTCAGAGGGATATGGTCTCCCTATATTGAATATTTACAGGGTCAAAGTGGCTCAGTGCGAGGGCTTGACTGAGACCTGAATAATAGAATGGATGAAGAATTACGCATAATAAATCATGCTTATATCTCCATTGACGGATAATTGATTAATACTCCATTCACTTCCTTATTCTCTATATTATTTTTCTCTATCTCTTCCTACTTTATAAAAAAAATTAAAAAAGTGTATAGAAACATAAAGTCTTAAATGTTAATATTAATATTAATAATATTATGAATGTATCTAATAAGTATTTCTTATTAATATGTATTTACAATTAATTAAAAATATTCAACAAAAAAAAGGTTAATGTGGCTGGACATCTCAGAAAATTAGGTTAATAGTGTTTAAAATAGTTGATGTAGTCGCAATGTAGTTCTTTTTAACTTTTCTATCTGCCTTTACTCATTCACATCAGCTTTGCTCCCCAATTTCTGGCCATAATAGGCAATAGGCATAAACAAGAGAGTGGCACGTACTATTGGTATTGCAGTTGATAACCGACGTCGCAACAAGTCTGCTGAATCCATTCAGTGTAATGTTCAGCGTCTGAAGGAATATCGTTCTAAGCTGATCATCTTCCCAAGAAAGGCTTCTGCACCCAAGAAGGGAGATTCCACAGTAAGTGTGCATATTAAAAAAACATTTTAATTGTAGCTCTGATGTTATTAAAGTTTTGCTGGGATGGATTTTGACATTACTGATTTGTATTTCTGAAATAAGTATTTGTGAAATACAGACGGTTCAAATTATACTAATTCTAATCCATTTCAAGTGGAATAGAAGGCATCTAATTTTGATTATTCTTAAAACGTTGAGTTTTACTTTTGAAATGTTGATCTGCTCATGTGGCTGGGTGTACGCTTGGGCACATTCAGCAAGGTAGGCTGTCTAGCAAATATGACCATGTTCTGGATATTTCTAGTGCTGCAAAAATGTAAACTTTCTGATTCGGACAGTGTCATGTATACATTTTCTCATTAATAGACAATATTCACACGTGCATATTTTAGGGGTATTGTAAATGCATTATTACTATGGCATTCTGACCTTGTGCTTAAAGCAAAAATGTGTGTTTCTAGATGAACTACAACAAAATGCTTTGTTAATCACAAATTTTAATATAATTAATTGAGCTCTGTGCACAGAAGTTAATCCCTTGCTTGAAGGTAATTAATGATAGATTTAGAGTACTATTTTATGAAATAGTTTGCTGAGCTGTAATAGGAAGAAATGAGGCAGTCCTAACTCTGGGTTCGTTGTTGGCAGAATAAATAGACAAGGATAGAAAATAATTTTCACAACAGTCAAAACTGGAGTGTAAATTTATCTATAGACTGAGGGTCATAGAGAGTGAGTGTCATCAAGGTTAAAATTATTCCAGTATTGAAACAGTTTTCCTTGAGATAATCTAATACAGGGAATGTGGAATGCATTCCAATTTTTTTTTTTACACAATGAAACGGGGGGGGAAATGAATTGGTGCCTATTCCTTTTTGAAACTTGTCTTTGGATCTGAAATTAATTTGGAAGATAAGAAATTGAATATACTGACGTGATTTTTAAAAAGGCAATTATTAAAAAAAAAACTTTATGCCTCTAAGTGCTTGACCTTGTTTTGCTTTGTCACAGTCATATGATGATATTTTCTCTGGAATCTCTGTACATCTTTGATGAATTATTTGAACCCTTTTCCATCTGATGACTGTGAGGTGTCATGTGATTTCAGTTCTTGGGTGTGTTTATTGGCATTTATTAACACAGATTTCTTTTCCACAGCCTGAAGAAATTAAAGTGGCAACTCAGTTGACAGGACCAGTCATGCCAATCAAGAATGTGAGTATCCTTTTTTGAAAAATTGTTTGGTTTCGATAAGCGGTAAAACAGACGAAGGTAGTGCTTTCAGGGTGCATGACGTATTGTTTGAATGGATGAAAAAAATGTAGAGGAGGCAATCTACATTTACAAGAATGTAAATCTTTTTTTTGTGTAGGAATTTGGATCTATTATAGTAGTGACATTACTCTATTGGCTGTGGACTTTGGCACATTGTTGATCTATCTATTTGCTGCTTGCTTGGTTAATTGCAAGCTTGTATTTGCAATATTAATGGAAACTGTTTTTCTTTCAGGTATATAAAAAGGAGAAAGCCCGGGTAATATCGGAGGACGAGAAGAATTTCAAGGCCTTTGCAAGTCTTCGTATGGCCCGAGCAAATGCACGTTTATTTGGAATTCGTGCCAAACGAGCAAAGGAGGCAGCGGATCAAGATATTGAGAAAAAGAAATAAAAATGCGAGAAATTGAACTATTAAATATAAAAATTTCTAAATGAAAATAAATTGTCATTCTTTGTAAAATGACATTCAATTTCTGTTGAAGGATATTTGATTTATGCGTGATGGACCCGTCTCAAGTTGTGGCTCACTCTCATCATTAGTATTTCAATGTTTAACATTGATTTACTGTTTAAAACAATGACTGCTGGTGCTCTTAACAGATGTTTACTGGAGTAGTGGGAAATGACTGAAAACAAAAAAAAGGCAAGCACTTTAATTCTTTTGACCAAATAGGAGTACCGTTAATCATTGGCATAATGCTTGATGTTAGCACTTATAGTCTTTGTCCCAGTCTGAAACTTTCACAAACCTTTAATTGATACGTACTGATTTTTATTTTAAATGATAAGTTGATAAGAATGGGCATAAAAGGGTCAGTGTTGTTATATTGCTATTCTAATCAATTTCACGTGTGCCCAGCAATACTCCAAAAAGCCAGATCGGTTTAAGAATGCTGAAAGTTAATTCTCACCACATTTGTGGCAGGGAATTTAAAGTTGAATTTGAATTTAGTTCTGAGGTGAAGTGCTACATATGTAGTTCGTGAAACCGATGAAAAATATTCCTGGATATAAACAAGGGGAATCAGCAAGTCCGGAGGCAATCTTTTGTCATGTTGTAAAGCTATGGAAAAATGTGAGTAGTTTCTTGCTGTGTGCTAAATCTTCTATTGAATCCTACATATTTATTTTCAGCAGGGTGAGGCTATTCAGCTCCTGGAGTGTGTGCTGCTAGTCAAATTAGACATTGGGTTACAAGTGTCCAAGCTCTTAGTTCGTTAACTATTGATATGCCTTCATGTTACAAAAGATAAGAATTGGAGCAATGCACAATCTTAGTTTTAATTTGAAATTAAAGATGATAATTGTGAAATTTTAATTCAAGTTAAGCAACGCAGTTTAGATCAGTGAGCACAGGTGTGATATATGAACAAAACATGGTGTGATGTTGGCAGCTGAATTCTTGACGACAAATCTTGATGAGAGGGAACATTGAGATAAAGCATGGAAATCCTTGGGCCCAGGGAGTCCACACTTGCCACCAACCACCCATTTTCATTGATCCTACATTTAATCCCACTATTTTTATTACCTCGTTTTAATAAACCTTCCATGTTCTAAAGGAGCAAAAAAGGTCCTAGAGGAACTCTGGAACAAGCATCCATCAAGCCAAAGAGGTGGTTGATTTGTGGGTGGAGACTGTATAATGTAATGCAAAGCGGGTCCCAACATATCCAAGTGATCAAAATACCCATTTAAGACAGTATGCTTTGCCCATATCTCTAAACCTTTCTTATTCTGTCCAAATGTCTTAAATGTAATTGTACTTGCCTCAACCACTTTGTCAGGCAACATGTTTAATAAAAACATCACCTACTGAGAAGTTGCCCCTTGGGACCTTTAAATATTTCATCTACATTTATGCCATCTAGTTTTAAACATCCCTATCCTGGGGAAGCTATGGATGTGAAGAAGTTCTAACCTTTTGTAGGACAATCTAGAAATAGCACATCACTGAGTAAAGGGGTCAACATTTATGGTGAGTTTTTTTTGTTAAGAGGGTTGTGACTGGAACTCTCGTAAGGGCAGTGGTTACAGAATCTTTGAAATTATGTGTCCTTGATAAGCAAGTGGGTGAAAGTTTAGACGATTTGAAGAGTTGTGTAATTAGGGGTTGTACCTGGAATTCTACTGATTTTGCATCGTGGAGAAGCTGAAGGGGCTGAGTGTCCTGTTTTCCATTATATACATTAATCTGACCTTGAAGATTTTTTTCAATTAATTGTTATTTGTCCATTAGATTTTAGTAATTTATGTACATTGCTCTCAAGGTTCCTATTTTTTTTAAATCTACCTGTTCGAAGAAAAATGCTGATCTACTTGTTCTAGAAAGATAGTATACTTTCCCATGCTGCAGTCCTTCCCCATTTTTACTCACTTTTATCAAACTAGCACTGTTACCGATGACTGCCTTCAGCTGCTATGTCAGTGTCCTTTCCATTATAAGGTCAGAATGGAAACTCAGTAAATGAAGTAAGCCATTTGGAAGATCTAAAAAAACTTAAACCATTAGCTGGTAATTGATAAATACATTTACTGCCACAAGTTCAGGCAGTGACTGCTTCCAATATGAGTAAGTGTAACTACCTGGGATTTAAAGGCTTTATAAAAAAAAAAAAAGCCAAATGGCTATTCTGATAAAAGCAGTACATGGGATTAATTACCAAGTCGACCCATAATGTTAAAGAAAATAAAATATAGGTTAGATACCAGCTACGAATGCAATTTATATACAAATCATACAAACATACAAATGTTTTTAGAGACCAGCGATATGGAATTGCTGGCTGCTGCTGGATTAGTCGTCATCTGCCTCCTGGAAATGTGGTTTGTGGCTGCATTATGAAACAGCCAGGTTATAAACAGTTCATAAGAACGGAATCCTGCCCTACCTTGCAAAAATGTACTTTAAAACTAGTTTCTGTTTATTAATACCGTTTATTGTTTTAAAGTATTGGATATATTAAGGTAAATAATATTTATTTAATTGGTTGAGAAATGACACCGAGGAAAGGGAAATTAGAAAGCTTTATGCCTGCAGATATGATCTCCATCTGTTTAGTAAATGTCTTTTTAGCCTTTTTCAGATGCAAAATAGAGATGTAATCCAAAAAGCCTAAAGTCTACTTAGGACATCTCTTTCCATTGTGACCTTCCAGACTTGAGTTGGCCAAGATAAACCTCTTGACAACATTCTAGCAGAATGAAGCGATTCCTTGAAAATGTGATAGGGAATAGGGGGGGCTATCATGAACAGAAAAGCTTTCCAGCTTTCAGTTGCAAAATAATGCAAGTAGAGAATGTTTTGTAAACCAGCATCTGTACCTTGTGTCTAGAGAATGTTTTATTCGCACACTTGCATCTTAACATTTCTGCTGCTGGTGCAGCTGCATTTTCAAACTGCCTGTTGGGTAACAGTAAAAGTTTGCTTTAAAGCTAATGCAATGGTACCCAATGCCCACTCTAACCAGTGTCCAACCTTTTAAACACCCTACATTTCTCCCCACATTCCTATCACATCTAGATTCTGCCACTCATCTATAAAGTTAGAGCAATTTAAAGAAGTCACTTGTAAACTGCATGTCAACTGAATGTGTGAGAGGCAGAGCACCAATCTGTTGACTGCAAACTGCAAGTAGAGAGCATCAGAGGTCAGCACTGAACCTGGACCAATGATGTGAGACAGCACAAGCTACTGCCAGTTGTGTACAACTCCTAATTGGGTGAGTACATGATGGAAGTAGATTATTTGCTAATTCTTATCAGATAAATTATTGAAATACATACAACCCTCTCGAAGCAAAAGAGCATGTTTATTTTGATAGCACTTTAAAAGGCATGGAGGGCTGCATGGTCTCTGTTGTTTCTAGGTTGGGGAGATAAATATAAACACATCCATTAACAAGGTTTAAATTTGAGATATTTGTGTTTTTTACATGGCACCAATATACTAACTAGGAATTTGTTAAAGTATAATTCCTTTGCAGATTGCTGCCCAATGCTTGACATTCACAGAGGCTTAAAGACAGGTTTGCCGGAAGTTCACAGAAACATGGTGTAAACGTATTTCAAACAAACTTAGGCACCACTAGATGGCAGTCCAACTATTGGAAATGAAGGAAAAGTTCTGATTAAAAATATAGCATTCTACTTTTCTGAGGAAGAGATTAATCCCCTAAACCTTAACTCCTTTGAAGTTGTTGTGCTGATTTCCCATGAGTTGTACCTCACCTTATTCTATATTTTGGCCTAAACTAAATTTGCATCCCAAATGAATTGATAAGTAAAACTTTTTGCTCGTTTAGAGTGCTACAGTGTGGAAACAGGCTCTTTGGCCCAACCTGATGACATCGGCCAACATGTCCCAGCACACTAGTCCCACCTGCCCCCATTTGGTCCATATCCCTAGAAACCTGTCCTATCCATGTACCTGTCTAACTGTTTCTTAAATTGTTGGGATAGTCCCTGCCTCAACTACCTCCCCTGTCAGCTTGTTCCATACACCCACCACTACGTGTGAAAAAGTTACCCCTCAAATTTCTATTACATCTTTTCCCCTTCACCTTAAACGTATGTCCTCTGGTCTTTGATTCACCTACTCTGGGCAAGAGACTGCATCTACCCGATCTATTCCTCTCATGATTTTATATATGGACAGGACCTATACAGTGATTGGTAGGGCTCTGGGTAGTGTTGTAGAGCAGAAGGATCTAGGAGTGCAGGTGCATAGTTCCCTGAAGGTGTAGTCGCAGGTAGATCGGGTGCCCAAAAAGGCTTTTGGCACATTGGACTTCATCTGCCAGAGTTTTGAGTATAGAGGTTGGGAGGTCATGTTGCAGTTGTATAAGATGTTGGTGAGGCCACATTTAGAGTATTGTGTATATAGGAAAGATGTTGTCAAGCCGGGAAGGGTACAGAGATGACTTGCGAGGATGTTGCCAGGACTAGCTGGTCTGAGCTATTGGCAAAGGTTGAGTTGGTTAGGACTCTATTTGTTGAAGTGCAGGAGGATGAGGGGTGATCTTATAGAGGTGTATAACATAATGAGAGGAATAGATTAGGCAGATGAATCGAGGGCCAGAGGACATAGGTTTAAGTTGAAGGGGAAAATATTTAATAGGAATGTGTGGGGTAACCTTTTCGCACAAAGGGTGGTGGATGTATGGAAGTAGTTGAGGCAGGGACTATCCCAAAATTTAAGAAACTGTTAACAGGTGCATGGATAGGACAGATTTGGAGGGATAGGAACCAAATACTGGGAGGTGGGACTAGTGTAACTGGGAAATGTTGGACGGTGTGGGCATGTTGGGTCGAAGGGCTTGTTTCCACATTGTATCATTCTATGACCTCTAAGGTCACCCCTGCATCCTCCTGAGCTCCAAGGAATAGTCCCAGCCTACTCAACCTCTGCCTATAGCTCAGACCCTCTAGCCCTGGCAACATCCTTGTAGATTATCTCTGTACCCTTTCCAGCTTGACAATATCTTTCCTATAAAACGGTGATGAGAACTGAACACAATACTCTAAATGTGGCCTCACCAACATCCTATACAATTGCAACATGACCTCCCAATACTCTGGCTGATGAAGGCCAATCTGCTAAAAGCTTTTTTGACCACCCAATCTACCTGCGACTCCACCTTCAGGGAACTATGGACCTGCATTCCTAGATCCCTCTGCTCTACAACACTCCTCAGAGCCCTTCGATTCACTGTGTAGGTCCTGCCCATGTTAGACTTCCCAAAATGCAACACCTCACATTTTTCTGCATTAAATTTCATCAACTAGTCTAACATCGGTAGTGGGGAAACTGCTAGAGTCAGTTATTAAAGATGGGATAGCAGCACATTTGGAAAGTGGTGAAATCATTGGACAAAGTCAGCATGGATTTACAAAAGGTAAATCATGTCTGACGAATCTTGTGGATTTTTCGAGGATGTAACTAGTAGCGTGGATAAGGGAGAACCAGTGGATGTGGTATATCTGGACTTCCAGAAGGCTTTCGACAAGGTCCCACATAAGAGATTAGTATACAAACTTAAAGCATACGGTATTAGGGGTTCAGTATTGATGTGGATAGAGAACTGGCTGGCAAACAGGAAGCAAAGAGTAGGAGTAAACGGGTCCTTTTCACAATGGCAGGCAGTGACTAGTGGGGTACCGCAGGGCTCAGTGCTGGGACCCCAGCTATTTACAATATATATTAATGATCTGGATGAGGGAATTGAAGGCAATATCTCCAAGTTTGCGGATGACACTAAGCTGGGGGGCAGTGTTAGCTGTGAGGAGGATGCTAGGAGACTGCAAGGTGACTTGGATAGGCTGGGTGAGTGGGCAAATGTTTGGCAGATGCAGTATAATGTGGATAAATGTGAGGTTATCCACTTTAGTGGCAAAAACAGGAAAGCAGACTATTATTTAAATGGTGGCCGATTAGGAAAAGGGGAGATGCAGCGAGACCTGGGTGTCATGGTACACCAGTCATTGAAAGTAGGCATGCAGATGCAGCAGGAGTGAAAAAAGCGAATGGTATGTTAGCTTTCATAGCAAAAGGATTTGAGTACAGGAGCAGGGAGGTTCTACTTCAGTTGTACAGGGTCTTGGTGAGACCACACCTGGAGTATTGCGTACAGTTTTGGTCTCCAAATCTGAGGAAGGACATTATTGCCATAGAGGGAGTGCAGAGAAGGTTCACCAGACTGATTCCTGGATTCAGGACTGTCTTATGAAGAAAGACTGGATAGACTCGGTTTATACTCTCTGGAATTTAGGAGATTGAGAGGGGATCTTATAGAAACTTACAAAATTCTTAAGGGGTTGGACAGGCTAGATGCAGGAAGATTGTTCCCGATGTTGGGGAAGTCCAGGACAAGGGGTCACAGCTTAAGGATAAGGGGGAAATCCTTTAAGACCGAGATGAGAAAGACTTTTTTCACACAGAGAGTGGTGAGTCTCTGGAACTCTCTGCCACAGAGGGTAGTTGAGGCCAGTTCATTGGCTAATTTAAGAGTGAGTTGGATGTGGCCCTTGTGGCTAAGGGGATCAGAGGGTATGGAGAGAAGGCAGGTACGGGATACTGAGTTGGATGATCAGCCATGATCATATTGAATGGCGGTGCAGGCTCGAAGGGCTGAATGGCCTACTCCTGCACCTAATTTCTATGTTTCTAAATTTCATCAACTATTCCTCAGCCCAATTGATCAAGATCCTGCTGCAATTTTTCACAACTATCTTCACTACGACAAAACCACCCACTTTTGTATCATCTGCAAACTTGCTAATCTTACCGTCTATGTTCTCATCCAAATCATTGATATAGAATTTTCCATACTGCGCATCCCTCTGCAATTGGATCCTTGATTTCCTCATTTTCAGACCACAGTCTGTTCGTATTGGTGGAAATGTGTCAAACTCGATAACAATCAGCACGGGAGCACCTCAAGGCTGCATGCTCAGCCCCCTGCTGTACTCGCTCTATACTCATGACTGCGTAGCCGGTCATAGTGCGAACTCCATCATCAAGTTCGCTGATGACACCACTGTTGTGGGATGTATCACTGATGGGGATGAGTCACAGTATAGAAGAGAGATCGAGCAACTGTCCATATGGTGCCAGCACAATAACCTGGCCCTCAACACCAGCAAAACCAAGGAACTGATTGTGGACTTTGGAAGGAGTAGGATGGGGACCCACAGTCCCGTTTATGTCGATGGTTGAAAGGGTCAAGAGATTTAAATTCCTGGGCGTGCACATCTCTGAAGATCTTTCCGGGTCCGAGAACACTGATGCTACTATTAGGAAAGCACTTCAACGCCTCTACTTCCTGAGAAGATTACAGAGAGTCGGTTTGTCAAGGAGGACTCTCTCTAACTTCTACAGGTGCACAGTAGAGAGCATGCTGACTGGTTGGCCGTGGCTCGTTCGGCAACTTGAGCGCCCTGGAGAGGAAAAGACTACAAAGAATAGTAAACACTGCCGAGTCCATCGAGGGGATCTATCGCAGTCGCTGCCTCAAAAAGGCTGGCAGTATCATCAAGGACACACACCATCCTGGCCACACACTCATCTCCCTGTGACCTACAGGTAGAAGGTACAGGAGCCTGGACTGCAACGACCAGGTTCAGGAATAGCTACTTCCCCACAGCCATCAGGCTATTAAACGTGACTCGGACAAAACTATGAACATTAATAGCCCATTATCTGTTATTTGCACTTTATCAGTTTATTTATTCATGTGTGTATATATTTATATAATTATATATGGACACACTGATCTGTTTTGTAGTCAATGCCTACTATGTTCTGTTGTGCTGAAGCAAAGCAAGAATTTCATTGTCCTATCAGGGACACATGACAATAAACTCACTTGAACTAGACGCTGCTCTAGTAAAGGGATATATGGGAGAACATATTTTCATTTAATTTTTCTTCATATCTTTCACCACTTATTTTGAAAATAAACCTCTCCCAACTTCTTGTAACTTGTCTCTCGTCTCTTTAAACCAGAGATTAGAGATCAAAGCTTTTCTACGAAATCTAGTCTACCATCTCTGTACTATGTGTTGGACTATTGGGTTTGTAAATGCATTTCCTCTGCCTTTCTCTGCCCCCTGTGGAGCCTTCCACTACACAATTTAGTTGTCACATTAATGTCAGTGAGGCTGTATTAAGTTCTGTATGAATACAAATCCTAATAGCTGTGAATAATGAATTAAATTTAAAATTAAACATGACATTAGTTAAAATGAAGAATTGTCATATAGCATTTGCATTTAATTTTAAACTACAAATAATTTACAAAAAGTCTACAAAATATAAAAATTCAAAATAATAAATTGAGATTTAAATTGAACAAAAAGTGAGTGATAAATGTGCCGACTTTTTGTGTATTTGACTATCATTATGACAATGTAAATTCACAAGCTTTATTGCATGTCAGCATCTAGTTTATTATAGAGGTCTTTGGTACAATAACACCAGTCTTTATATATACTTAATGTCCTCATAAAATAATGTATTTTCTTGCTTTATGCTTGGTCATGTAAAGTTCAATGGTTCTTTATTATCACATGTACGGAGTTACAGTGAAATTTCACATATAGTTCACAAAAGTATCACTATACATAAGCACAATCCTAGACTAAGTACAAAGTGTATTAGAAATAGTCCACTGAGACCATATACAAGAGTTGCCAATTTTCTTTGCCATTTGTAAAGTCCAAGTTGTTTTAAGTGCAGCGGGCCATAAAGGCCCGTTGTACAGATGGCATTGCATGTTTGGTCTGGCCAAGCAAATCTGTAGGCTTCCTCCACCGCTCCGTGCCGTTGCAGGCCGCACGCTCAGTCCCTTGGAGCAGCACCTGATCCAGTCAACCCCCAGGCTGCTGTAGGGCCTCGAGCCATTGCCTCGGCCAGGGTGCTCCAGCAGCGGCCCGGCATTGGCGCTCCGGCGGCTCTCCAGCGGGTGCTCCAGCGGCGGCCCGGCTTCGGCGCTCCGGCGGCTCTCCAGCGGGTGTTCCAGCGGCGGCCCGGCTCCGGCGGCTCTCCAGCAGGTGCTCCAGCGGCGGCCCGGCTTCGGCGCTCCAGCGGCTCTCCAGCGGGTGCTCCAGCGGCGGCCCGGCTTCGGCGCTCCGGCGGCTCCGGCGGCTCTCCAGCAGGTGCTCCAGCGGCGGCCCGGCTTCAGAGCTCCAGCGGCTCCAGCGTTCCCGTGGTCGATCCTGGCTGGGGGCTGTGGTGGTGTTCCGGCGTTCCGGCGGCGGCGGCGGTGGCGGCCTGGCTTCGGAGGCTCGGCCGCGGGCCTGGTGGACGATGACATCGAAGGCCTGGATTGCCTCAGTACAGAGGGGGAACAAGTAGGGGAAAATGACAAAGACTTTAAGACTTTTGCCTTCCACCACAGTGAGGAGGTGCTTGGTGAACTCACTGTGGTGGATGTTTAAATTATGTGTTTATTCTGTGTTTTGTTTTAATTTATTACATGTTATGACTGCAAGGTAACAAATTTCGTTCAGACCGAAAGGTCTGAATGACAATAAAGGAATCTGAATCTGAATCTGAAGCTATTGTCCAGCGAATTGACCCTCTCCTCACCTGGCCACTGTTCGGCCTTTGGGCTTTTAAACTAAACTAAGAATGGTTTCAACCTGAAATGTCGCCTATCCATGTTCTCCAGCGATTAGTATAGTTTAGAGATACAACGTTGAAACAGACCCTTCGGCCCACTGAGTCTATGCCAACCAATGATCCCTGTACACTTGGTATAAAACCACCTTATACTATTTTTCAATCTTTTACTTTCAGGAGACGCGATTGTTTTCCAGATCGTATCCCTGCTCATTCTGCGGCCTAACATCACTTAGCTGGAGGCCTCTCGGGACTGACTTCGAGCCGCACCGAGGGGCATGGACTTACTATTGGAGCCGATTCCTTGCCTAGGATCGACACTCCAGCCGCTTGTGGCCTTTAACATCAAGGGCTTGCAGTCTCAGGAGAGACCGTCGGGAAGCTCCGGAAACCGTACGACTTACGACAATCCCCGATCCGAGGTCAGATCGCCTGGCGGGGGGAGCTGAGAATCCCCCCCCCCCCCCCCCCCCCCCCCCCCCTCCCCCCCCCCCCCCCCCCCCCCCCCCCGATGCAGAGCTTGGCTGACACGATGAGGAAGATCCGCCGCTGGGGGACAAAGAAGGGAAGAGATTGAACTTTTTTCACTTTCCGTCACAGTGAGGAATGTGGAGGAGTCACTGTGGTGGATGTTTATGTTAAAATGTATTTTGTGTGTTTGTTGCTTTTTATTTGTATGATTGACTTAGCAAATGAAATTCCTCGTATGTTGCAAAACATACTTGGATAATAAAGTATTATTGTATTGCATTGTATATCCTACACACTGGGGACAATTTACAGAAGCCAATCAACCTACTAACGTGCACGTCTTTGGAGTGTGGAAGGAAACCGGAGCCCCTGGGGAAGGCCAAGCAGTCACAGGGAAAACATACAAACTCAGCACAAAGGCACCCATACTCGGGATCGAACCTGGGATGACTCGTATATGCAGACTAACATTTTGGCATTAGAAGTTTTACTTGTCAACACTGAATTATGATGCATAATGCCAGAAATATTATTCCATTATGTGAAGAATAAATATGGCCTGATTGCTGAGGTTATACCAATGCCAGTTCCCAAAATAGGTTACTGTCTACTGGAATTGTTGTCTACAATGCATGAGGTTTAAATTACTTTTTACAGGCATACTGTCATAAATATTGCTTAGAAAACTCTCCATCCTTACAAGGGCAGTTTTGAAAGCTGGCCATTTCAATTTTCTTTGATTAATGGTGCAAAGTATTGCAACGTGAATAGAAAGTACTGAACTAGTGCAGTGCGGAGAATCTATATCAGCTGCATCCTGGACAACAGGAAAGAACATGTGAATAATGATCCATGTACTCAGCATGACCCCAGACTTTAACTGCAATTATGTGCAGAACCACGTGTAATTTAAAGAGTCGCAAAAGAAGTGCCAAGTTACTTGTGTAATCCCCTTCTGTGGTGAGAGATATTAAAGTGGCACTTTACAGCATGACTGCCAGTGCTATCAATCGACCTGACGTAGCTGATCTGTCACAGAGAGAGAAAGATATTTGAGTTGAGTTGACCACAGAGTTGAGATGGATATGGGAACAGGTGGCTTATCTTCACGTGCATGACTGAACTTCATGGCAGCAAATGAGGGTAAGGACAGGAGCACTACCTGACGAAAGGCTTGTTGTAATATGAGGACGCATAAGATCCAAAGGACAACCATGGTTAGCAGTGGAATTCCCAAATGTAGCCCCAGTCATTACAGTCCCTTTAATTAACCCCCAAACAAGCCTTTATACCACTGTTAATGTTCACTTTCCTGATCAAAGCCCACATTCTTTCTTTCATTGCGTAGGAAGGAACTGCAGATGCTGGTTTATACCGAAGATAGACTCAAAATGCTGGATTATCTCAGTGGGACAGGCAGCATCACTGGATAGAACAAATAGGTCATAAGGAATAGGAGTTCTTCCCACATCCTAAAGACGTGCATGTTTGTATGTTAATTGGCTTCTGTAAAATTCCCCCTGGTGTGTGGGATAGGATTGGTGTACAGTTGGCCATTGGTCGGTGCTGACCCGGTGGGCCAAAGGGCCTGTTTCCACGCTGTATCTCTAAATTAAACCCCCATCGCGGGATAAACATTGTTACTATCCATGCTACCTATCCATCTCATAACTTTATATACCTCTAACAGGTTTCCTCAACCCCTATAGTTCTCTCTTATCTGGTTCTAATCTTAAGTATCTAATTTTAGCTAATTAATACTTGGAATGGTTTCTCTTCCTCGGACTGCAAGATCATTTCTGGAGCTCCCATAGATGAAGATTTGGGTCCCTCCAATTATACTGAAGAAGGGTCTCGACCCGAAACATCACCTATTAGAGTTTCATCAGAGGGTGCAGAATTTGTGGAATTCTTTGCCATAGAAGGCTGTCGAGGCTAAGTCTGGATATTTTTAAGGCAGAGATGTTGGGGGAGTCCAGAACCAGGGGCCACAATTTAAGACTAAGGAGTAAGCCATTTAGAACAGAGATGAGGAAACACTTTTTCTCACACAGAGGGGTGAGTCTGTGGAATTCTCTGCCTCAGAGGGTGGTGGAGGCAGGTTCTCTGGATTCTTTCAAAAGAGAGCTAGATAGGGCAGTCAGGGGATATGGGGAGAAGGCAGGAACGGGGTACTGATTGCGGATGATCAGCCATGATCACATGGAATAGTGGTGATGGCTCAAAGGGCCGAATGGCCTACTCCTGCACCTATTGTCTGTCTATTGTCTATTGAGATACATAGATTCTTGATTAATGGTGTCAGGGGTTATGGGGAGAAGGCAGGAGAATGGGGTTAGGAGTGAGAGATAGATCAGCCATGATTGAATGGCGGTGTAGATGATGGGCCAAATGGCCTAATTCTCCTCCTATTCCTATAACTTTGACCTATTCCTTCTATCCAGAGATTTTGCCTGTCACACTGAGATACTCCAGCATTTTGTGTCTATCTTCGGCGCCTGCATCTGTATCTCTAAATTAAACCGCCATCACCAGCATCTGCAGTTCCTTACTACACATACCTCCTTATTTGTTTGATGTCCTTCCAGTTCATGCTTAGCAGATTGTTGACGCGAGGAAGTCAGTGGCTGATCAGTCCAGTTGGTGCTTTGAAATGTCTGTGGCACAACAAGTGAGAGATGCTGCTGTTAGATGATTAACAGGAGGTGTGCTGAGATTATGAGACTTCTGCTGCTTATACATCTGTTTTGAATTAAGAATTCTCCTTTGCTGAAAACCTACAGTACAGTAATGTGCAGCAGAGAGTATATTGACTGGTTGTCATCATCGTGGCGATCCCTCGGGGTCGAGGATGATGGTCTATGTTCCGTTGTTTTTATCGACTCACAGGTGGCTTATGAGTCCAATCCTGGCTTTGAAAGTTCTTCGGCATTCAGGACAGGTAATTCCAGACGGCAGATCGGGCTTTGGCTGTTGCTGCCTCTCTTTCCGTTTTCTTCTCTTTTCTTCCAATTCTGCGCACCTCTTGGCTTCGAAGGTCACGGTTCCTTCTTGGATGATGGTTCGCCAGAGTTTCCTGTCCTTGGCATTGGTTTCCCAATTGTCGATGTCGATTTCACATTTCTTCATGCTGGCTTTTAAGGCATCTTTGAATCTCTTCCTTTGTCCGCCTCGTTTACGTTTGCCTTCTTTAAGCTGGGAGTAGAAGGTTTACTTTGGTAGACGCTCGTCTTTCATCCGAACAACATGACCCACTTGATGACGAAGGCTTCGATGCTAGATGGTTTTGCTTCATTCAGCACGCTGACATTGGTTCTTCTGCCTTCCCAACTGATATTTAAGCTGCATTGAAGACATCGTTGATGGAACTTTTCAAGTGTTTACAGATTGTGTCGGTATGTTGTCCAGGTTTCTGATGCATTCAGGAGCGTTAGAATCACCACACTAACATTTTGGTGTCTGTTCGGATGTCACGATTTTGAAAGACTCTCATTCGAAGACGACCAAAAGCTGTTCCAGCATACTTAAGACAAAGTTGCGGAAAGTGATCCATATTTTCCAGGGTTGTTTCATCGTTGAATCTGTCAGCTTCGGAAGTAGGCTGTTTCGGATGGCGAAACCTCCGTGGATCCTAGGTTGTTTATGATCAAGACATTTCCAGAAAAAAGTGTATTGACCTTGTTCTTCCTTCAGTTGCCCTTCTCCAGCTCTGCGGGCCTCACTCAGAGCAACGAGACAGGTTGTATCACAGCCTAGTTCGGCAACTTGAATATTCAGGAGCAAAGAAGACTGCAAACAGTGGTGAACACGGCTTAGTCCATCACGGGTTCTGACTTCCCCCAAAATGAGTCTGAAGATAGACACAAAAGCTGGAGTAACTCAGCAGGTCAGGCAGCATCTCTGGAGAAAATGAATAGGTGATGTTTTGGGTTGAAACCCTTCATCTTGAGTCCTGGCAGCCTACATATAAATTTTCTCTGTACAGGGACAATACTCAACACTAAATGTTCCTAGATTCAAAGTCTTCAGAAAAGACCAAGAAGATTATAGAAGACAGAATAGCAGGAGTGATTAATGAGCTATTGCCACAAATCCTGATGGAAATTGCTTTGTGTTTGGCTACAGGACTGCAGGGAGTTATGGATGTCCACACATCGCCAAGCACAGACGCTAGGATTTGGCAATAAGTTCAGGAGGCTAAATCTTGCTCGGTCTGCCACTAAGTTCCACACTATATTGAGCAGCAGAGCCCAGCCAGGCTGTGATTCAGCCTTCAGACTGCATTCGGATGCAGTCAAGATCAATCATGATTAAATGGCGGAGTAGAGTTGAGGGGCCGAATGGCCTAATTCTGCTCCTATCATTTATGACTTTATGAAATCTGTCGCATTGTGTGGGGTGTTGTCTTTTGGATCTTTTACCAGGTTATATGTTTCTGATTATTTATGGATAATATCGAAATAGAGATTATAGGAGGAGCATTGAGAGGATAAAAATGGTTATAATTACATTTCAACATTATTTTTTTTAAAATTAAAACAATTATTTTACAGTACTTTTTACTTCTTAATTTTACCATCATTTAAATTATTTAGTTTAATGTTAATAGTTTTTAATAGTTTCTGAATTTTAGGATTCTTCAAAAATGTTCAAAATTCAAATGCAGCTTTTGCAGGCACTAAAGTCCTGCCCCCAACTAACAAAGGCCGTCAGAGCCATCTCCGGGGTGGACCTTGTCAAAGAACCTTTGGCTCTGTAAAAGTAGAGAGTTTGTTGTGACACGCTGGCTTGTGTAAACCCAGTGAGACCAGACAAGGTAAGTGCGGAGAATGGGTGATGATTCTGGGCAAGTGATACACGGGCGTCAATCCTTTTGTCTCACATCTTCTGTTTTTTGTCCAACCATCTGCCTATTGTCCAACCATCTCTGGCCTTTATCCAACCATCTGCCTATTAAACCCTATTTACCATGCTTTGTGTTGCCCCTCCTCTCTTCCAGCTTTTTTACTACCTCCTTGCAATTAGGGTTCCAACCCGAAACCTCTCCTATGTCCCATGTTGTCCAGGGATGCTGCCTGACTCGCTGAGTTACTCCAGCACTTTGTTTCAGTGTACCTCGGTAGGTACTATTTTTTTGCTGCGTGCTAACCAGTCAGCAGAAAGACAATACATGATTACAATCAATCCATTTACAGTGTATAGATAAGGGAATAACGTTTAGAATGTGTCCTTCTTTGTAAACCTGCATCTGCAGTTCCTTAGTTCTCTATTCTGCCTTGATATCCTTCTAGGCCAAGGGTTCCCAACTTGGGGTAAATGTACCCCCAGGGGGTAAATTTGATTCTGGATTTGTACATATTTTTTCTCATTGACTGACTGTGTTTGGTTCTGGTATACTGGTATCTGTGCATTGGGTAGAAGATTGCAATGTGGTCCGCCATGTTTCGACTAATGCTATCAACTTGACGTGCGCAAACGGAAGATCAATTAGAACAAGTTGTCCTACACGAACGAAGAAGAAGGTATCTGTTCATCATTAGTTGTTGATAAATAAGCGAAATAGCATTGTTATGTGCTATGAAAGTAGCCAGGGGTAAACGGGACGAAAAAGGTTGGGAACTCCTGATCTAGGCCACAGCGGAATTGAATATAAACAGTTGTGTGCAGGCCATTGGAACTTAAATAAGAAAAACTTAAATTTGTCAGAAAAGGTTGTTGAATCCATTGCTTGGATGGGATTGCACATGCAGTCTGCATTTAGTTTAACTAGTTGCAGCTTCTATATTTTGGCATTGGTGGCATTATTCATGGTCAGTGACCTTACTGCATGTGGCATGATTAAACATTTCAAAATGGTGGCCGATTAGGAAAAGGGGAGATGCAGCGAGACCTGGGTGTCATGGTGCACCAGTCATTGAAAGTAGGCATGCAGGTGCAGCAGGCAGTGAAAAAAGCGAATGGTATGTTAGCTTTCATAGCAAAAGGATTTGAGTACAGGAGCAGGGAGGTTCTACTTCAGTTGTACAGGGTCTTGGTGAGACCACACCTGGAGTATTGCGTACAGTTTTGGTCTCCAAATCTGAGGAAGGACATTATTGCCATAGAGGGAGTGCAGAGAAGGTTCACCAGACTGATTCCTGGGATGTCAGGACTGTCTTATGAAGAAAGACTGGATAGACTCGGTTTATACTCTCTGGAATTTAGGAGATTGAGAGGGGATCTTATAGAAACTTACAAAATTCTTAAGGGGTTGGACAGGCTAGATGCAGGAAGATTGTTCCCGATGTTGGGGAAGTCCAGGACAAGGGGTCACAGCTTAAGGATAAGGGGGAAATCCTTTAAGACCGAGATGAGAAAGACTTTTTTCACACAGAGAGTGGTGAGTCTCTGGAACTCTCTGCCACAGAGGGTAGTTGAGGCCAGTTCGTTGGCCATATTTAAGAGGGAGTTGGATGTGGCCCTTGTGGCTAAGGGGATCAGAGGGTATGGAGAGAAGGCAGGTACGGGATACTGAGTTGGATGATCAGCCATGATCATATTGAATGGCGGTGCAGGCTCGAAGGGCTGAATGGCCTACTCCTGCACCTAATTTCTATGTTTCTATGTTTCTATGTTTCTATGTTTCTAAAAATCCAGATCAGAACGATATTTGTACATAACCTGTGGAGAAGGAGTGGGTAATGTTTCGGGTTGCGACCCTTCTTCAGCAATGTCGCCCATTCATACTCTCCAGAGATGCTGTCTGTCCCGCTGAGTTACTCCAGCATTTTGTGTCTACCTTCGATTTAAACCAGCATCTGCAGTTCTTTCCTACACTTTCTATACATAGCCTGGAGACCCCGATCTACCATATAGAATGCTCAATGATATATTTGGGGAAAAGACTCCTGTCGATGACACATACGTGGTGGTGACAATTGAAAGCCACACATTCCCAAAACCATAACAGAATCCAATATGTCTGCACGAAGCTGACAGAAGGTGCTAGGCTTTCGAAGCACTGCATCAGTCGGTGGTAATCTATTATCTATGCACCCTGGTTCACAGTTTCTCACTGTGGGAGTGGATGTATTTGCTTCCTTCACAAGCTGCACTCTCACTGCTAACACTTGAGGTGCACAGAATGCAACCAAGCAAACACCTCGGAGAAAGAGATATATTTAGGCAGAAACATGAAATACGTCAGTGGCAAATCGTAGAGAATTTTCTGTGATTTAAAAAAAAAAAAATGTTTTCAATAAAGGTATCTACTCGGAGTAATTTGTCAAACAATGTGAAACAAATAGCCGTGTCATAGTCACAAAAAGCTGGAGAGAAGGAATAGGTGATGTTTCAGGTTGGGACTGAGAGTCAGGGGAAAGGGAAACGAGGGACACAGACGGTGATGTAGAGAGGTATAGAAGAAATGAATGAAAGATATACAAAGAAATTACAATGATAAAGAATACAGGCCATTGTTAGCTGTGAGCTAGGTGAAAGCTAGTCACAGACGATGAAACTCACCAGGACGACATTGAAGCTAGTACGACTAGGGTGGGGAGGGGCATGGAGAGAGGGAGGCAAGGGTTAGTTGAAGTTAGAGAAATCAATATTCATATTGCTGACCAGGCTCTGAGTTCTAGAGTCCACACGGTGAGGCAAATGCTGCCTGATCAATAACATGGAGTTACATGGAATGGGCATGCAGACACAGATGGTGCAGCTCAGCGTATCGGTGCTACTGGTCACCTTCCACACGGGATTGCTCCCATTGCATTAATGTCATCTTAGACTCTCAGAATATCACCGTTTTCTTACATGTGCATGTTCGTTTTATCCAAGGCGTTTGTGATATCTCTATCGGAACCTGTCTCTGAGTCGAGAATCTATTTTTTTTGTCCTGTTTGGAGGCACTAAGTTTGCACTTAGTGTGTGTTGAATATAGCGATTTGAAAATTAACTAAATGGTGTAATTTTATATTTCTTCAGAATTTTCTTCTTGTTTGAAACAAAGAGCTGAATTCTGATGATAAAAGAAATGAAGAGAATGGTTCAATGTTAGCTGAGGAAGGTGATAACGAAGTACACAGTCAGAAAAATTAATCGGGAGGGCAGTGAAACTAGTCAGAAAAGTAGGGTGGGGTAGGGACGGCGAGAAAGAGGGAAAGCAAGGGTGCTTGAAGTTCGAGAAATCAATCATCATACTGCTGGGTTGTAAGCTGCCCAAGCGAAATATGAGGTGCTGTTCCTCCAATATGCATTGGGCCTCACTCTGGCAGTGGAGGAGGTCCAGGACAGAAAGGTCAGTTTGGGAATGAGAGGATGAGTTAAAGTGTTCAGCAACTGGGAGATCGCAAAGGACTAGGTGGACTGAACGAAGGTGTTCAGTGATACAATCGCCGAGCCTGCGCAATAGTCCAAATGTGGCCTATCCACAGTCCTATAAAGCTACATCATTACCTTCCTGACTCTTAGACTCAATGCCCGGCCCAATGAAGGTAAACATACCATTCTTTACCACTCCATCTTGTTTTATCCCTTTGGAGCTATGGACCTGGACATCAAGATCCCTCTGTACATAGCGCAGTTAGGGGTCTTGTCATTAACTGTATACTTTCCCCTTACATTTGACCTCCAAAAGTGACAACTCCTCACACTTGTTCGGATTAAACTCTGGCAAATTCTGCAGCTTATCCATGTCCTGCTTTTAAATATTTTTATTTCTGTCTTTGGAAATGAATGAGTTTGCTTCCCTTTGTGTTGGCTGACACAGTGGTCTAAAATGAAAGGAGAGAAGGAATAATTGTAATGGATGATTATCATCACTGCCAATGTAATTTTACTTAGTAATTAAAATGCAGCATTCACAGAAACTGTTCCGATTGAATTACATTTCTAAAGCCCTTAACATTTTTGAAGATAAATATACAGGGGGATATATTAATTTATTTCCGTTGGTCATTAAATGGCCAGAACAACCTTCACATGCCGATGCTTCTGATGATTTATGATGCCATGTAGTCAATCAATTCAACTAATTGGCCAGACATTCAGCTCTGTCATTAAAGTGAGTAGGAAACATATTTAAAAGGGACCTGAGTGGCAATTTTCTCATGCAGAGGCTGGTCAATGGAACGAGCTGCCAAAGGAAATGTTGGATGCAGGTACATATACAACCTTTAAAAGTCACTTGTACAGGTTCATGGATAGAAATGGTTTGGAAGGATGTCAAAGGTTCAAAGGTTCATTTATTGTTACATACACCAATTGGTGTAGTGCACTTCAAGTTGCCGTTGCAGCACATTAATAAGAATACAACATAACTTTATAAAGGAATTTAACATTAAACATAAAAAGCATCCCCCCACAATGGTTCCCACTGTGAGGGAAGGCACAAAGTCCAGTCCCATCCACTTGTCCACCCATAGTCGGGCCTATTTAGGCCTCCGCAGTCGCCGCTACGGCGGCCCGATGTTTTAGGCCCTTCTCGGTGGGTGATGGTGCTCCAGCATCGGGAGAACCCTCTCAGCGGCTTGGGATACCTAGAACGGTCGCTTCCTTACCGGAGACCGCGGCTTCTGAAGCCAACAGGCCGCGCTGGACGGAGCTCCACCACTGGCGATCTCGGCGAGAGATCCCAGGCTCCCGATGTTAAAGTCAGCGCCGCCGCTCGCGGCTGTCCGCTCCACAGACCCGCAGCTCCGCAATGTTCCAATCGGCGGACCCAGCACACCGGACCTCTGGCGCGGCGACCTGGGCAAGGCATCGCCCGCTTGGCGATAGCGCTCCAGCACTGTGCCGCCGCCGAAGCCACGGTTCTGGCCGGTCTCCTCAGGAAAAGCCGTTCCAGACCCGATGGTGGGCCGCGAGGACGGGTCGAATACGCTGCTCGGAAGAAAGCCGCCTCTACAACCAGGTAGGGACTAGGAAAAGCAGTTTCCCCCCCTCCCCCCCCCCCCCCCCCCCCACCCCCCACATAAAAAGACTAGACCTCCAAAAACAAAACACTATTTTAACATATTAAAAATTAAAAAAAGAAGTGAAAAGACTGACCGCTGCAGGCAGGGCAGCCATACCCAACTGGACGGCACCGTGGGCCACTCACAGGAAAATGGGACTATCTCGGTTAGGTAACTTGGTCAGCATGGACAAGTTGGGCTGAAGGGTCTGTTTCTGAACATAGACACAAATTGCTGGAGTAACTCAGCGGGTCAGGCAGCATTTCCGAGCTCTAATAGCTCTATGAACTCTATGCTTCCAATCAATCAGGCACCATTTCTCATTGCATGATTAAATCAGATTATCTGTTAACATATATAATTATAATAATTTTGTTAGCCCCAACTTTCATGGACGTCTGATTTCGTCATGCAACAATAATGGTAGATGAGCTTTTGCCGTCCAAACACAGCTCCTGGGGCGAATACCAATCTGATCTGAAATTAGGACATGTATTGGACAAAACATCATTTACCTTAGCTCTAATCCTGAT
Source organism: Okamejei kenojei (assembly GCA_035221665.1). Lineage (NCBI taxonomy): Eukaryota > Metazoa > Chordata > Chondrichthyes > Rajiformes > Rajidae > Okamejei > Okamejei kenojei. The sequence goes on from CM069147.1 coordinate 49,918,551, forward strand.
GCCTTGACTGTGCAGCACATCCTGGGTGCGGTATTGAAGTGTTCTCCCAGATTATAGAACATGACCCTAAAACCTTCGACAATTGAGAGTTAAGGGAGTTACTAAAGTCAGCATTAAAGATGTTTAACCAGTGTAAACCAGTGACCAACCAAAGACGTTGATCGATATGGACAAAACAGTGGAAGATAAAATAGAGGAGGCAGCGAATTGCCTTTCGTCTTCTGATCAAATATCAATTATTCCACTTCCAGTTCTAGTTGCTGAGAAATGAGATACACATTCAAGGGCTCAAAGGAACGCAGAGAAGAATGTAAAGGATTTTTCTGAGTGTTAGGTGTCACAGTTCCAGGGACGTCCATCCTGAGTGCATCTCTTTACCTACAGTATGTAGAGAATGTTTACTTTCAATCACACTTTGGCTGCAGTATTGGATTCATAGAGTGATACAGCATGGAAGCAGGCCTTTCTGCCCAACTTGCCCACACCAGCCAACACGTCCCACCTACACTAGTCACACCTGCCAGTGATGGGCCAATATTCCTCCAAACCTGTCCTATCCAATACCTTCTTAAAAGCTGAGATCGTCCCTGCCTCAACTACCTCCGATAGCTCATTGCATATGTGAAAATGTTACCCAACAATTTCCGATAAAATCTTTCCCCCTTCACCTTAAACCTATGACCTCAGGTTCTTGATTCCCCTACTCTGTGCGTCTACCCGATCTATTCCTCTCTTGATTTTTACACATAGAAGTGTAAAAGATCTTCTAGAATACTCCTCCTCTTCCTGCACTCTAGGGAATAGTCCCAGCCTGCTCAATCTCTCCCTATAGCTCAGACCTGGCAACATCCTTGTAAATCTTCTGTGCGCCCATTCCAACTGGACAATATCTTTCCTATAACATGGTGCCCAGAACACAACATTCTAAATGAGGCCTCACCAATGTCTTATGTAACTACAACATGACCACCCAACTTCTATACTCAATACTGTGACTGATGAAGGCCAATGTGCCAAAGGCCTCTTTGACCACCTTATCTACCTGTGATGCCACCTTCAAGGAACTATGTACCTATATTCCTAGATCCCCCTGCTCTTCAACACTCCCCAGTCACCCGCCATTCACTGTGTAGGTTCTGCCCATGTTAGACGTCCCAAAATGCAACACCTCACATTTCTCTGTATTAAATTCCATCAACCATTCCTCAGCCCACCTGGCAAATCGATCAAGATCCTGCTGCAATTTTTGACAACCATCTTCATTATCTGCAATGCCACACACTTTCGTACCATCTGCAAACTTGCTAATCTTTCCATGTCCATTCTCATCCAAATCATTGATATAGATGACAAACAATAAATGTCCCAGCACCAAACCCTGAGGCACATCACTAGTCAACCTTCCACCATCACCCTCTGCATCCTTTCATGAGGACAATTTTCGACCCATTCGGCATTTCTCCTTGGATCCCATGCGATCTAACCTTCCGGAGCAGCCTAACATGCCTTGTGAAATCCATGTACACAACATTAGTGATACTGGATAATCGGACCTGTAAATGTTAACTCAAGGACTGATGGCAGGAGCATTTACTCATATAAACAAGCATCATTATGTGGAACAAATTTGCAGACAGGTAATTGGAATCACAAGTCTGGAATAATTTAAGCAACAATCAAATATTCCAATGTATGGAAAAGTTTAAAGGTGGATAAACTCAGATGAGGGAATAGCATTTTGTGGGGTATAAATAACTATGTGGATCTCAGGTTCTTGTGAAGCTGGGTGGACTTTCTCTCATCCCTTTGCATATAAAAGAGAAGACTTGCCCTGGTGTTAGTTGGAAGGCACCATGTCATGTGGATGATCTGTCCTACTATGCCTACTATATAACGCTGTTATGGCCTCAGGGCCAGAGATGTATGATCTGCAATCACTTTATTTCTCTTGCTTCGGTGGATTTAATTAAATTACAGATGTCCGGAGGGATCATTAATTTTAAATCTTGGCACTGGAATGATAAAGTCATATTTGAAAAGTAAAGTTTTAAATTCAATTGAATTCACACATCAAGCAATTTCATCCACTTCTACCAATATTTGGTGAGCATCTTCCTCCTCAGTTAGCCCCAATAGAAATAACTTGTTAACTGTCCTAACCTTGCCCTGAAGCATGGAACATATTACACTTTTGTCCCTAATAGATCCCATTCTGCCTCTGACTGACCACTCATTATTTACATGCTGGTAGACAATGTTTTGAGTTATATTCTGTTCTATTCTCATCCTCTCTCTTTGCCAATATTATTTTTCTTGTCAGTTCTCCTCACAACTTGCTGCATACAGCCTGTCTCTTTCTTGAATAATTCACTTGCATGTATCACACAGCCGGTATGTTTGTTTCATCATATTCCCTATCTTCTTCACCAACTAAGGAGCCCTAGGCTTTCATTTTTGTGTGAATGCCCATCGTCTATATTTAAAACATTGGTTAGCATGTTCCTGTCAATCTTTTATTCATTTCCACCATGGTTAGATCCCTGCTCACCCTCTGGAAGTTAGATCTCTTCCTAAGATTGTTCTTGCGCAGCTCTCTAATCTCCTGTAGCTTTGTTCTTTGCTCTTCTACCTTTCTCTGTCTCTCGTCATTTGGCATATTGGATTTCTCCAGTAGTGCGTCCTCACCCTTTTTTGTTTCTTGACTAAAAATCAATTCTGTCCTTGTTCACTGATGGAGTTTGTTTCTCTACAGTATGGAGAATATGTTTACCAATCAAGAAATACCATACGCTTTCCTGCCCCAGACACCTCAAATAACTAATGCCCTATTAAATGATATCACTCTCATTACTGAATCAGAATGATGTGAGCACTACGCTGGAGAATAATGGTTCAAAAAATATGACACTTCTGTGCAGTACTTTGGAAGCGCAGGAAAGAACTGCAGATGCTGGTTTAAACCAATAGACACAATATGCTGGAGTAACTCAGCGGGACAGGCAGGAACTGGTGAGAAGGAATGGGTGATGTTTCGGGTCGAAACCCTTCTTCAGACCTTCAGGGTCTCGACCCTGTCCCGCTGAGTTACTCCAGCATTTTGTGCCGAACTTTGGAAGTGTAGTTCTGCCATGTCTTGTCTTGTCCTTGGAGACTTTGAACCAAATCCCCATCTGCTCTCTCAGGTGAGTGTAACTCAGGTGAGTGTAAAATTGTGGCCAAAAATAGAGGAGGCTCTTTCATGCAATGCTAATATGGGTCAGGTGGGATCTATGAAAAGTAGGATATCCTCTGGCATTGTGAGGAAGATAATTCAGCTGTTCCTAAAGGTAACTCGTGCTTATCACATTACAGTAACACATTGACTGAATGCAGAAAAGACTTGGATTAGTTAGATTGCCACATTATATGAGGTAAAGTTCAGTAAGTGCCAAAACTTTATTTTATGCATCAGAAGTTACTGATAATAACTTATCAGTATATTATGTTATTATAATATAGTTTTATAATATAATTATAATTATATTTTATAATATAATTTTCCCTTCCATGCTGGCAGGGAAAAAGATTATCTGGTTTTAGGTTGGAAATGGGCAAGAGAGGACTTCTATTTCCTCTGTTCTTTTGTCAGTAGCAGAGTCATTAGCAGATGAGTCAGAGCAATTAAGTAATTGAAAGAAAAATAAGCATATTGACTTTTCACTAACTATGTTTACATATTACTTCAGAGTTTAATACCACAATTCTGCCACATGTTATTGTAAACAATAATGGTTCAAATTGTACTGTGAAAATGGAAAAATAAAAATAATGTCACACAAAAGATGTGGACTCTGACATCATTAAGGCAAATTATATTTTGTTGAACTGGAGAAATATTACTGATTGACACATTTAAATTGAATATAACAATACCTATTAAAACATGCAGTGCTTGTGCTATAACATCAGCATAAGCGCTCAACCAAGAAACCCAAGCCCGTTGCCAAAGTTGTATCTAAACATTTATACGCACTTATGCTAAGGACAATAACTAACCATAGGCAATAATAAGCTATCTACATGTTAACAAGCACATAAAAATGATAGTGTAGATGCCATTATATTATTTGGGGTTATACGAAACAATACAATACGATAGAACTTATCTCAGGAGGGAAATTGATCAGCAAACAGCCATAAAAACACAAAACGCATGAAATATGAAATTAAAGTGACAAGTGGTAAGGATTGGGGATGTGCAAAGATTGGAGGGGGGGGGGGGGGGGGTGGGGAGAGGGGAGTCAGTCTCAATCTTTCCCATGACAGAAGGGGGAGTAGTTGTACAGTTTGATAGCCACAGGGAAGAAGGGTCTCCTGTGGCATTCTGTACTGCATCTTGGTGGGAGCAGTCTGTTGTTGAAGGTACTCTTCAGGTTGACTAGTGTATCATGGAGGGGGTGAGCTGTATTATCCAGGATGCTCTGCAGTTTGAGGAGCATTCTCCCCTCCAAGACCACCTCCCATTAATCCAACTCAACCCCCAGGACAGAACTAGCCTTCCTGATGAGTTGTTAATCAAGTGGGTACCTCCTTTCACTGGTGTTTCATTGAGTTAGGCCTACAGTTAGTTCTGGTGTCTTAAAACATATTGGTCATTTATCAATACAATCTATGTAATTCATCAAATTCTCTCGAGGCTTTTGATTATATTTCAGTTTGTTACCATCAGGGATTTTTCATGTCAGTTCCATAGCCCCTTCAGTAACATTCTCCAACAACTGCACTCCTCCTTGTTTATATTCAGGCTTCTCTGTAGTGATTACTTATTATAATATGACTCAAGAACTCTGCTAATCTTTCATTTTTTGAGGTGAATGGTTTGCTAGTGTCTTGAAAATGTTATATATTTTTATTAAATGGTCCAAATCTACTAGATTCATATTTTGTAGATAGACACAAAATGCTGGAGTAGCTCAGCGGGATAGGCCGCATCTCTGGAGAGAACGAATGGGTTAAGGCCCATCTTCAGACTCAACTCAAGATGTCATCCATTCCTTCTCTCCAGAGATGCTGCCAGTCCCGCTGACTTACTCCAGTATTTTGTGTCTAACCTGAATGTAAACCAGCATCTGCAGTTCCTAATAACATAATTCACTGGATGTTTTCAAGAGGGAGTTAGATTTAGCTCTTAGAACTAAAGGAATCAGGGGATATGGGCAAAAAGCAGAAACGGGGTACTGATTTTAGATGATCAGCCATAATCATATTGAATGGCAGTGCTGGCTTGAAGGGCTGAATGGCCTACTCCAGCATCCATTTTTCTAGGTTTCTATTTTACAGCCAATTAATTGTATTTCGGCACAACCACTATGATATTGTCGGAAAATGCTGCAGCTGATTTGTACAAACCTGTACCTGTAAGGAGTAAGCAAGACTGATCGCCCAATAGCTTTGTGATTTGAGTTGTTAATTCAGGAACAAATGTTGGCCTGTACATCAAAATAATTTCCTCATTCTTCACGTTGGGTGCAGACTCTGTTTCATGCAGATGAAACAGCTGATGGACTTTTTCTTTGATGATTATACTTCTGACAAAGCAGCGGTGTGTTAATAATGCACGATTAATAAATTCCCCAGATGCTAAAATTGGACAGACAATCATAAACCTCCAGAAACAGACCTCAGAGAAATTAGGGCAGAAGTAGACAATTCAGTTCTTTGAACATACCAATGCATTCAGTGGAATTGTGCTGAATCCTCTGCCTCAATACCATATTCCAACTCACCTCCAATAACCCATGATAACTTTTGTATCAAGAAATGTGTCCATGTCCATAAATATATTCAGCAACCTGGCATCCTGCCGCCCTCTAATCTGCAGGAACCGTTCCATAACATATAGAATTTTGTAAGCTGACAGCCAGTACATTTATTATCTCCATAGCTATCTTTTCATTAGCCTGGGATATAGATCATCAGGCCCTGGGTTCGCAGTACCATTAATCTTTCCAGCATTTTGTTTTACTAAGACTTGGTTCCTCAAACTCCTTTTGTCATTCAATGCTTGGTTTCCTGGTATTTCTGGCAAGTGCTCTTCTCGGTGAAGACAGGACCAACATATCTGTTTAGCTGTTCCGTTATTCCTTTGTTTCCCACTGTACATTTCACCACTTCTGGCTGAAAGGAAATGTCATTTGCCTTCACTCGTCTTTCTCCTTGTTAAGTATTGGCGAAAGTTTCACAGTCTTTTATTATTATCCTTGCAAGGGCTCGTACTCTATTTTTCTCTCATTAGACCTCGGTGCATTTTTGCTAAATTCTAAACTGCTCCAAACTGTTCCTTCGGACTGCTACTATATTTTCTGGCAACTCTAAAGGACTCAAAGAGGCTGAAGATTAGACTTTATTGCCTTCCATCACAGTGAGGAATGTGGGGAATCCACTATGGTGGATGTTTATGTTAACTTTTACGTAGTTGTGTGTCTTGTTGCTTTTTTTTAATGTGGCTGTATGGTAAATCGAATATCACTGTACCTTAATTGGTGCACGTGACAATAAAAGACCTTTGAGCTTTGAAGAAGGGTCCCGACCCGAAAACTCAGCTGTTCATTCCCTCCACAGGTGCTGCTTGACCCACTGAGTTCCACCAGAATTTAGTCCAGTGTTTTGGTTCCTATGTGACTCTTGTTTGTAACAATACCATCTTTAACAACTGTTTTATTTTCCCTTTGTGCCAGAAAGGGATGTGTATATGTGGTAGTTCCTGTTTTCACTCCATAAATGTTGGTTGTGGTCTACCTGCCAACGCACCTTTCAATAACCCTTCTACATCCAGGGAACTTTAATCCCAAAGAACATTTGTTTTTGAATATTGACTTAAGAAACATTGACTACTCATTTTATTAAGCTCCGTTTTTAAAATTGTTCAGTCCTTCATATTTTTATGCATATTCCTTAAATCCCAAAGAAAACATTGAGTAATGCAAGAAACAGTGAGGAGAAACCATTACCAATGCTTGAGTTTAGTTTAGCTTAGTTTAGAAATACAGCGTGGAAACAGGCCTTTTCGTCCCACCGAGTCCACATCAACCAGCAATCCCCGAACACTAACATTATCCTACACACATTAGGGACAATTTTACACTTCTACCAAGCTAATTAACCTGTGCGTCTTTGGAGTGTGGGAGGAAACAGAAGATCTCTGAGAAAACCCATGCGGTCACAGGGAAAACGTACAAAGTCTGTACAGACAGCACCCGTAGTCAGAATTGAACCCGACATACAAGCGCTGTAAGCAGCAACTCAACCGCTGCACCACCGTGCCCTCTTACTGCTATAAACCCAGCTAATCGCAGATGACAAATAGGATCTTGTTGGAATATATATACGGATTTTATTGGGAATCAAAGAACCATAGCATGGTTATGGCATGGAGTTCATTGGGCTCATCAGGTTCCTCATAAAACAATCATATTAGTCCTGTTCCCTGCTCTTTTCAAAAAGCTCTGCAGATTTTCTTTTACCCTTTGGAAGGCACTAATTAAGTCTGTTTTTACCACCTTTACAAAGAGCGAGGTCTAAATCATAACTGCTCTCTGAGTAAAAATGATTCTCCCTGAAATTTCTGGCTAAAATTTCAAAATCTGTTTCTCCTGCTTTGTTGAACCATCCACTAATGAGACAACATTTCTCTATTAACAACATTTAAGCTGGTCGTAATCTTGCAATTAAATTTCCACTCTTCATTTCTCTAGGGACTACGAGCATGGGAAGAAGAGGACCTGGATATTATCAAGCTTTAACACCCTGTCCGTGCTTGATTAGTGTTTCTCACACTCATCCCCTCTGAGTATTTTTCCACCTTTTATGGTTCTGCTGTACCACTGACCTGGAGCCCTGGCTGCCAAAGGCAGTCTGAGAGTTAGGTGAGGCGAGGTCAGCAATGACCAGACCTTAGGCAGTGGATCTCAGGTCTTGGTTACAGTGGATTCTGGGCCTGCTCATCTCAGGCAGTGGATCCTGGGCCTGCTCATCTCAGGCAGTGGATCCTGGGCCTGCTCTGACAGAGATCCCGGGCCTTCTCTGGCAGTGGATCCTGGGCTTGCTCTGGCAGTGGATCCTGGGCCTGCTCTGACAGAGATCCCGGGCCTTCTCTGGCAGCGGATCCTGGGCCTGCTCTGACCGTGGATCCTGGGCCTGCTCTGACCGTGGATCCTGGGCCTGCTCTGGCCGTGGATCCTGGGCCTGCTTTGGCAGTGGATCCTGGGCCTGCTTATCTCAGGCAGTGGATCCCAGGATGGCTCATCTCAGGCAGTGGACCCTGGGCCTGCTCTGGCAGTGGATCCCAGGCCTGCTCACCTCAGGCACTGGATCCCGGGCCTGCTCATTTCAGGCAGTGGATCCTGGGCCTGCTCTGCAAGAGATCCCGGGCCTGCTCTGGCAGTGGATTCTGGGCCTGCTCATCTCAGGCAGTGGATCCTGGGCCTTGCTCACCAAAGGCAGCAGATCGTGGACCGGGTCAGTGGATCCCAGGGCCTACTCACTGTGGACGGTGGATCCTGGGCCTGCTCTCCCCAGGCAGTGAAGCGGTACAGCAGAACCACTTGATGCATTTTTGCTCGATTCTAAACGGCTCCAAACTGTTCCTTTGGACTCCTACTCTTTTTCTAGCAACTGTAAATGACTCGGTCTGTAGAAGGATCCCGACCCGCAAATAGCTGTTCATTCCCTCCACAGCTGCTGCCTGACCCACTGAGTTCTTCAAGCATTTAGTCCAATGCTTTGGTTCTTATATGACTCGCGTTTGTATCTAATACCATCTTGAACAAATGTTTTATTTTCCCTTTATGCAAGAAAGGGATGTGTATCTGTGGTAGCTCCTCCTTTCACTCCTTAAATGTTGGTCGTGGTCTAACTGCCAACACACCTTTCAATTATCCTTCTACACCCAGGGAACTTTAATCCCCAAGAAAATTTATTTTCTAATAATGACTTAAGAATGGTTGACTGCTAATTTTATTAAGTTCCATTGTTAAATATGTTCTGTCCTTCCTTATTTTTATGCATATTCCTTAAATCCCAAAGAAAACATTGAGTAATGCAGGGAACAGTGAGGAAAAACCATTCCCAATTTTGAGTTTAGTTTAGTGGACCCTGTACCTGCTCACTGTGGGTGGTGACTGAGCCTCAGGCAGTGGTGGGTAGGACATCAGTTAGGCAGCATAACATTTCCTGCTGCCTTTCCTCTGAGGTTTTTATTTCATAACCTTTTCAAAAAGGAATGCTCCAGGTAAATGGTAAATATTTGTCATGACCCTGTAACACTACCCGGCAAACAAACAATGAAGTACAAGAGCATGCTTTGTTTTGGGCAGCTGTTTTTCCAGCGATTGAACAATCAGAGAGGGTAGACCATGCGTGGCAACATTGTCAGCTTCACTCTCCTGAACCATGGGGCTGGATTCTAGGTAGAGCTGCGGCCAAAAATAGAGATACTCTCATGCAACAATAACGGGAGTCAGGTGGGAATTGTCAAAGGCAGATGCCCTCAGGCGTTCTGAAAAAACTAATTCAGCCCTTTCTAAATGCCTACCATGTTACAGTAATAAGCTGACTGACTGATGAAAAAGGCTTCAATTACATCAACGGTCACAGTGGCGCAGCGGTAGAGTTGCTGCCTTACAGCGAATGCAGCGCCGGAGACCCAGGTTCGATCCCGACTGCGGGTGCTGTCTGTACGGTGTTTTTACGGTCTACCCATGACCTGCATGAGTTTTCTCCGAGATCTTCAGTTTCCTCCCACACTCCAAAAATGTACAGGTTTGTAGGTTATTGGTTTGGTAAATATATAAATATATAAATTGTCCCCAGTGGGTGTAGGATAGTGTTAATGTGCGGGGATCGCTGGTCGGCGCGGACCCAGTGGGCCGAAGGGCCTGTTTCCATGCTGTAGCTCTAAACTCAACTAAAATAAACTACTTTAATAGGAAAGTAAAAGTAGCCCGTCTGAAGAAGGGTCTCGACCCGAAACGTCGCCTATCTCCTTCGCTCCTTAGATGCTGCTGCACCCGCTTAGTTTCTCCAGCTTTTTGTGTAACCCTACTTTAATAGGAATCTGAGGGGTAACCTTTCCACACAGAGGGTGGTGGGTGTATGGAACAAGCAGCCAGAGGAAGTAGTTGAGGCAGGGATTATCTCAACATTTAAGAAACAGTAAGACAGGTACGTGGATAGGACAAGTTTGGAGGGATATGGACCAAACGCAGGGAGGTGGGACTAGTATAGCTGGGACATGTTGGCCGGTGTGGGCAAATTGGGGAAAATAGCCTGTTTCCACACTGTATCACTCTATGACTGCATAACTACTCTTTGAAAGTTTAGTTGGTAATTCAAACTACCAGTTTTCATACTGAAAAGTATGATTTTCATCTGATTTTACATTAGAAAGAGGGAACATTTGCTTTTGAATAGAATTATTGGTAATTACAATCAGGGCAGTTCCATACACAGAGAATTTACATTATAAAGAGGTGTAGATTATATTATTTCAGAATTTTGAAACCTCAATGTGCCTTAATGCAATTGATTGGGAAGGGTTTTGAATTACACTATTATAAGGAAAAACTCAAAATAGTTATATTGTGACATGTCGCAACAAGGGTCTAGACCCAGATACCTCATATGCTAAGGTGTGTGGGAAGGAACTGCAGATGCAGGTTTACACCGAAGATAGACACAAAATGCTGGAGTAACTCAGCAGGACAGGCAGCATCTATAGAGAGAAGGACTGGGCGACGTTTCGGGTCGAGAACCTTCTTCAGTCTGACCTGACCCAAGGGTCCTTCTTGTCAGAGATGCTGCCTGTCCCGCTGAGTTACTCCAGCATTTTGTGCCTTCCTTAAATAGTAACCCCTGGAAATAATGTATCATTGAATTGTAATGAGGCATTGAAACAAAGCTGCTGGAGGAAGCATATCATTTCAGGCCAGCCAGATGGCCCATTACTCCTGAACAAGTTAATTTAGATGTAAGTAATCATGGACAGTGATTGTGGGGCAAGGGGCCAAATCTGGCCAATTAACAGATTTTTCTATGCAGAGACACCAAACAAATTGCTACATATTTCCAGGGCATTCTCTCCCCCCCTCCCATTTTCCAGTATTCATTGTGGATATTACACTGCTTCGTGTAAAGTGCACGGCTGATTCCTTGTGGCATATTCATGAGTCAAGACCCATATTTTCACAAAATGCTGGCATCTCAGGACTCTTCTTGACCCGAAATGTCACCCATGCCTTCTCTCCAGAGATGCTGCCTGTCCCGCTGAGTTACTCTAGCATTATGTGTCTATCTTCGGTGTAAACCAGCATCTGCAGTTCTTTCCTACACCCCTATTTTCACTTCTACTTGGATTTGAGCGTAGCGCTGTTCAGTGTTGGTCATGTTGTGGAAGGCATAAGCAACTGGTCTGGGACCATTCCCATCGCCTTGTAGGCAAGCAGTGCCATGTCCATACTGGGAGGCATCACAGTTAAGGGTGACGGGTAACTTGGCATCAAAGTATGCGAGGGTTGGAGCGCAAGACATTAGTTGCTTGAGGGTTACAAATGCCTTCTGCTGGTGTTGGTGCCAGGACTAGTGTGTATGATTGTGGGTCAGTTGTGGCAGCGGGGCTGACAGCTCGCTGAAGTTTGGGATGAATTTTCCCTGGTAGTTTACCATGCCTAGAAATCGTTGCAGAGCTGTCACGTCCGTAGGAGCTGGCTTTTCGTTGATGGCAATGGTTTTAAACGGGTCTGGCCTTGGTGAACATGTGGCCCACATAAGTCACTTCGTCGACCCGAAACCAGCACTTGAGAGGGTTGAGTTTGAGATTTACCTTCCTGCCACAATCCAGGACCTGCTTCAGGTTTGAGTCATGTTCTTGTGCGTTGAGCCCGGCGATCAGGATGTCATCCATGATTATGTCGCATGGGTAGCCAGCAAAGAGTTTTTCCACAGTACAATGAAAAACTTAGCTGGCTGAATTGATGCCAAATGGCATTCGTAAGAATCGGTAATGTCCAAAGGGCATCGCGAATGTGGTTAGCATGGAGGATTCATGGTCTAACGGTATTTGCCAAAATGAGTTCTTTGCATCTAGGACAGAGAAGACTGTGGCTTTACCCAGGTTGGCTGCAACCTCTTCCACCATCTGCATCGGGTGGTGTGGTCATTTGATGGCAGTGTTTAAATCTTTGGGGCTGATGCAGATCCTTATTTCGTCTTTGTTCTTCTTGACTGCTGCGACCATGGTGGTGAACCAGGAGGTGGGGTCGTTGACAGCGGTTATTACGCCCAGTGTTTCCATTCTGTCTAGTTCAGCTTTGACGCGGTCCTTCATTGCGTGTGGGATTCGGTGAGGTGAATGAATGACAGGTATGACTTCCTTGGTGGTTACAATGCTGTATTGTGTGGGAAGCTTGACCAGCTGGTTATCAAAAAGGTCTTTGTATTGTTCAAGTAGTTGTTGGGTAGGACTTTGAGAGGCCGACATCTTTTTGACACAGTTTTGCCGAAGAAGACTAGGTTCATATCACGGCATGCATCAATGCCCAGAAGGGGGAGCACTTCCCCTCTAACAACCCCTGTAAACCTGAGACACTAGATGGCATTGTAAATTGACCATACCAACTGGTTGCAACTTCCCCCCACCAAATGGATGCAACTTTGAATTTGTTTTCATGGCAGTTTTGTTGTTGTGAATTCTTTGGAAGTCTGATAGAGAGTCGACATTACATCTCGCTCCAGTATCTATCTTTGCAGCAACTCTGGTATTGTTGATACTGAGCGTTGTCATGGGATCACTGTTTGTAGACAGTGAATCAGGTATACAAGAAAGGATGCTTTGGCTGTCTTCTTGCAGGTGCTGCGGTCGTGGTTCTGCTGGAAATGCTGATTCTGTCAGTGCCTTGTGAGAAAGTGTGGGCTCAAGCGCATGGAGAGGTTGTTGTGGCTGGGCCCTGTTGGCACGAGCACGGCAGCACTGGATAAAGTGGCCTTTCTTTTTACAATAATGACAAGTTTTGCCATAAGCGAGGCATTTCGGGTGTGTGCCACAGCGATTATCATAGTTATGGACCAGAGGATCAGTTACCCTCCCTGGGGATGTAGGCAGTTGTTGAAGGGTTGTTAATGTTTGTTGCGGGGATCTATAGAAGGCATGGACATCGTAGGCAGAGTGTGGTACCGGTCCCAGGGCTTTTGTATAGGTGTCAGTGTATTCTGCAACCCAGCAGGCATGTTCAACCTTATCTAATGTAAGCTCCTCATCCCGGAGTAATTAATTTCTTGTCATTCCTTGTCATTCAGGATGCCATATACGAGTCTGCTGCGGATGAGTACCTCACGGTCTTGGAAGTGGTATCTGGCCACGATGCTCTTGAGGGCGCCAATGTAGGATTCGACCGTCTCGCCGTCTTGTTGGCTGCAGGAAAAAAACGTGTGCTGTCCATGATAACGTTAGTGCGAAGTTGGCACAGGTCTGTGAACTTTCGGAGAAGGCAGGCGGGATCTCTGATGGACTCCTCTGGGGTCACAACATGTGTTACCGCATCGGTATGTTCTGGGGCGTAGTAGAAATCCTGTGCCTGCAGGGGCAGCCTCTGTGTCCGTTATACTGAGGAGAATTGATGCAACAGTGTTGGGAGCAGCTCCAGGGTGGACAGCATCTATGAAAATTCCGAATTCCACTTCGAAGATGTGCCAACGTTCGGCATGTTCACCAAAGTCGAACACCAAAGGACGGAAAGAACCTGCCATGTTTCGATGTTAAAAAAAATAAACTAAAATAAATTCAGGCAGAAGAGTTGGAGACGTGGCTCAAGACTCTGACGCCATGTTTATGAATGATCCACAGCAACACACATAGTGAAGATGAATTTTTATTCCACAGGCAAACAGGAACATTCCAACAGCCAGCCATTCTCATCTAGCTCCGCTGGCTTGTGAGAGAGACAGAGAGACAGAGAGAGAGAGAGAGAGAGAGAGAGAGAGAGAGAGAGCTGGCTGACCTTGCTAGTGTAAAGCTGTGTGATACCATAATACCATGTAAAGGGTGGCATGCACATATGTGCAGTGGAGATTATCAATGGCATGAATTAATAAGGGCTAATCTACACCTGTTGAAGAACATTTTTTGTATTTTACCTGATAGTAAATTATTTCTTGCTTTATACATTATTTGTGCTGTATTAAATTTTACAAGATCCATAAACTTCAAGGCATTTGACTTTAAAAACAGAGAATTGGTGTTAAAAAAAAAACTACATTATTAATTATCCATATGGCCCTTTTTCGCAGTATACATAATGGATGTACGTCTTCAGAGTGTGGGAGGAAACCGAAGATCTCTGAGAAAATCCACGCAGGTCACGGGAGAACGTAGACAGCACCCATAGACGGATGGAACCCGGCTCTCTGACGCTACAAGTGCTGTAAGGCAGCAACTCTACCGCTGTCCACCGTGCCACCTGCTCTTTTACCCAGTATTAGACCACGTGTGCTTTCTCACACTGCTTCTCTTAATCCATTAATATTTTATCACCTTCTTTCTAGGAAGTCCCAGTCGAGATGACTTGTGTTGTGGGTTCTGAGATGGCTGATGAGGCCCACGTGGGATGTGTAGCCTTTTCCACAGGCACACTGTTTCTGCAGGGTAATGGATTCACTACTTTCACTTCCAGTCAGATGATGAAGAGGAAATTCACTGCTAGCCTGTAAGACAACAGGGGCACTAAATTCCCACGTCTATAATAAAATGAGCTTAATGGTATATTCGAGTATATTCTATAAACTCAGCTTTTTATATGCATGCCTCTGTTGAGTTGTGACTCGGGAGGCTGCCGTTTGTGTGATGACATGCTGCTAATGTACTTCTAGCACCATGCCCATTGACAATTCTATTTCACATATGTCCATCGCTTCCAGTCTTGCAAGCAGAGTTATAAAAAGACTAAAATATGAGAGATTTATTATTTAAAACTTAAGTGGACCACTTAGGTACAAGCTTTCACTCTGGATCCTTTGTAACTTGGTCTTGGGGGAATTTCTTCCATATTTTCTAATACAAGGAAAAATAATAAATTTACAAATGTATTTGTAACTATTGATGTGGAAACTAAATTACTGTGAATTTTCCATTCCATGTTGTACAAGCAATATCAATCTGATCAAAGTAAATTGCACCATTTCTATAATCTATACCACAAACACTCTAGCCACCTCATCCTATGGATCTTTATGCTAAGTATTTCCATGATAAATTAATCTTAATTTCTTATTCTAACCACAATATTTTCTTAGTTGAAACCGGAATCTTTTTTTTTTGCCCAAATTTTCTGCAAAGAACATTCAGGTCAAGGGCTTTTACTTAAATAGTACTTAAATAGACTTTTACATCTTGTTGCTCAGATGTCTCATTTGACTAAGGTTCTCAATTCTTAAAATTTCTTAAAGCAGGCAGCACAGTGGCGTAGCGGTAGAGTTACTGCCTTAGAGCGAAGTTTGTACATTCTCCCCATGACCTGCGTGGGTTTTCTCCAAGATCTTTGGTTTCCTCCCACACTCCAAAGACATACAGGCTTGTAGATGAAATGGCTTGGTGTAAATGTAGAATTTCCCCTAGTGTGTGTAGGGTAGAGTTAATGTGCAGGGATCGCTGGTTGGTGTGGACTCGGTGGGCCGAAGGGCTTGTTTCCGTGCTGTATCTGTAAACTAAAGTTATAGCTTGGTGAAATGGCATCTCTTCACCCCCGAGAGCATGTCTGAGAACAAGACTGATGTTAATGCGAAAAACACTATTTTGAATTAGTCAGCTACAACATTACTGGCTGCTGTGCATAACATATGTTATAGTGGTGTTTATGAGTCAGTTTCCTAGATGACAAAACATTAATTTGAGTTAATGTAAGTGCTGTAAAATTATTTTTGGGAACATTTGGGCACGAAAGATTCTTGCTTCTTGCAGGAAAGATCTTGGATGATCAGCCATGGACATATTGAATGACCTACTCCTGCACCTATTTCTATGTTTTCACAATTACTGAATGAACTTCTCCCTTGAATGTTTTGGTGAAGGGTTCCCCTCTTCTACCATAGATGAGACTCTCACCAGGGTCTCTTCTATATCCCGTGACTCTACTCTCACTCCCCATCCCCCCAATCGTAACAAGGGCAGTCTCCCTTGTCCTCACCTTCCATCCTACCAGCCGTCATGTACAACAAATAATCCTCCATCATTTTCGCCACCTCCAATGTGAGCCCACCACTTTCCACATCTTCCCATTTCGTCCCCTGTCTGCTTTCCGCAGAGACCGTTCCCTCCGTAACTCCCTGGTCAATTCTTCCCCTCTCATCCGAACCACCCCCTCCTCAGGCACTTTCCCTTGCAACCGCAAGAAATGCTACACTTTATCTCCATCCTTGAATCCTTGCTTTCTCCTCCCCTTCTCAGCTCTCCCTCAGCCCTCTGGCTCCTCTTCCTTTCTTCTTCCTGCACCCCCCCCCCCCCCCCCCCCCCCCCCCCCCCACCATCACATCAGTCTGAAGAAGGGTTTCGGCCCAAAACGTTGTCTATTTCCTTCACTCCATAGACACTGCCTCACCCGCTGAGTTTCTCCAGCATTTTTGTCTACTTTCAATTTTCCAGCATCTGCAGTTCCATCTTAAATACCTTGTTTAATTTGTTGTTTTTGTTTTTGTTCTTTCTTCCAGCTCTCAGTCTTGTGGCACAGCGACAGTAGATTTCTCCTATTCCAGTGTTATGTTATTGTCCTTTGTCTGCTTTGTTCTTCACACCCTTCTGATGTCATTCAGCAGATTCTTTATAGACTGTATTTTCTGATCTCTACCTTATTATTTCATCTATCCTGGCTTTGCTTATTCCAGCGAATTACTTTCCTTATAGCCCTCTTTCTCAGTTGGTGAAGTGTATATTTTAGACAACTTTAATTCCCTGGGCCTTCATCAGTTAGGAATTTATTTAGTTACATTTCACCACCTGAAAATCAGAATAGACATCACACTAGTCACCCCATAACAGCAGTCTTTCTGAAGGTATCCAAAATTTAGCAGCCATTTCAGACAGCAGAGACATTTGTAGTTGCCAGAATAAATGCAGCTACCTATATGCAGAGAGCCTAAAATACCTGTGTGTGAAAACTATACAAAAATAGTATCTTCAAATGTAAGGTTCACACATTTTATTAACTTGTTTTTTTTTCATTATCTGTATCTTTCCTTCACTGCTCAAGGAAAGGAATGGAAAATGTGCCATTGGTCCAGTTTTCTATAACAAGAATTAAGTCAAATACCAACCAGTCTTTATACCTAGATTATAGAAATATCTGGATTGATTGAGAAAATCGTTGCACAGATGTTAAATTTGACTGAAGAAGGGTCTCAACCCGAAAGGTCACCTATTCCTACGCTCCATAGATGCTGCCTCACCCGCTGAGTTTCTCCAGCATTTTTGTCCACCTTTAATTTGACTGAGTTTCTCCAGTCTTAAAGCTTCTTAAAGTGGGCACAGCGGTAGAGCTACTACCTTACAGCACTAGAGACCCGGGTTCGATCCTGACTACGGGTGCTTGTCTGTACGGAGTTTGTATATTCTCCCTGTGACCTGAGTGGGTTTTCTCCTGGTTCTTCGGTTTCCTCCCACACTCCAAAGAGGCACAGGTTTGTAGGTTAATTGGCTTGGTATAAATGTAAATTGTCCTTAGTGTGTGTAGGATAGTGTTAATGTGCAGGGATCGCCGGTCGGTGTGGACTCAGTGGGCCGATGGGTCTGAAACACTGTACCTTGTTATAAGGTATATGATTGTACCGCTGCTGGCAAGTTTATTTCACGCCACTTTATTGTGATTAATAAATCTGATTGATTGATTGATTGATTGATTTAAACTAAACTAAACTAAACTCAGAGGGAAAACATGCCAACTCCACATGGACAACACCCAAAATCAAGATTGAACTTGGGACTCTGGTACTGTGAGGCAGTAGCTCTACCAACTGCACCACTGTGCCACCCCATATAATGTAACCCCATTTCAGAAAGTAAGGAGAAAGAAAACAGAAAAATATAGACATAGTCAGATCAACCTGAAATGTAGAAAGGGCACCATGTCTGATGAAGGATGTGCTGCCTCTGGAGAGGGTCCAGAGGAGGTTTGCAAGAATGATCCCAGGAATGAGTAGGTTAACCTATGATGAGCGTTTGACGGCACTGGGCCTGTGGTCGCTGGAGTTTAGAAAAATGAGGGGAGACCTCATTGCAACGTACAGAATAGTGAAAGACTTGGATAGAGTGGATGTGGAGAGGATGTTTCCACTAATGGGAAAGTCTAGGACTAGAGGCTGCAGCCTCAGCATTAAAGGACGTTCCTTTAGGAAGGAGATGAGGATACATTTCTTTAGTTAGAGGGCGGTGAATCTGTGGAATTCTTTGCCACAGAAGGCTGTGGAGGCCAAGCCAGTGGATATTTTTAAAGCAGAGCTGGATAGATGGAGAGATGGATAGATTTTTGATTAGTACGGGTATCAGGGGTTATGGGGACGAGGCAGGAGAATGGGGTTAGGAGGGAGAGATAGATCAGCCATGATTAAACTTGAGTTGCTCCTTATTGCATTTAATTTGCCGTTTTGATTAAGATCAGATTCACCAGGTGAAGAATAAGCTAATTTTGAGGATGAATCTCTCATGAATGGGTTGTGATGTTGTGTCGATGAACTGTTTAAGCCAGCCGTGAGAAGATGAGGTGAAATCCTGTAGAAACTGTATCGCACCTTGCAGTTAAACAACACACTCTACCTCTCTGGCCCTTACTAATATCATTAAGGTAAAAGGATTGTGTGGAAACTTAATTACAAACATAATTGTAGACTTCCAAAGAAGGCAGTGATGTTGTAGAGTTGTCATTGCAAAGATAGTACCACAGATGTACAACAGAATGTATATCTGGGGACAATGTTTCAAGTTCACCATCTGATGTATGAAAGGCTGCTTGTGACACAAGGGAACTGGCATCCTTATTCATCTATAGTTCCAAGTCTATATTCAGATCCGTCTTCAGCTTTGTTTCCATTTCTGGAAACTCAGACTTTGTTCAGGCCTCGTGCGGCATCTGTTCCTGCACTGAACGGAAAGAGCGTAAGAAAAATTATTTTCTCCCAGCCTTTTCTACGATAAATTACTGGAATTATTTCAATCCTCAACTAATTTTTATGATTTTGTAAATAGCTAAAAGTGTTTGTTGGGCTCTCCTCTTGGGCTACAGTGTATGATACTGAAAGTAAGTAAGCCCATCAGGGAGACTGGCTCCAACCTGGGTGCGGGGTTGTATTCATGGGAGGTGGTCTTGAAGGGGAGGATGCTCCTCAAAATGCAGAGCATCCTGGACAATACAGCTCAACCCCTCCATGACACACTGGTCAACCTGAGGAATACCTTCAGCAACAGATTGTTTCCACCAAGATGCAGTACAGAATGCCACAGGAGATCCTTCTTCCCTGTGGCTACCAAACTGTACAACTCCGCCCCCTTCTGTCGTGGAGTAGACTGACTCCCCCCATCTTTGCACATCCCCAATCCCAGGGCCGGCCTTAAGCCGATTGGACCGATTGCTCCCAATTGAGCCCCGCGCCTAAGGGTCCCTGCGCTAATTTTCCATATTTCGTATGGAAATACGAATTCGTGTTGTTAAATACAGATTAAAAAAAAATAACATTCCCCTTGTTAAAAACGAACATGGATAAAAACCACTGCACTGGCCATCAGACAAAAAATGATTTGTTAACTACTACTGTTAGCACTTGTTAACAGCCAGTAGTTAACGTAGTTATACAATGTGTCATCAATACATCGATCCACATTCCTTAGTAAATGTAATTGTGTTTTGACCAAGTATTAATGATGCCGCGTTCCTTTGAATAAACTTCACGGGACTCCCTTAGCACCTTAGTGTACAATTTCATAATATATACTAAATAACTGGGCTGACAGACCTTGGCTGGGAACCTGGGGCTCACCAAGGTTCCCTGCCCAATCCTTTCCACTTGTCATTTTAATTTCATGTTTCATGTATCTTGTTATGTTTTATCACTGTTGGCAGACCAATTTTCCTCCTGGGATAAATAAAGTTCTGTCGTATCGTATAAGTAAATAAACAAACACAATTTTCAGTGAAAAAAGATATATTCTGGACAAATACACCTTGACAGGGAGAACGCTACTCTCAATCAGAAGTACCTATTTGGATAAATGTTAGATCAAGGCCAGGACAACAGGCCTTGAAGGCCAAGATAAAACCTTGAAACTTGAAGGCAAAAGATGGCGCTGGTAATGTGACAACGCTTTGTGTATTGCCTCAGATAAGCCGACTATTCTTATATTACAATTGCTGCAACTTTTGTACTTATTTGTGATTGTGCTTATGTATAATATGATTTTACTGAATTGTATGCAAATAAAAGAATGTCACTGTATTTAGGTACATGTGACAATAAAGTGCCATGGAACCAGTGTTGCATTCTCAAATGGATTTGAAAAATATCATGACGCTTATCTCCAGCAGTGGTGTGGGTTATTCTCACTCCTTAACCAGTGTTTCCCTCAATTGGAATTTCTAGAAACCTATTAGTTGGTCATTATTACAGTTTGTGGGAGCTCGCTGTGTAAAATTGTCTACTGCATCTCCTACATTACAACAGTGGGTGCACTTTCATGGTGTTTATTTTGCTGTAAGCCGCATCCTGAAATGAATGTGAAAGGTGATGGGCAAAGGGCATTCTTTTTTGGATCTAATTTTGTCTTTCAAATTGCAAAGCAAACATCAAGCTCCAACATGGAAACCCATTAATCAGAGGTCCACTTCAGGGCCAGAAATACTTGCTGAACCTGACTCCAGCTGAGCCCACAATTCTGCTGCCGACTGAATTCTGAAGAAGTCATAAATTAAGAAATCCAGTTTGAGCAGTACATGTTAGGATCAAAACATCACAGACGTTATCGCACTCAGGCAAGGGAAACAATCGACTTTGCAAGGGAGATCGCGAAACCAAGATACAAATCAAGAAAAAATGCACATGAATGAACAATAGGTTTTTATCAGATCTTCTGTTAAATGGAATAGAATGTAATTATCAAGTTGAGCTAACTATAGAGCTTGAACGCAGTGGCTAATAGCTTGCTGTGGGATTTGCATTGCTGATTCATAAATGCGTTCTAACATTTCAAAACTTGCAGGCCACTGAACAGATGCAAATTCCGAGACCCATTATATATCTGATTAGTTGTCATAGGGACACGGAACTGCAATGTACACTGAATAAAGTGATGAAGACAAAGCCATAAAGGATCGATGCAGCATCTTATCACAAATGCTGACAATAGCCCGGACGTAATATATATAAAAGTCTAAATCTCCATGGACCCCTTCCTGCCTTTTTCCATATAACTGGGTGGAAGGAAGCACGGATATCGTGAGGTTCCACTCAGCTGATCAATCATATCAGACAGCATTTCAGTGCATCAATCGAGTATCGCAGTTGTGAAGTGGTCTGCACTAGCAAGCTCCAAACCAACGTTGGAGATCCCACCTTGAGTCACTATTGACCTGCAATCCTGGGAAACATAGATTCAAGTTACAGCAAGTTGTAAATGCAATTTTGGTTGCATCTCCATGAAGAAGAGAAATATCATTATCATTGCCATTTCGCATCTCAAAATATTGTACCAATTCCATTCCTGGATAAAACACTGAAATGCTTATGTTGTGATACTTCAGAATACTATATATAAAATATACTGACTTGCCAAAAATGCATTTATACGTGAGAAATATCTGTTGGAAAGATAATGTTATATTTTGGAAATAATTCTGATCTATCAGACATCTTTTATATCTGATCCATAAAAACTTAAATTTCCCAATGAGGTAGATGGCTCATTTTTTGGTGAAATCGTGATCCATTTAGGTATTGAATATTTTGTTCTTGTCGATTGGAGGTAAACTGATGGATTCCGACAGACCCTATCCCAACTCAGATATATATTCAATATCAGAACATTTTCTCAAAGCTCAATTACTCTCACGGAGAGTTTTGAGTCTCAAATGTAATTTTCAAATATTTTCAGTAATTACTCTTTTGTCCTATTTTCATGATTGATGGCTCACAAATACATGGCGCAGCGGTAGAGTTGCTGCCTTCCAGTGCTTGCAGCACCGGAGACATGGGTTCGATCCCGACTACAGTTGCTGTCTTACAGAGTTTGTACGTTCTCCCTGTGACCGTGTGGGTTTTCTCCGTGATCTTT
This sequence comes from Okamejei kenojei, assembly GCA_035221665.1. NCBI lineage: Eukaryota > Metazoa > Chordata > Chondrichthyes > Rajiformes > Rajidae > Okamejei > Okamejei kenojei. The sequence continues at coordinate 49,940,884 of CM069147.1, forward strand.
GGTTTCCTCCCACACTCCAAAGATATACAGGTTTGTTGGTTATTTGGCTTTGTGTATGTATAAATTGTCCCTAGTGTGTGGCAGATAGTGTTAATGTGCGGGGATTGCTGGTTGTGCAGACTCGGTGTGCCGAAGGGCCTATTTCCGCACTGTATCTCTAAACTAAACTAAACTAAATGTTTTTCACTTCTACTGAACATAATTGGAATATTAATAGCCAAACAAAATTCACTCAGGCATATAGCTACCCTTCACATTTACATCTTTCTGAGTGGGAGATTATAATTTTAGAATGTATTAAAGCAATTTAGAAACAGCTCTCAAAATTTAATTCATAAGCTCAATTTACACTGCATCTTGTGCTTAATGTTATATTGTATTTTCCTTCTCTATACCACACTTATATCATTAAATGAATCATGAAAACTATTTCAAGATTGGCAATGCAGAAAAAAAATCAAAAGGAATAGAATTTGTGCTACACAATTTATAAAGAATAACGGGAGACAAAAATCCCTTGTCTATGTCTGATAGCCTTGATGCTACTCTCAGCCAAGCATGAGGGACTGCTCTCATTGATTCAGCCATTCTCTATACATTAATGATTCTGAATTTGTCAAGTGGAGTAGTTCTACCAGATACACTTCATGTTGTCTTGTCACTTTAATTGACAAGTTTAACAAGTAGAATTGTAGTCACTATAATAAACCTGTCGACAAATGTCAAGCAATTAGACTTTGTGACTAATTCTGAAATTTTTCTGCATCAAGCTTTCGCTTGAAGTTAAGTAGGAGCTGATATGGAAAACAAACAAATATAATGTTATTAACAATTCAAGCCTCAAATGGCATTGGCTGTCATTTCCAAGTGGACCCATAATTAAAGTGCAGGAAAGCAATTATTTTTGACTAATCAGATTTGATTTTTTCTGCACCTGAACTGTGTGGACTAAAGCTTCAAATTTACAAACTGGCTTGTTTGCAAAACATGCATTTACTATCATATTACAAATACTATCCATTTAGATGTTAAAATTCAGTTTAAAAAAAAGAGAAATTTCTCAGCAAGGCAGGTTGCCAGGTCAGAGGGAAACATTTAACATTTTAAGTTCCTCAGAACGAGGAAAGGGTGGATACAGAGATAAGCAAGTGCAGATGAGGGATAGAGCAGGGAGAGCAGAACACAATGGAAATTCTGCCAATAGTCAGCTGGCCTGGGCTGATTAAATGACCAAACAATGTAAGGTGAAAGGATGTGTAACGAGTAGTGAAGCAAAGGACGGGTTCAAAAAAACCTGCCTTGTTGATTTTGTTATAGGACTGGAAACAAAATGCTACAGGATTGATGAGGTAAATATTTCCTGCCTGCTGTCCGTAATGGACAATTACTGTTGAGTTTAGTTAAGAGGTACAGCGCAGAAACAGGCCCTTCGGCCCACCGAGTCTGTGCCGACCAGCGATCCCCGCACACTAACACTAGCCTACACACACTAGGGACAGTTTACGATTATACCAAACCAATTAATCTACAAACCTGTACGTCTTTGGGATAAATAGCTGTGTTTGAAGTGAATTTAGTTTGGGTGTATCGGTTGTTCATTATTCTCCTGAGGGGTCATTGGGGCTCTCCATCTATAGTAAACATTGATGCCACATCCTTTCCCTTTGTTGTTCTTCCTACCTTGCACTTGCAATGAGCTCTCCAAACTTTCTGATGTTGCACATAACCTATCTACCACCTTTGCCTTGGACTATATTAGCTGTTTCTTGTCCCATTTTCTCCCAGGAATTCAAGTAGAATTGAATCTGAGAAATCTGACGAGGCTTGAGCTGTGCAATATTGTTGCGTCGGCAAGGCCAGCAGCATAATGAAGAACGAGTCGCACCCTGGCCACTCCCTCTTCTGCCCTCAGCCATCAAGCAACATGTATGTTGTGAAAACGCACACCTCCAGATTCTGGGACAGTTTCTTTTCAGCTGTTATCAGGCAACTGAATCATCTTACCACAACCAGAGAGCAGTGCTGAACTACTATCTACCTCATTGGTGACCCTCGGGCTTACCTTGCACTTAACTTTATTTCCTTATCACGTATCTACACACTGTAAATGGCTCAATTGTAATCATGTATTTCCTTTCCGCTGACAAGATAGCACACAACAAAAGCTTTTCACTGCACCTCGGTACATGTGACAATAAACTAAACTGAACTGAACTGAACCGAATGCAAACCCTGCTGAATTCATCTCTCCTATTTCAGGACTGGGGCAGGAATGTCCAGACTCCCACATCCTGTGGGTGCTGGCACTAGTTGCCGGACTAATATCAATAACCGAACACACTAGGAGAATGATTCTACATTACATCCTTGCAATTTGCTACCAGAACAATTGACTGCCTACCATTAGCACTGATAATCTCATGGTGTTAAAAATAACTTTAAATTAAAGGCAACAATTATGAATGTAATGTTCCTTTTGTTCTGCTCTGCTTATCTTTGAATATTCTTCACTGAGTGCTGACAGTTTTATTGGACAACCTGGCGGAGGCTACTAGATTTTTATTAAGTACACACAATGGCATAAATCCAATGGGTTTTCATATAGCATGTCCAAGCAATATATTGATCAGTTCATCTCACAGACTGGGACTCAGTAACACCCCAAGCCAGTCATTCTTTTATCTATGTATATTGTTTGAAATAAAATATTCTTAATGCCAACAGGATTTGTTCAAAAAGGATAATTACTTATAGTAATTCGTTTGATGAATTTTAAAATAAGCATCAATTGAAAAAAAATGTTCTTAAGTGATTAGAAAAATATTGCTTACATTTATTTGCAGTCATATTATGCCTCAATGGGGATGCTTATGGATCTGCAATCAATTTTTAATAATGTTACTCGTTAAAGCACATTCACACTGTCTACAGTGTTTAATAATAAAAGTTCAATGTACAGCCATTAATAATATTTTGGCTTGGTGCTGTCACTTCCGTATCAAGTCGAGACGCTGACTTATAAATTTTCAATCTGATTTGGATCCTATCTGAATTTATTTTGGAACATGACCTCTGTTAAGTGTGGTCCAACATTGCTTTACAAAATGCGTACGTTTTCGCAGATAACATGTAAGTTAATGAAAGCAACAATGTGATCCCACTGTACATCGGGTTGTGTACTTCTGTTTATGCTGACTTTATGTTAGTTATTCCATCCACATATCGCTCCACCAGCTCTGTGTAAATGGCATTGCAATCCGTTGCCTCACTGAGTGCCGTAAAAACTGCAGGAAGTGCTTTACATATTAAAAATGCTCCATCCAGATTGTATCCCTGAGAAATACCAGAGTATTTTTTATATAAAACTCCATGCATGTCACTTCCCATTTATTGCTTTATGATAGACAGAATGAAAATACTAGTTCCGAAGACTTTAACATAGTGAGTGAGAGAGTAAGTGAATGAATAATTTAGTGGGCAAAGGAAGAATTAGATAGACGCAAAAAGGCCTTTGCTACTAATTTCCATCCTGCACTCAAATTTACTTAGACCGTCGCTGACATCTCACTACCGTTTCCTGATCTCACCATCTCCATCACAGAAGATAGACTATCGACTGACATCTATTATATGTATCCAACATGAGAGTACTCTTAGTATTGGTCCTCATCTTCATAGGATCCAGTTTCACAATGATTCCAGGCCCCATAACATACAGGATTACATGATCATTCATGCAGACTAAGATGATTAAAACTGGTCAGATTTAATGAACACAGATGTGATTTTCATTTCAAAAGTATTCCATTGCAGTATGATAACAACCTTCCTGGCCTTTGCAATGAATGTTAGTAAAACCCTATTTTGACAAGCCATTCTTTATTTCACCCTTGCGAAAATGTGATTGTGAATTATGAGGATGAATAACTTACAATATTACACGGGAATTAATTGTTAATTTGTTAGTGCAGTTACTTTTGGTGTATCATTCAATATAATGCAGATTGGCAATTGTGAATTTTCACATAGGTTAGCCCAAAGGTTGACTCATAACAATTAGTTCAGACTCGTACAATTGACTTTGATATTTTACATGAGGTGAGATAAAAGTTCAGCCATAATTCCGAGCGATACAGAGCGGGATATTCGTTATAAATTGAAAGGTAAACATCAGCACAGTTTAAAACCAGAAGATGCTGGAAATGCTCAGTTTAAGGAGGCTGAGCTGTGACATGTTGGAAGTAATAACAATTATGAGACAGGCGCAAAAAGCTGCAGTAACTCAGCGGCTCAGACAGCATCCCTGGAGAAAAGGAAGAGGTGACGTTTCAGGTCGAGGCCTTTTGGGGTGAGACTGAGAGTCAGTAGAAAGGGAAACAAGAGTTACGAACGGTGATATTGAAAGATTTAGAACAAAGGACCCGACCCTCAACGTCACCAATTCCTTTTCTCCAGAGATGCTGTCTGACCCGCTGAGTTACTCCAGCTTTTAGTGTCTATCTTCGATTTAAACCAGCATTTGCAGTTACTTCCTACTAAAATTGTGAGAAAACAGGTTGAACAACATCTGTGGGTCAAAGGAATTGTTGATGTTTCAACCTAAAATGCCAACAATTCATTTCCCTCAGATGCCGCTCGACCTGCTGGGTGTTTTTGCCCCTATTTAATGAATTATGACTTACAAAATATAGAGGCTTTGCCTTTATGGTTCTTACATATGCCATGTGCTGAACCATATTCACAGTTCAGAAAGAAACGACAACTGGCCCTGTTCAGCTGGTTAATTGCATTATTGCTTTTGATGTTCAATGAGTTGTTCTTCTATTATAAATATAAACCAGTGGGAAAAACAAAAATTAACTTTAATAGCTGGATAGTAACTTTTCATAATATTTAGTTACCACCCCTAAAGTCATGGGACCCCAAGATTCTGCCCTTTCCTCTTGACTGTGTGGAGTTTACTTTCCACATCAGCACAATGGCAAAGCATTTAGTGCAGCAGCCCCACAGGTTCAATCCTGGCCTTGGGTGCTGACTGCAGTGTTTGCATGTTCTCTCTGTGACTGCACAATGCTTTTCCCCAACATCCTAAAGACATGCTGGGAGGATAATTGGCTGGTATAAACAACGCCACAGTTTAGGTTAATGAAAAAAAGAAATGAAAAGGGGTTCAGTTTAGTTTAATTTAGTTTAGAGATACAGCATGGAGAGGCCACGGAACAGCGATCCCTGCACACTAACACTATCCTGCACACACTAGGGACCACTTTACAATTATACCAAGCCAATTAACCTACAAACCTGTACGCCTTTGGAGTGTGGGAGGAAACCGAAGATTCTGGAGAGAACCCATGCAGGTCACGGGGAGAACGTACAAACTCTGTCCAGATAGCACCCATAGTCAGGATCAATCCCAGGTCTCTGTCGCTGTAAGGCAGTAGCTCTACCGTTACGCCACCGTGCCGCCCCTTGATGTTCTTGTGCAAGAGAAAATGTGTTACAGGTCCAAGAAAATAAGAAGAGGGGAAGTGGGCTTAATATATTGCTTCCCTGGGATGCAACCAAAGGTCTCAATGCACTTCTCCCCATCTGTGGTGTCTGGGCCAGAGAATCCATGAATGGCAGGGCAGGCTTGAGGGACTGAGTGGGTTACTCATCTCCTGTTTTTTCATGTTCTTATGTTATGGTCAAGGTCCCTGCCCCATACTGTGCGGCCATTCTGATATTCTGTGGGTAATGGATGACCAACAGAAGTGTCACCACTGACGATAGACACAAAAAGCTGGAGTAACTCAGCGGGTCAAGAAGCATGTCTGGAGAGAAGGAATAGGTGACGTTTTGGGTTGACACCCTTCTTCAGAGGTACCCAATGAATGAATACTGCTGTGGCTAACTGTCGGGCTAAGTCACTGGTTATTTTAGCACTCTGTGTGGATTTCAGAATCTGTTTCAGTGACTCCAACTCTCCCGCTTTCGGCGGGAGATCTCCCGCCGAAAGGCCATTTTCGCAAAATCTCCCGCTCTCCTCGTCACACCCCCGCTCCCTTACCATTTACTCTTCATAACTTACTCTCTACTGTCCAACACCCCCACTTCCTTTTTATCTACTTTCTTTCATATCCAACTCTTATACTCCCTATCGACAATGACTCTACTCGTCCTGATCTTCTCTCCACCTCTCCCCTCCTACTCCACTTACAACACCCCCCCCTCTCCACCCTCCTTCCAACTTCTCTTTCTTTCTCTCTCGGTTCTTTCTGCCTCCACCTTCTCTCCTTACCAATTTGCATTTCCAAACACTCCTTATTGACCACAAACTCCCCCTTGCTGCTCTCAGTGAAACTCTCCTCTCTCCTCTCCAACTCCTCCTCTTGCACTCATCCCCTCTGTACTCACCTATTTCACAACATCTCTCTCGAACTCTTCTCCTCCCCCCTCCATCTCATCAGACTCATCCCTCTCTCCTCTCTTTCGCAACTTACATTATGCCTCTCTCTCTAAACTCTAACTCTCAAACTCTTTTTCCTCCCTCTCATCGGACCTGATCCTCGCACCCCCTCTCTACCAACTCTTTCTTCTTTCGCCCTTCTCCCTCTCTCTTCCTACTCTCTCCACTCCTCAGAACTCTCCCGCTTTCGGCGGGAGAACTCGGGGGGGGGGGCGCTCCTCCTCCCTCCTTCGCCCCTCACTCCAGCCCTCCCCCTCCCACTCCACCCCCACCTCATCCTTCCATCTCTCCTCGCCATTTCCACGCTCGAAAAGGGGTGAGGGGGGGCCATTTTTTTTTTTCCTCGCTCCTATTTTCCTCTCCCCGGATTATTTTTTTTTTTTTTTGTTCAATTTTCTTCGCAAAAAAATACCCCCTCACCCTTCTCAATCTCTCGCCCCTCTGAATCTCTATCTAAAATTCCTTTTCAGACTATCTCCAGGGGGGGAGGGGGCCATTATTCCACGGCTTTTTCGCTTCCCTTTTTATTTTCATTTTATATCTGCATTTTTTATTCGCAAAATCGTCCCCATCGCCCTGTAATCCCTCGCGGCTCCACCAATCTCATCTTAAATCTACGGCTCTCTCAATCCCGCCCGCCACGGTCGCCCTTTCTATCTCTCATCATCTCTTCAACGCGTCGTCGAAGAGCGCTGGCTTTAATGCTAAGTCGCTCCCGCTCCATCGGCAACTTCAAAATTCCTCCCAAATCTCCTATCTCCCATCCACTTCGCTCACACATCTCCCTCCTCTAACCTCCCCTCTCTGAACTCCTCTCGCGAATTCCTTGCACAAAAACTCTCCTCATCCTCCTCCTCCCACCACTCCCATCATCAATCCTCGCTCTCTCCCATCTCCCCACTCCCAATCTAATCACCTCATCTATACCTTAAAATGAAAGATCTCCAAATATCCCTCTAACTTCCTCCCTTCTCTCTCAATCTCTCCTCCCCTTGCCCTCTCCTAAATTCTTCCTCAAATTCCTCCTATCACAAAATCCATTCCCTCCCCATCCTCCATCTACCTCTGGAAATCGTTCCCGCCTACCAGGGGGGGCTCTTGACTCTTCCTCTCTCTACACCCTTTCACTCACCTATCTCCCTAAATCTCTCCCTCTCTCTCCCTAATCCCAAACCAAATTCATCTCCCGTTCCCAATCTCCCTGCCACTCGATCATCACCTCACTTTACACACCCCCAATCTCCAGCACAAAACTAAAACAAAAAATCAGTAACACGAACAAAACTAAACAACCACCAAGAACACTCCCCCCCATCCGCTGGCCTAAGTTAGAGACACAAACTTCACACGCTCACCAATCTGACGTGTCTCAGAAACCTCTCCACACTTAAGGAGTTATAATATCCTTAACCTTTTTCACCCCTTCATCCTTCTCTTCTTATTATAGTTCCCCTTAAACCATTCTCACGACACCCCTCCCTTCCTTTTTTCCCTCACATATTCCACAGGCTTCCTATTTCTCTTCAAGCCCTTTTCAAATCACCCCCGCTAGAAACTGTACAATCTTTCTATCCCTCTATACCTTTACACACCCTACACATCACCCCCCACCACAAAACCAACCCCCAAACCAACAACATAACCAAATCCGCAAAGAAATCAACCTAAACCCTAAATGACACACAAAACATAAAAAAATCTCTCCGAAACAAGTCCAACCACAAGACCAACAAAACAACTACACAAACTTAAACAACAAACCACTGACACAAACAAAAACAGATAAAAAACACCCCTTAATCACTTTCGAATCCCCATGAACAAAAGACCCCACCTAAAGACGCAACACCCACACCCAACACAACCCAACAAACAGAGAACCTACATAGACACCAATATATAAAAATCTACAAACACCCTTAAAACACATCAATAAACACACACAAACACGACAACCCCACACATAACACAGCACCGAACACCACCTAACCCAAATCAACATCATCAACCCCTAACTTCAAAAAGACACACCAAGAACCACAAACAGACCAATACACCAACAGAACGCCCAAAACAAACAAAGAACAAAAAACACTTACACACCCACCCCCCAAATACAACCAATAAGAATACACCACCTAAACCAACCAAAAGACCCAATCAAAGTAAAACCAAAACACACAAAAACAACTACCACCTCCAAAAAGACACAAACACCAATAAACTCACATAGTTTCAAATAACCCAAACACACAAACATACGACACAACAAACCACACGCACTAGTACCAAAACAAACATTAAACCCCACAGAACCAAAGACACCACCACATAACAAACTTACCAAACAACAGTAACAAACAACAACCACATCCAAAACCTCAAGAACAAAACTCACCAACAAGGAAACATAACCCCCCCACACCCAAATACAAAACCTCATATGAACACCCCCCACAACTAGTTTCCCAGTTATTACACACACATTCCCACGTCCAAACACCATCTTGCCCCCCCTCACCCCTCTGCAAAGACACACCTCTCCCCTATCTTATCTGTCCATGATCTTTTTTGTTCTTTGGTTCTAGCCTCACTTCCCATCCTTCCCCACGCAATCTCCCTTCCCGCCTCAACAATCATCTTCCCACCACCGCAGATCCAAATCACTACTCAACTCTTTTTGAAAAGTGAAATTTAATTTCAATTGCACTAATATTCCAACCACACCAAAGGTGTGATAAATCACCAACTCAAACACTGCGCACAAATATCACGTTCGGTACGTAGAGCGATACTTACCCGATGACATACGTTTTAAAAATCTATGCATGATAGGAGCAAACCTGATACACATTAATAACATGGTGCATTGTCAACACTAGGGCGCTCTAATCGTGTAGGGTGTGGAAAGGAGGATCGGCATTATCAAACGTGGCATAAGCTAATCTCTTAAACAAAACTAAATAAGAGACTAACAAAAACACCCTCCAAAGATATACAAAGAAAGAATATATTCTAAACTAATACCTACTAAAAAATAAAAAAAAAAAAACACCTCCATAAAAGCTGTCTCAAACACTACAAAATAAACTATAAAAAACAGAAAAAAAACCAATTAAAAAATAATATCTAAAAAAAAAAAAAAAAAAAAAAAAAAAAAAATCAAGCAAAAAATAAATAACAATAACCCTCAGATAAAAAGAGAAAAATCAAAAAAAAGAGTAATTTGACTCCTAGTATAAGAATACAAAAAAAAAATGAATTAAAAAAAGAAAAATAGAAAACCCAATCAACTATACCTAACTCTATCTAAAAAAAAAAAAAGAGAACAAATCAAGGCTCTACAAAAAAAAAAATCAAAAACATCACATAAACTCTAAAAAAACGGAATAAACAACCAACCACAAAAAAAGCTTACTACTAGAACACCAACCAAAAAAAACCCCGCGCACTTATCACCACCACACGATAGAGCACACCCCCACCGCCACACCCCCACAAACATCCCCCCACCTCCCACCCGCACACCCCACACCCCCCCACACCCAGACGATCCATAAGAAACGCATCAAACACGGTACACCTCCTGCCCCCCCCCTCCCACCCCACACCCACCCCCCCACCTGCACCAACCCCCCCTCCACCCCACCCCCTACCGGCACAACCCCAACCGACACCGCCACACCCCCCCCAGCACCCCTGCTAACACCACACACCGCACCCCCCCCCCCCCCCGCCCCCCCACAACCCCTGCGCACGCCAACCACCAGCCATCTCACCCCCTCCCCACTCCGCACCCCGCACCCTCCCAGACACTACCCAACACAGCTCCTCCAATGCACACTCCAACCCCCACAAGACTTATCGGACCGCGTATTCCATGCCACACCCTCCCCCCCCACACCACCACAGCCCCACACCCCCCTCCAACCTCCCCCCGCACGCCCCCCTCCTCCCCGCGCCCCCCCCCCCCACCATCCTAACATCCAACACTCAACCACCGCCCCCACCCTACCAATCCACACTTCACGCCAACCCCCGGAGCACACCTCCCACCCCCCCACTCCCACCTCGACACCCACCACCCCCCACAGCAATCCACACACGCCCCCCCCCTCGCAACACACCCCCCACAACCCGCCACATCCCCCCCGCACGCACAGCCCCTCCCCCCTCCCATCCGCCGCGGTCCGCAACAACCCCCAACCCCACAAACCCCACAACGCAACGCCTACTTGCCCCCTCCCCCCTCCCCGCCTCCGCCGCCCACCGAAACCACCACTAACCCCGTAGCCAGCCCCCCCATACTTACACCCCCCCCCCCACCTACTATACCCTCCCCCCGCTCCTCTCACCCACCCGCCTGCACCCACCCCCCCCTCAGACACCCCTACCCCCCCACACCACACCACACTAATGCTACTCAAAGCACCCGGACACCCCCCCACACTCCCATCCGCACCCCACCCACCCCACCCCCCCCCCCAGTGAATCACCGCGCCCCCGCCCCCACCACCCCACCCCAAACAACCCCCCGCCGCTCTACCTCCAATCAATCGCATCGAGCACCCTCCACCACCTACCCAACTCCAGCCAACCACCACCTTCCACGCCCCCCAAACGTCTCCACCCCCTCCCCGTCGCTAACACCCTTCGACAACCCCCACCTCAGCACCCCACCCCATCCCCCAGGCCTACGCCAAGCGACACACACCGCTTTTAAATACCCACCCCCCCCCCTACCCCCCTCGTCAACACACACACCCACTCTCAAGCGACCACCTCATCACCTCCGCCCCCCCCACCACCACCAACCGCGACCCCCAGAACGGCATCTTACCCTTTTCTGCCACACACCCCCCCTGCCAGCGGAAAACTCAACACCTAACAGCTCATCCCCTCACACCCACCCCCCAAAACCACCCCCACGACCCATCGCTCAAGGACACGCCCCCTCGTTCTACCCGAGTCACCCCTGTCAGCACCCTCACCCCATCCCCCCCACCCGCATCACCCCCCCCCCCTTCACCGATCTCACCCCCCCCTCCCCCCACCCGAACAACCCCGCACGTCTACCACCACCCCGCCCCCCACCAGCCCTGCACAACCCCACGAACACCGCTCACGACCCACCCAGCTCACACCCATCCAGGCCCCGGCCCTCCGCACACCACGCCCCCTCCACTTACAGAAAGCCACCACCCCCCCCCTATCACGCCCTCGTTCAGTCCTGGCGACCTATTGTCACTATACGACCCCTCCCGAACACCCCGTCACAGCCGAATCCCCGACCCGACCCGAGTGGTATCAACCCCCCCACAGAACCCACCCACTCTACCCCCGCTACACTCACCTCCCACCCTACAGCACGCGTTCCCGCCCCACCCCCCCCCCCCACGCACCCCCCCCCCACACCCACCACAGTCCCCTACCCCCCACGCACCCATCCAAACAAAACACTCACCCCCCCCCCCCCCCCCAACCCCGGACGCCACATGTCACACCCCACCCACAACCCCCCCCCCCCACCCTCCCCCTGGACCCCGGCCGCAAGGGACTTCTACGCGCTCGTGATCAGTGCGCTTCGCGCACATGAGTTTGGAGTCTCCAGTTTCCTAGGGGATCCAGGCGGGAGAATCTCCAGATCAGAAGGTGCTTGGGGTTGGAGTCTCTGCTGTTTCAGCAGGTTTTTGTCACTGCTGGAGGTGACAAGTTAGATCTCTTGATGGGAAAAAGAGCAGGAAACTAAAGTTAGACACAAAATGCTGGAGTAGCTCAGTGGGACAGGCAGAACGGAGACGAGGAAACATTTTTTCTCACAGAGAGTTGTGGGTCTGTGGAATTCTCTGCCTCAGAGGGTGGTGGAGGCCGGCTTTCTGGATACTTTCAAAAGAGAGCTAGATAGGGCTCTTAAAGATAGCGGAGTCAGGGGATATGGGGAGAAGGCAGGAACGGGGTACTGGTTGGGGACGATCAGCCATGATCACATTGAATGGCGGTGTTGGCTCGAAGGGCCGAATGGCCTACTCCTGCACCTATAGTCTATTGTCTGTTGTCTATTGTCTATTGTCATCTCTGGAGAGATGGAATGGAATGGATTCACGTCAAGTCAAATCAGTTTATTTGTCACATACACATACGAGCTGTGCAGTGAAATGAAAAGTGGCAATGCTTGCCGACTTTGTGCAAAAAACAAACAAACAAACAAACAAACTACAAACAGAATGGAACAAAATCATATACTCTTTTACATATTGCATATTGTGGGAGTAAGGAAAAAGGGAAAAAAACTGCAATTTTAAAAAGAACAGTAGAATGGTACAGTAAAGTTAGTCTCTGGTGAGGTAGGAGTTTACAGTCCTAATGGCCTCTGGGAAGAAACTCCTTCTCATCCTCTCCGTTCTCACAGCATGGCAACGGAGGCGTTTGCCTGACCGTAGCAGCTGGAACAGTCTGTTGCTGGGGTGGAAGGGGTCTCCCATGATCTTATTGGCTCTGGAGTTGCACCTTCTGATGTATAGTTCCTGCAGAGGTGCGAGTGAAGTTCCTATTGTGCGTTTGGCAGAGCCTTCTTGTCCTGAGCAGTTCCCAAACCAAATCGTGATATTTCCAGACAAGATGCTTTCCACAGCCGCTGAGTATAAGCTTTAGAGGATCCTCAGAGACACTGAGGTGTCCTCAATTGCCTGAGGTGGTAAAGGTGCTGCCTTGCCCTACTCACCAGTGCTGCAGTGTGTGATGTCCATGTCATATCCTCAGAGATGTGGATTCCCAGGTATTTAAAACAGCTCACCCTATCCACAGTATCCCCATTTATCCTCAATGGTGTGTACGTCCTCGGATGATGTGCCCTCCTAAAGTACACGATCAGCTCCTTAATCTTTTTGATGTTCAAGAGGAGGCTGTTGTCCTGACACCAGAGTGCCAGATCAGCCACCTCCTCCCGGTAGGCCTTCTCATCGTTGTCTGAGATCAGGCCCACCACCACAGTGTCATCAGCAAATTTGATTATCGAGTTGGAGCTGAACCTCGCCGCACAGTCATGTGTGTACAAGGAGTACAGTAGGGGGCTGAGGACACAACCCGGGGGGTATTCCATATGAATACTTTATGGAATATTTTACTGTCACATGTGACGAGGCACAGTGAGATTCTTTGCTGCGTACCAATGTTGTGAGGTAAATGAAACTTTCACTACTTGTAATTTACTTAACTTTATTTAAGCTTTAAGCAACTTATTTTAATACATTACTCAGAAACGTCTGGCAAACATGGCTGATTCCGCAGGCATTTCCCGCCCGAAATCCTTTGCACATGCGGACACTCCGGGAATGTCCTGCGCATGCGCACACTCTAGAAGAACCCCGCACATGCGCACATGCGCCCACTTCATTCTCCCCTCCTATTTATAAGTTGAGACGGTCCTGAGGTTTAAACATGGGGATATACTTGATGACCATCGCAGAACTGGAGCTTCAGGAGGTAATGGCGTTTCAATAGCTGGCTGCGGTCAGATATATTGCTTTGGTCTTCAACTTCACTCATCATAATTTATTTAGATTTACAATTTTAGAATTTCTTATAGAAGTTTCCATAGGGAGCTGGAAGGTGTTGGAGGAAGTTCTCGATTAGTGTTATCAAGAAGTGATGGAGCTGATGGAGAAGACGGTACCATGGTGCAAGGTCACGAAGTGAGACAGTTGACTGGCGTCCATCCTGATACTTGATAGTTGCATAAGATGGGTTGACATCGTGTCCAGTTCAACTTCATCAACCAAAGGCTCACTGTTCTTAGATTTGATCGGACATAAACGATGAAGCAACACGGTCCCCAGGGCTAGTCAACCCATGATGGCAGAGAAGTATCACTAGAAGAACGTCGTTTGAGAGTTAAAGAACCGCTCATGTGGAGTAGTTTGGTAGCAGTTGACAGTAGAGATCTGATGGAGTGTAATGCATCTGTAGAACACATTCCCACTGCTGATCTGGTATGTCATTTTTGACTTTAAAGAGACCAGTTTCACTGCTTTCCAAATGATTCCGTCATAAACCTCTCAACCTGACCATTTCCAATATGGATGATATGGTTGTTTACTTATGCGTTGCAATTCCTCTCTTAGAACAGGTAGTCCTTTAAATCTTTCGACATGAGAATGAGGTGCCCCTATCAGAATGTAAGTTAACTTGGGAAATCCACAGAATGAAAACAGTTGATCTAAACATTTCAACCATAACCATCGCTGACATATTTGGATCAAGGAAAAGTAAATGGGAACTCGAATATTCGTCAACTAAGGCAAGTATACAAACATTTTCAAGAGGAGGGTGGTAAAAAGGCCCTTTGAAGTCAATACTCAACAGTTCACATGGGTTAATAGTAGCTTTGATCAATCTTCCTTCTTCAGGACAGAAGAACCTTGTTTTAATTGAGCACAGATTCTACATGAAGCACACGTCATCTTCACATCTTCTTCAGCGAAAGGAAAGTTTTTGGAACGAACATAGTGTAACAAACGAGTGACTCCAGGATGACAAGCCCATTGTGAAGATCATTGAGTGCAGAAGAATGAACAAGAGCACAAAACACTCGGGTTAATGTATCGAGCAACATTATCCTTACCAGGGCGTTACTCAATTGAATAACTATATGCAGATTAAATTTCAATCCTCCATTCATGAATTTTACTGTTCTTAATCTTCATTAGTCTTCGATTATCTCAATAAAAGCTACTGAACGCTGATCTGTTATCAAAGTGAAGTGCTGGCGAGCAAGGAAATGACTCCATTTTCTCACTGCTTCAGCTTCCATAAATTGCCGTAGCTTCCTCGCTTTCGACAGGTAGAGTCTAGTGCAATTTTCTACCTTGGAGAGTACGAGAACATGAAAGCCACTGGTCAATGCCTCCTTGATTTATGTTGCTGAAACTGCTAAATCAGAGGCATCACATATCAACAACAAAGGGGAGATCCTCCTCGTCAATGGCGTGTAATGCCGCAGATTCAATTGTTTTCTTTAAAGAAGTAAAAGCACCAATTGCTGTAGAGTCAAGGGGAAAGATTTTGGTCTCTAATCAAAGGCTGAATATTTGTCAGAAAAATTTGGTATCCATTTTGCATAATATGCAAACATCCCAAGGACCCTTCATAGAGAGTTTAATGTAACTGGAACAGGTATCTTTTGGAGTGGGCGGAGTCTTTCTGGATCAGGCTTGATTATATCATTTCCAACCCAATAACCAAGAATATTAATTGATGACACTGATGTTATTGACTTAGCCTCATTTAATGTTAGATTTTTAGAATGTACAACATCGAAAAACCGTTATACATTTTCAGCTTGGTCTTTTCCTGCAATAGTTATATTATCAAGATAAGGGAAAGTATCTTTAAGGTTTTCCTGTTCAACAAGTTTGTCCATCTCTCTGAAAAACAGCCACGCCATTAGTTAAACAAAAAGGAACTCTGCAGTAGTGATATAATTTCCCACCTGTCGAAAAGGAGCCAGACGTTTCTGAGTAATGTATTAAATAAATAAGTTGCTTAAAGCTTAAATAAAGTTAAGTAAATTACAAGTAGTGAAAGTTTCATTTACCTCACAACAATTTAAGCAACTTATTTCTTTAATACATTACTCAGAAACGTCTGGCAAACATGGCTGATTCCGCAGGCCTTTCCCGCCCGAAATCCTTTGCACATGCGCACACTCCGGGAATGTCCTGCGCATGCGCACACTCTAGAAGAACCCCGCACATGCGCACACATGCGCCACTTCCCCAACGTAATACAAATAGCAGCCACCTCTGCGCTGACAAAGTTACAAAGCACACCGGTTGCTCCCCTTTTGTTCTGCCCAACCACCCCTCCAGCAGTTCCCCCCCGCGCAGCCGGGTCCCCATTGTCCTATGTTCCCCCCTCCTCCCCAAATATTGTCCATTCGGATTCTCCCCCCACCTCCCTCACAGTGCCCCCCCCCCCCCTCACCGGGCCCTCCATTGTTCTTCCCCCCCCCCCCCCCCCCTTCACATTTCAGGTTGAGACCCTTCGATCCCCGCCGTTGCTTTGTACACATTTCGTCCTCTCCACCACAACATCTCCTCAAGGTATGCCTACATTAAAGTTGCTTCCAGGACATCAAAATTAATTAATTGCCTGTGTTGGAAGGAACAGCAGATGCTGGTTTACACCATAGATAGGCACAACATGCCAGAGTAACACACTGGGATGGGGGGCATCTCTGGAGAGAAGGAATGGGTGATGTTTCAGTTCGAGACCTGAAACGTCACCCATTCCTTCTATCCAGAGATGCTGCCTGGCCTGCTGAGTTATTCCAGCATTTTGTGCCTAACTTAATTCCCTAATGTATAGTAACAATACACAAGGTTTGACTT
The DNA here is from genome assembly GCA_035221665.1 of Okamejei kenojei. NCBI lineage: Eukaryota > Metazoa > Chordata > Chondrichthyes > Rajiformes > Rajidae > Okamejei > Okamejei kenojei. The sequence continues at coordinate 49,957,720 of CM069147.1, forward strand.
TCTGTTGGAAATTATAGGCTTGACTTTAGGATAATGATCAGGACTGATCAAGCCTTGTTTCTCTAGCCATTGATATATTTGGCCCATTGAATAGATTAGTGACTTGTATTAACTCCCAGCCTGCTATTATTGACCACCTAATGTATTAAACGTTGCTCGTTTGTGATCATTAAAAAACACCTGCTTTACTTCATAAGACAAAAGCAGATAATAGCCAACAGTAGCTGGCAATGTAGCAAAATAGTTTCCATGGTTACTCGTTAATCTTTATGCCTGTTATATCCGGTTATTCTTTAACCATATTTGTCAAGGACCAAACTAGCTTAAAACTATTGAATATGATCAAATTCATTGTAGATTAAACATTAGATGTTGAATTATCCTGTCTACAAATCTGTTTTATGATATTAGCCATTAGTAGCATTTATTTCAAGAGAACTAGAATGCAAAAACAGGGATGTAATGCTGAGGCTCTATAAGGGCCACACATGAGCAATTTTGGGCACTATATTTGAGGAAGGTTGTGCTGGCTCTGGAGAGGGTCCAGGGGAGGTTTACAAGATTATCCCAGGAATGAGTGGATTAATGTATGATGAGCGTTTGACGGCATTGGGCATGTACTCGCTGGAGTATAAAAGGATGAGGGGGGTCCTCTTTGAAACTTACCGAATAGTAAAAGGTTTGGGTAGAGTGGATGTGGAGAGGATGTTTCCACTAGTGGGAGAGTCTAGGACTAGAGGTCACAGCCTCAGAATTAAAAGACGTTCTTTAGGAAGGAGACAAGGAGGAATTTATGTAGTCAGAGGGCAGTGAATATGTGGAATTCATTGCCTCAGAAGGCTGTGGAGGCCAAGTCTGGATATTTTTAAGGTAGAGATAGATTCTTGATAGGTACGGGTGTCAGGGGCTATGGAGAGAAGGCAGGAGAATGGGGTTAGAAGGGAGAGATAGATCAGCCATGATTGAATGGTGGAGTAGACTTGATGGGCCAAATGGCCTAATTCTGCTCCTATCATTTATGACCCTATGACTTGCTAGTATTGTGTGGAAATCAGTGATAAAAATAAAGATTTGGAATGAAAGTGTAATCATAAAGCAGACTTGCTTTATGTTATGTGTGGTTAGTATAGATACCAGGGATTCTTAATTTGGAACTGCATCTGGTGGGTGTCTGGGCAGTAAGCTGGCTGATGCAATGACCAGGTCGACTTCTGTCCTGTAGAAAATGTAAACCTCTTCCTAATTTGGAGTCATTGACACAAATTCTCATTTTGCCACGCCAACAGGCACAATGACCAATTACTGTCGATGAAGTGCACTGAAATGTTGGTTGTCTCATAAAATCATGAGGGGAATAGATAAGATGAATGCACTGAAACGTTGGTTGTTCTCAGATGCCGCTTGATCTCCTGAGTTCTTCTAATCACTCTCTCCTTTAGCTACAGATTTCTGCATCTGCAGTCACTTATGCCTCTTATAGACCCTGTGATGTTTGGTGGACTTTGTGGGGTGGGAGGACCCGTTGCTCCTCCCGTGCAGCAGTTGGCGCAGCACAGGACAAAGAGAGATGTTGTGTATATAGTTCTCTCCTGTCTGTAGACAGGGAGTGTGTGCAGCCATTTTTGAGTTGTCTTGCTGCCAGCATTGAGTAAAGCATTAAAGACTTCTGTTGTAAATTAAAGACTCTCAAGTTTTGTGCAGACCTAGAAAAAGAACACGAAAGACATGTAAACCTGGTGTAACTCAGCGGGTCAGACAGCAACTCTGGAGATAAGGAATAGGTGACGTTTTGGGTCGAGATCCTTCTTTAGACTGAAAGTCAGGGGAAGGGGAAATGAGAGATGGACACGGGTGATGTAGAGATATAGAACAAATGAATGAAAAATATGCAAAGAAGTAACGATGATAAAGGGAACTAGCCATTGTTAGTTGTGTGCTAGGAGAAAGTCAGTTGCAGATAATGAGACTCAACAAGACGTCTTTCAAACTAGTACAACGACTCGGGTGGCAATCATCGGATTAAACCAGCATCCTTCCTACACAAAACTAAATCAATACTTGTTGGGGTCCTTCAATTGCCAGAAATTTTGGGTCTGACTCATTCATATTTTGGTATTAGGAGACTAATAACAATCTGATGACAAAGCGTAAAAATCTTCCTTGCCTATGTTCACCTATTAGCTGCCAAATTTTGCTGAAAGTGATGTCATAGGTAGATAGGGTGGTAAAGAAGGCTTTTGTTACATTATAGAAACATAGAAACATAGAAAGATAGGTGCAGGGAGAAGGAAATTTGGCCCATCGAGCTAAAACCGTCATTCAACATGATCATGGCTGTTCATTGAAAATCAGTATCCCATTCCTGCTTTTTTGCCTTGATTCCTTTAGCCTAAATCTAACTCTCTCTTGAAAACATCCAGTGAATTGGCTTCCACTGCCTTATGTGGCAGAGAATTCTACAGATTCACAACTCTCTGGGTGAAAACGTTTTTCCTCATCTCAGTCCTAAATGGCCTACCCCTCATTCTTAAACTGTGACCCCTGGTTCTGGATTCACCCAACATCGGGAGCATTTTTCCTGTATCTAGTCTGTCCAATCCTCTAAGAATTTTATATGTTTCTATAAGATCCTCTCTCATCCTTCTAAATTCCAGTGAATACAAGCCCAGTCAGCCCATTCTTCCATCATATGTCAGTCTCGCCATCCCGGGAATTAACCTGGTGAACCTATGCTGCACTCCATCAATAGCAAAAATGTCCTTCCTCAAATTAGGAGACCGAAATTGCACACTATACTCCAGGTGTGGTCTCACCAGGGCCCTGTACAACTGCGGTAGGACCTCCTTGCACCTAAACTCAAATCCTCTCGCAATGAAGGTCAACATGCCATTAGCTTTCTTCACTGCCTGCTGTACCTGCATGCTTACTTTCAGTGACTGGTGTACAAGCACACCCAGGTCCGCATGCCCCATCTCTTTTCCTAATCTGACACCTTTCAGATAATAATCTGCCTTCCTGTTCTTGCCACCAAAGTGGATAACCTCACATTTATCCACATTATACTGCTTCTGCCCACTCATCCAACCTATCCAAGTCACCCTGCAGCCTCACAGCATCCTCCTCGCAGCTCACACTGCCACCCAACTTTGTATCATCCGCAAACTTAGAGATGTTAAATTGAATTCCCTCGTCTAAATCGTTAATATATATTGTAAATAACTGGGCTCCTAACACTGAGCCTTGCGGCACCCCACTAGTTACTACCTGCAGTTCTGAAAAGGACCCGTTAATTCTACTCTTTACTTCCTGTCTGCCAACCAGTTCTTTATCCATGTCAATACCCTACCCCCAATACCATGTGCTCTAATTTTGCACACTAATCTCTTGTGTGGGACCTTGTCAAAGGCTTTTTGAAATTTAAAAGGTATTTTTGAAAGTAAAAAATAAATTGGTCTTCTTATGTTATGTTACAACTGTACAAGATGTTGGTGAGACCGCATTTTGAGTATTATCTTCAGTTTTGGTCACCGTGCAATAGGGAAAATGACATGAGGCTGGAAATGGTGTGGAGAACATTTCTGAGGTTGTAGCCAGTCCTTGAGAGCCTGAAGCATAGGGAAAGGTTGGACAGGCTATGACGGAGCACAGGAGGCCGAGGGGTGATTTTGTAGAGGTGTATAAAATCATGAGGGGAATAGATAGGATGAATGCACAGAGTATTTTATCCAGGCTAGGAGAATCAAGAACCTGATGACACGGGTTTAATGTGAAAGGGGTGGAATTAGTAGGAATCTGAGGGGCTATCTCTTCACTCAGAGAGTCGTGGGTATATGGAATGAGCTGCCAGAGGAGGTAGTTGAGGCAATTATTATAACAGGTATTTGGGCAGGTACATGGATAGGAAAGGTTTGGAAGGATATGGGCCTGTTTCTGTCCTGTATGACTCCGACTCTATTCACTTCTCCGTGGCTGAAGATATCTCTTTTAATTTGGGACGTTCAGCTAACCGCTTACTTGAAACTGTGATCCCTAGCATTTTCTTAGCAAGAGAATCCTCATTTTCCCTAATGCTCTCCAAGCAACTGATCATTCCTGACAATTTTGGAGGCACCTATTCATCCCTTTCTCTCTTGGGACAATGAGCAAAGCCAATGTGTTTTAATGATCAACTTAAGAGGTCAAACTGGTCAATGTGGAATGTCCACCCACCTTGGCGGCTTCGTCCCACAATGGTGCATGTGCTGACTGATAGGATAAATCAGGTCAGTGCCATCACATGGTCGTGTGATATGATACTATACGATACAACTTTATGTATCCCAGGAGGGAAATTGGTCTTCCAACAGTCGAAAAACACAACAAGGTACATGAAACATGAAATTAAACTGACGAGTGGAAAGGATTGGGGATGTGCAAAGATTGGGGAGGGGAGTTAGTCTACCCCACGACAGAAGGGCGAAGAAGGTGTGAAGGGGAGGAAGGGGTGATGAAGTGCAATCAACTTGTTGATAAATGTATATCTGCTGTTACCAATCACAGTAAAGATTCTTCCCATATGTTTTCAACAAAAATCAATGTAATCTGACTCTTGTATTTATAATCAAAAGAAAATCCAAGTTTTAAGATCTTTGCAATCTGAGAGCTAGTAATAACATTGTGTTAATATGCATTCCTATTATAACTATTTAAAAGGACATAATGGGCTTAATGGCTTTCTCCCGTGCCCAATCCATTCTATATTTCACAATGTGTAGGAAAGAACTGCAGATGCTGGTTTGAATCGAAGGTAGACTGGAATGCTGGAGTAACTCAACGGGACAGGCAGCGTCTCTGGAGAGAAGGAATGGGTGACGTTTCGGGTCGGGTCCCTTCATCAGCCTGAATTCATAATGAATGGCGGTGCTGGCTCAAAGGGCCCAATGGCCTACTCCTGCACCTATTTTCTATGTTTCTATGTTTGTAGCTTGACCTGGACTCTGAGCTGGAGCCAGGAGACAAGGAGAGAAGGGATAGGCATCAGGAGCCATACATCTGTCTGCAAGTTGACAGATGTGTACTGGACAATGCAGGATGACTAAGAATGATGGCGGACTAACCCAGTGCCTGAATAAAGCAGAACTATTTGCTGGTGGACGCACCACATCAGCATGTAGAGAGCATGAAACTCCTTCTGATTCATGAGGGGGCTGAATTCAAACGTGAGTGCACTACATCATTGCTTGAATCTGCAGTAAATCAACAATCCTTACAGATATGGATATGTGTGATATTTGGTAACCTTTACTCAAGGTGCAAGAGATGAACTCCCCTCCTCTTGAATGGAGAACGCCTGCAGTATCCTGTCTTCAGCAGTAAGCTACAAACTGGAATACATCAGTTTAGTTTTAGTTTGTTGTCACGTGTACCGAGGTACAGAGAAAAGCTTTTGTTGCGTGTTAACCGGTCAGCAGAAAGACAACACATGATTACAATCGAGTCATTACAGTGTATAGATGCATGAATGCATGAATAGGGAATAAAAGCCTGAAATTCAACTTCACTGCCTGGAATTGTTGAAAGGCAAGAAGTTTAAGATGCCAGTGGCCTTCACCCCTAAATTACAATCTAAGCTCAGGACCGAGACTGAAGAATTTGACAGAATTCAGTCAGCAATGCCGCAGTAAACATACTCTGGGGAGGAAGAACTCCTTGCGCAGTCAAAGGCTGAAGCCTGTTTCTTGGAGTGTCTGAGGAATAGCTTTCCTGAGCCAGTATTCCTTTCCTTTCCTCCTTCAGGCTCCTCTGGTCACGGTAGCTTGCCTTCTTGTTATAGAGTCATAGAGTCATAGTGTCATAGAGTGATCCAGTGTGGAAAAACGCCCTTCAGCCTAACTTGCCTAAACCGGCCAACACGTCCCAGCTACACTATTCCCATCAGCCTGCACTTGATCCATATCCCTCCAAACTGGTCCTATCCATTGTTCTCGTCTCCTGGTCCTGACTGAGCCAGCCAGCCAGTGGAAACACTACTTAAAGTAGCGGAATAAAAGAAACACCAATAAAATCATCAGAGGAATAGATCGGGTAGATGTCTCTTGCCTGGACTAGGTGAATCGAGGACCAGAGGTTTAAGGAGAAAAGGAAAAGATTGAATAAGAATCTGAGGGGTAACTTCTTCACACAAAGGGTGGTGGGTGTATGGAACAAGCTGTCAGAGGAGGGAGTTGAGGCTGGGACTATCCCAAAGTTTAAGAAACAGTGAGACAGATCAATGGATAGGACAGGTTTGGAGGGATATGGACCAAACGCGGGCAGGTGGGACTAGTGTAGCTGGGACGTGTTGGTCGGTGTGGGCAAGTTGGGCCGAAGGGCTTGTTTCCACACTGTGACTCTATGACACTGTAAGCTCAGACCATCAACAACTTTTATCTGCATTCCCCTAGCTGATGAATGAATGGTCCTCCGCTCCAACTGACTCCCCGACAAAGTTGTTGGCAACCCCTGTAAATAGTGAAGTTACAGAGCATGCGAGTGTTTATTTCAGTTCTGTGTTCTGTGTGTTCAGAAGGATGTCAGACTTTCCCTTGTTCCCAATGAGCACTTTTTTTCCTGGTTGTGATTTGGGATTAACATTGTGGCAATCAATTATGCAACGTTTAAAACCATGTGGAAAAGCATTTGAATTTCGATGCTATATTGTTTTAGCTGCACAAAATGGCAATAGCCCAGGTAAATGACAGAAGATTGGAGCATTTGTGAAGATTCACCCATCCATTCTCACAACTCTTTCAAGCACAGGGAAAAGAAACACTGGGAAAATATGAATTTGCGGCATTGTGAGGAAACTGTCTAGGGATAAAATTAGGCTGTGTACCATTTCTGTATTTCTGTGCATGTCTGTGAAAGAAAATGTCTTGCAGAAACGCTCACAGACATTGCCATAGTAACTCCTACGAGATCATATCAAGTATTTCAGAGTTTTATTTAAAGGGAAGGCGGTTCCCCATTTTATTTTCTCGAAATAGACTGACAAGGGAAGACAAAGATAAATCTAAATTTAGTGCAGAAATAAAGTGAAGCATAAAATAAATGCATTTATGCTTACATGTTAAGTAGTGAGTGATGGCCAATGTGATCAGGTGGGGCAGCAACAGTTTTTAGTCATCACGTGTAACACATGAGCAATATCCTAAGGAGCAGAATGTCATTTCATTTTGTGCATTCCAAATTCTCATCTCTTGATCACAGCTCTCCACAATTACCTGCTGCACTTCTCACATTCATATTCCATTGATTTCTTTTCTATTTATAGAAAAGAGTTGAGAAGTGAGATTGATCGACTGACAAAATGGTGCTAGCACAACAACTGGGCTCTCGATGTCAGTAAGACCCAGGAACTGATTGTGGACTTTGGAAGAGGAAGAGTGAGGAGCCACAAACCTGTCTATATCGACGGAACAATGGTGGAGAGAGTCAAAAGCTTCAAATTCTTGGGTGTGCATATTTCTGAAGATCTTTCCTGGACCCTGCACACTGATGCGATTATAACTTCTTGAGAAGATTGCGGAGATTCGGTATTTCGGAGAGGATTCTCTTGAACTTCTACAGGTGCACAATAGAGAGCATATTGACTGGTTGTATCACAACCAGTTTCGGCAATTTGGATGCCCAGGAGTGAAGAAGACTTCAAAAAGTTGTGAACACTGCCCAGTCCATCACCGCTCTGACCTCCTCAAAAAGGCAGCCAGCAACATCAGAGACCCACACCACCCTGGCCACTCTCACATTTCACCCCTGCCATCAGGAAGAAGGTACAGGAACCTGAAAACTGTAACGTCCAGGTTCAGGAATAGCCTCTTCCCTACAACCATCAAGATGTTAAACACTACAACCTCAACCTAGACGTGGGGGCATTGGGTTTGTCTTTTTGCACTATTGTTGTTTGTTTATTTTTTATGTGTATGTATGTGTGTGTGTGTGTGTGTATGTGTGTGTGTGTGTGTGTGTGTGTGTGTGTGTATGTATGTGTGTGTGTGTGTGTGTGTATGTATGTGTGTGTGTGGTATGTGTGTAGTATAAAATTATATATATATATATATATATCTATATATTATATATATATATATATATAAAAATATATATATATATATAAATATATAATATATATATATATAAAATATATAAATATAAATATGTGTGTATATGTATGCATGTATATGTGTATATACGCACACTGAACTTATTTTCTCCTTTACTATATTGTTTACATATTCTGTCGTGCTACTGCAAGTAAGAATTTCATTGTTCTATCTGGGACCATATGGCAATAAAACACTCCTGACTCTAGACTCTATTTCTGCAGTAGTTCATTCTCCAGTCAAAAATACCTATGTTTGTCTATGATTCCGTTTCCACGTTCTAAATCCATTTCTAGACTAGTAGAGGTCGGCTTTCTCAACATGGGTATAACTTCTCATATATTCATTTATAATTGTAGCATCTGTGCCTAGTCTTGGTCAATCTTACAAAGGGCTTCTCCCACTTGCTACTCAGCCGCTACACTAGAGGGCTCCATGTGAAACATCAAAATTAATCTAGATTCCTGCTGATGATTAAGACAACCTGCAGCCTAACTATCACAGATCAGCTACAAAAGATTTACAGGGTTTTCTCCTACCATATTCACCAATCTGAGCTATCTTTTTTCTAACTCAGTGCAGTGTGGCCCTGCAAGTACTGTAACCTCCTCCATAAGATCACCTTCAAATTATAATTGAATACCAGTTCACAAAAATACACCTGTAGAGTGTACTAGGTCTGTGAGGACACTTTCTGCAGGGGAGGGATGTACATGTAAGAGTCCCCTACAACTCTCACCAACTTCTACTGATGCACCATAGAATGCATTTTATCAGGATGCATCAGCTTGGTTTGGGAACAGCTCTATCTAAGACCGCAAGAAATTGCAACGAATTGTGGACGCAGCCCAGACCCTCGCACTGTACCTCAGTACACACATTTCAATGTATCTCGGTACACGTGACAGTAAACTGAACTGAACTGAACTGTACTGTGTCTTCAGAGTACAGTCAGTGGACAGGTCCAGCCGGCCGACTGGTGAAGATCAGACAAATCGGGAGAGACAGTCTTACAAACTACCAGTTCAGACAGATTATTCTCTTCTGTCTCCCAATCTCAGTCAGACAAGCTGATGGACCATGAGGGAAATTAATTAGACATCAGCACAGCGTAAAAATCAAGTGTGGACTTTTAAAATCGAAGTAAGTTGTCAATTCCTTTTTCACACAGAATACAGTTCCCGCTGAGTGCAGTGAAGTGTCGACAGTCAGACTTTTGTAAGGCAGTGATTTCATTTTAGTTATTTATTTGTTTAAGTTACTTTTACCGTTCTTAATCTTGTCATTTTCATTCATACTGGTAAGCACATAGTAAGCAGAAGGACTTGGACAGCCTGCCGTTCGCCCACACACTGAGGTAAGCGGGGGAACTAGTTGTCTGAAGTTATTATCAGCGGGTTCAGAACCTTTGTGGTTGGGATTATAAATCTATTCAGTCTGGGCAGTCACAGTGGCACAGCGGTAGAGTTGTTGCCTTACAGCAAAATGCAGCGCCAGAGACCCGGGTTCGATCCTGACTACGGGTGCTGTCTGTATGGAGTTTGTACGTTCTCCCCGTGATCTGCGTGGGTTTTCTCTGAGATCTTCGGTTTCCACCCACACTCCAAAGACGTACAGGTTTTTGGTTAATTGGTTTGATTAATTGGCTTGATAAAAATGTAAAATTGTCCAAGTTGGCGATATGCAGAGTACTGCCCTGCCGACTACAAAATTCAGAAGGTTCAGAAGGTATTCGTTCTGCGAGAGCAGAGATGGGGTTGCAGCTTCAACACGAACCAGTCAGCGGAAAGACAGTACATGATTACAATCGAGCCATTCACAGTGTGCAGGTACATGATAAAGGGAATAATGTGATGGGAATAAGGGGTAAATGGAATATGAAGGGGCACAGGCTCAGAATAAAAGGACATACCTTTATAATGGAGATGTGGAGACATTTCTTTAGCCAGAGGTTGGTGAATCTATGGAATCCGTTGCCACAGATGGCTGTGGAGGACAAGACATTGGCTATTTTTAAAGTGAAGATTGATAGTTTTAGTAAGTGCACCAAATATATGGCTAGAGGGCAGGAGAACGGGGTTGAGAGGGAAATATAGCAGCCATAATTGAATAGCAGAGCAGACTCGATGGGCCAAGTGGCCTAATTCTGATCCTATATCTTACAATTTTGTAGCATATTTCAGTATGGTATACAGTGGCCACTACTTGCAGAGCGGACAATATTGAGGCTGCAACCAGTGTAACCTTGCACCTCACCAGAGTTAGAGAGGAACTCTGTGACTGGTGCCTGGACAAAAAAAAGAGCTCAAATGTGACCTGACATTTGCTAAGTATGTCCAGAATTAATTTGTTTTTAATTACAAAATAATGCTTCAGGCAGGAGACCCATGATGGCAATTTGTGGTTTGGCGCTGGATATCGAATGGAAGAGAGGCTTCCACTGTGGAATGCAGGCAGAGCCAGGGTCTTAGTGCTGGAGTGAAACAGGGAGGAAAGGGAAAGGTCACAAAACAATGGTCATCATAGAGTCTGGAATGGGGGGATCTGACATTTCTGTGGTTACAGATATGATGCCTTGGTGGTTTATTGCCTCCCGGAGTCAAGTTGTAAGGCTGGCAGGGAGGGTAAACAGCCTGCGATCATGGTCCATAGCTGTGCCAATAACATTGAGAGAAAAAGGAAAGTTGTCTCGCAGGGAGGTTTGAAGGAACAGGAATGAAGGATATGAAACAGGACTTTTTCAGAAAAAGACATGAAGCAGGTCATATCTAAGCTCATACTCCTCAGCTAACTCACAGTGCCACATGTAAGTGAAGTTATTAAAAGGATAGGTCAGATGAATGCATGGGTGGAGAGAAGGAACTGGAATGGGAGGCAAGATGGAGAGTGGGGGGGGGGGGGTTGTAGTAGGGGCACAACTTTACATTCCAGGGATATTAATACCTACCTGGTCTATGTAGAGCCCGTACTGACCGGATGAGTTATAATTTGTTTTAGGGCTGGGATCAGTACATAGGATTCAGAGTTTAAATTAGCTCGGCAGTGGATGGAAAGTTTAGCATTGGTCTAGAAGCGGGAGAAGCAAAGTATGAAATTGGAGGCGGAGCACTAATGAGAGGGATTGAAAAGCAGATATAACAAAAGTTGGAAAATAGACAATAATAAAGTCTGGCTGTGGTTAAATATGTATACCTAAATGTGAAGTGTGTAGAGAATTGAGAGCACTAATAGACACACTGTGAAATTATAAATATAGCAGAAATCCATGCAAGACTGGAAGCTTAATATTCTTTGTTTGGATGTTGTTAAGCAAATTTCTAACAACAACATAAGAGTAATAATAGTGGGATATTTCAATAACTTTAATGCCATCCTGACTGATAAATTACAGAGGGCACAGATACCAGAATGTTTTTAGTTAGTTGCTGGAAAGCTGAACAGGAGTATGTGTATTTTTCTGCTTCTGAAAATAATATGCATAGATTTAACATAATATTGGAAAAGGGCTAAGATATAATTGGAGTAATTGTTCTAAATTGTGGTAAGGCTCATTTTTTACCAAGGCTGAGAAATTATTTAGTAAAAAGCAGGTGGGGAACAGCAACATTAAGATAAATATTCTCACAGCAATGTGAGACATTAAAAGAGATTCAAGGTGTTCAAAGCCAACATCTACCCATACAAATTCTAAGCCGCCGAGCATGACAAGGAACTGCAAGGATAACATAATTCATAAAAGAACATTAAAGTCAGTCAATAAGTACTTAAATAGCAGAAAGCCCAGAAGAGTATAGAAAGTATGAATGAAATTAAAAACAAAATTAAGGCAGTAAAGAACAGTATGAATAAAATATTGGCCTGTAAAATCAAAGAAAATCCAAAGTTCTTTTGGAAGTACATCGGAAAGAGTAGGGCTTATTAGGGATGAAAATGTTACTGAAGGTGGAGGCAGAGGATGTTAGTTAGGTTCTTAATGAGTAGTGGACAGCTGGCTTTACAAACAAATATGTGGTAACGATAAAAATGTTACATATTCCGGTTGATATTTTCCCGTCGATGCTGGGATCACATTATCTGAACATTTCATCCTTTATTTCTAGACTTACTACAGATTAAAGTTGAAAATCCTCAAAAGATATTGAATTTAAACGACTGGCTTTCGCTGGTGAAGTCACAATGGGTCTGCTCGGTACACAGAATATTTCCAGTGAGGTCAGGGGGAGGGCAGCATTTCCAGAACATTTGTCAAATGCTTCACCACCTCCCCAATGGTCATTCTCACTTTGATGAACAATGTTTCATGCTGACTTCCACATCTTTAAAGATAAAACTTTGCAATTCTTTGACCATATTTTTTTTAACTTCGAAAATGTTAATGCTTTAACATTGCTTTTATTGTTCTTAAAAGACTTCCCAGTTTTTCACTTGATTGTACTAATTCTTAAAGATAACATATATTTTCAAAAACTTAGCGATATTTTACTTCGCGATTTTCGTGTATTTACATTATTTTTTAAATACCTCGCTATTTTCTTACGTTGCTTTTATTGTTGTTACAAGAATTCCCCATTTTTCACTTCACGATTATATTTATTAAAAGACTTCCTGGTTTTTCACTTAATTGTACTAATTTCTTTGACAGATTTTTGACGGCCTTCAAACGACTTCACTGTTGATTTATTTTTGTGCTTACTGGTTCAATAATACTTCAAAAATTTTAATACATTAACGTTGCTTTTATTGTACTTAAAATACTTCCCAGTTTTTCACTTAGTACTAATTCTTAAAGATAACATTTATTTTCAAAGACTTAGCGGCTTTTTACTTTGCGATTTTCGAGTTTTAACATTTTTCAATAATACCTTCTTACGTCGGTTTTATTGTTGTTACAAGAATTCCCCGTTTTTCACTTCAAGATTACATTTATTAAAAGACTTCCCTATTTTTCACTTCATTGTACTAATTTCTTTACAATTTTAAAAGTTTAACTTCACGGTTTTTTACATCTCGATTTTTGACAGGTTTTTGAGAGCATTCAAAAGAATTTCTTAAAGATAACATTGATTTTAAAAGACTTTGTGATTTTTTCAGGCTGCTGATTGATTGACGCCTGATTGCTCCAGGTCCCCACGTGGGGAAGCACAGCTCGACGCCCCATTGGTCGCTGTTCCAAGCTGCTGATTGACTGAGGGGATCAATTGCCAAACCGTTATTAAATAACATTTCTTCACATGTATTTAATTCCACAGGAAAGACTGAAAAATACACATATTTTAAATAAAATACGCTTTTTTCATTTACAGTTGCAATTAAAAATAAATTTCATTGTGATTGATTTCATTCCACAAGAGGAATCCATTTTGAACAAATTAATCTGTTCTCATTGACAACTGAGATTGTGTTAAGGCTATCTTTTTAAAGTCATGCCAAGATGAGGGAGGAAAAGAGGTGCAGGATGGACAAGGGATGACAAAAAGAGACAGCGAGAAGCAGTAAGGAGCAGAAGGGAACAAGAGATGCAGCAAGAAAAAACTTAACGTCACCGAGATATTCAAGAGAGACAGCTGGAGAGAAGGGCACAAGAGACGCAGCAAGAAACTCTGTCTCCGAGATAATCGAGGGAGGGAATGGGAGAGAATGACACAAGAGATGCAGCAAGAAAGAACTCAACGTCACCGAGATATTCAAGAGAGACAGCTGGAGAGAAGGGCACAAGACACGCAGCAAGAAACAACTCAACATCTCTGAGATAATTGGGGTAGAGAGCGGGTGAGAAGGAAACAAGAGACGCAGCAAGAAAGTACTCAATGTTTCCGAGATAATCACGAGAGTCTCAGCAAGAAACAACTCAATTTCTCAGAGAGAGCTGCAGAGAAGGGCACAAGAGATGCAGCTTGGTTAGCTGGGGAGAGAGCTGCAGAGGGCAAAAGAGATGCAGCAAGAAACAACTCAATGATTCAGAGATAATCGGGGGAGAGAGTGGAAGAGATGGGCTCAAGAGACGCAGCAAGAAACAACACAACGTCTTGAGGAACAACGAGAAAGAATTTAAAGGGGAAGAGATGAAGAGACAGGAGAAGAAAGAACTAGAAGGCTGGATGAACAGCGAGACCGAGATATAAGACAACAAAATGCATGCCTCACAAAGAGAAATCTTACTGCTGATGTTGGTGAAATGACCAGTGTTTGCCCTCAGTTGAGCATACCGCTTCTCAAGAGAAACGACCAACTTTTGCTGCATGAAGGGTAAGGTCATCATTGATCCTCTGAAGACACTCCCTAATGCACTCATTAATTTGTATACAGGTAACATGCCACAAGCACATGAGTTCAGAAAGGATATTAGACAATACAATTGCCTCTTTCAACTGATGTCATTCGGTGCCAAGCAAGTGGTGGCACATGGATGGAATCCTTCGGTGATCATTCAAGGACAGATTAATCATTTCATTGGGTCATTGATGCCTGACCTAGACCAATGAAGTAAACTCTTGCAAATCTATTTCATGGATCCCCAAGATAGCATTGAGTTGCGAATGACTATACTGCAAGATGCTGGTATTCAAAGGGACATTGCTAAAATGCTTGGAAACAGGATAAGACTAAACAACCGTTACATTGATTCACTTGTGATGGCAATGGAGAGAATTTGAGATTTACCAGAGGCATCAATCATTATTAGTTCAAATTATCGGCCACCTTTGGAACATAAATGGAGGTTTAACACGCAAACTGCCAATTAAGTTTCCGTCCTAGTACCAAACAATAATGAGCCTGCGGCAACATCACGCCATATTGTCTTCAGAATAAGAGGAAGAGGAGGAGCAGAAATTGGTCTGCAAATCATTTCAGAGATCCATAGGTCATATAACAGTTTTCAATACATCCTTTTCTTTCCACTTGGAGATGATGGATGACATCAACAACTCCAAATGAGTAACATCAGGAAATTGACACTAATGCGATATTACGCCTATTGCAACAAGGGAACAAAATGTACAATAAACTGTAGGCTATTAAGTGGCATGGGGGAAACAAAGGGGCCAAAGGGTGAAATGTACACAGATCTTTAAATATATCATGAGAGGGTTTAAAAACATACAGAAAATGTTCCTTGATTAGCCGAGGCTTGGGTTATAAGAATAAGGAGGTTATGCTGGAGCCCCACAGCATTAGTTATCCACAGCAAGAGCACCATGGACAGGTCTTAGTTTAGTTTAGTTTAGAGAATCAGCACGGAAACAGCCCACAAAATCCGCACCAACCAGCGATCCACGCACTTTAGCACTATCCTACACACACTAGAGACAATTTACATTTATAATCGAAGCCAATTAAAGTTCAAATCTGCACGTCTTTGGAGCGTAGGAGAAAACCGAAGAACTCGGAGAAAACCCATGCGATCACGGGGAGAAAGTACAAACTCCGTACAGACAGCACCCGTACTCGGGATCGAACCGGGTTTCTGGCGCTGCAAGCGCTGTGAGGGAGCAACTCTACCGCTATGCCACCGTGTCACCCTTCCATTCAGCACATTGCACAAAAGACTTGATTGCACTGGATGGGGATGAGATTGAGAGGGATTGCTAAAACAAGAAAATAGTAACATTAAATGAGGACTTACCAGTTTGAAGTTTGATCCTTATTTTATGAGGAGTTACGATGAGGGATTTTGTGAAGACCCTGCCAGCACGCATGCGCGACATTCTTCAAAGCAGCGGTGTGGAATCACAGATAGCAGCACTGACTGGAGATAGTAAGATTAAGAGACACTAATATACCAGTTGACCTTATGATAGAGGGTTGGGAGCGGAGGGCACGAAATCCCTCATCGTAACTCCTCATAAAATAAGGATCAAACTTCAAACTGGTAAGTTCTCGTTTAATCTTACTAATTTACTTCGGAGTCACGTGAGTGACTTTGTGAAGATTTCAAAGCTCTGTGATTCCATGCCCTGGACCACGTCCATGCTCACACACTGCCGTAATTACTGATGGAGGAAGTATTTTAACGTATTTCAGACTTGAACAAGGCTGAAAAATAATATTTATTAATACAAACAAAAACCTCTGAATTCGGGGAAAAAACGTTTAGGGGACAGCACTTAAAACTGAATCCGCAAATGTTGTGGGAGCGGCCACAGGTTAATTATAGAAATATTGGAATATTCCTTCATTGGCCCATCCTGCTGCTGCGAGGACATGATCCATGGGTATCCTCGCCGCTGATGTAGATGCAGCCCTAGAAGAATGAGATTTTAAAATGTCAGTGTCTACACCTGCTGTTCCCAATACCACCCTGAGCCACCTGGAGATAGTGTGCACCGTCACCCTGTGATGTGGGTTTTCAAAGCTGATGAACAGACCTGTCCCCATTCTCCTGATGTTTTGGGTGACATTAATGTAATGATGGAGATAGGTGGTTATGCAGAGTCGTACATCAATGGGATATGCTCGGAATTCCAATTTCAGACCTGTTGTCCCAGGCCTGTGATGTTTGTGTAACTCATCTATAAAGAAGGTTACTTTGGTGGGGGTCGAGACCATCCTGTCCAGTTTTAGTTTGTGGAAGGTCTGGACCCGTTGTGCTGTGATCAGTGCCATTAACATCACCACTTTGAAGGTGAGTTTATCCAGTGGTAGATCTTAAACTGGTGACCAGCACCTGAGTTGGGGCAACACAACCCCGATGTCCCAGGTTATATTATAGCGTGGTCGTGGAGGGTTTGAATTGAATATACCACTCATAAGTTTTGATACCAGCTGGTGGGATCCTACTCCGATAATGAGATAGGATGACAATGTACTTCTGGCACTGTTGATGGCACTGTAGCTAAGGCCCGCATCATAATGAAGGCCTGCGAGGAATTCCAGCACATCAGTGATCATTGCAGAATCGTAGGTGGTCTTGGTCCGAGTACAGAAGGCCTCCCATTTTCTTATGTGGGTGAGGTACTGCTTCCTCGTAGACTCTCTGCACAATGCTGTGATGATATCCATGGCCCTTGTTGACAGCCCAAATCCTACTAATGGCCTCTTCAGAACCTGCAAGCCAACAGGTTCAGATGACCATGGCACGGATGACTTTCTCCTGTTATAGGATGGGTCACTAGATTCGGGGATTTGGGGACTTGCACCCATGGTTCTTTCACCATGCTGAAGACCACCGGGTACCATAGTTGTGTGGGCCAGTCGGGTATTATCAGAATCCCAGATGCAGAGTCTAGCTGGATCTTCTGCAATACCCGACTGATGAGGAAGAAAGGGGGAAAATGCATAGAAGAACAATTTCCCCCAATGTAGCGAGAACGTGTCCATTGCCACTGCCCCAGGATCTGGTTCCCAAGAGACATATGTTGGTGTCTGATGGTTCAAACTTGACGCAAAGAGGTCGATATCTGGTGTTCCATACTTGGCTATAATATTAGCAAATATTTGGGGGGTTCACCATCCACTCAGTGTTTTCATTAAATACTCGTGACCTGGTGTCTGCCACTGTATTGAGCTGACCCGGAAGGTATGTAGCTGAAATCTAAATATTTCTTTCAAAACACCAGAGCCAAATTATGTTTGACAATTCATCGCAAGATATCGACTTGATACCACCAATATGGTTTAAATATGCCACCACTGTGGTATTATCTATCTGAAGACGGACATGCGTATGATGCATAGTTGTGCAGTAAGCCCGCAGTCCTTGAAATGCTCCCAGCATTCCCAAATAGTTTATACCTTGTGATTGGAGTAAAGTAGATTTGTGCAAATCCCATCGGCCGCCACCACTGGAAGTGGTGTCGGTAGCTCTCCAGCCCTGGGCGCTTGCGTTGGTTTGTAACACGACTGACGGGTTTAAAATTATGATAGGATTGAAACAATTACGAATGTTGCTAATCCACCATCATAGCTCAATTTGTGCCTTGTTTGGCAGCTGCATAGGTCTGTCAAAATGTCCAGCATTTGTTTTTAACGCTGAGATCTCAGCTCTTTGCAAATTTTGATAATGTAACTGTCCAAACTGTGCAGCTGGAAATGTAGCTACAAGTTTTCCAATCACCTTGGCAGCATGTCTAATAGTCGGTTTCCTTGCGCAAGCAAGGCCGTTACATGCTTCTATTATGTCTGTTACTTTGTTCTCTGGGGGAGTAACAATCATATGATTGGTGTTAACCGTGAATCCCACGTAGTCCATAATCACAGAGGGGTTGAACTTAGATTTGTCTGGATCGATGACGAACCCCAGTTTTTCGAACAGTGACTTGGTAGCTGTCACAGCTGATTTAGCTAATTCCAAAGTTTTTCCCACAATTAAATTGTCATCAAGATATACCATGTGGTTTTGTCTTCTTAGAGACGCCAATACTGGTTTTAGTACTTTGGTAAACAACCTGGGGGCTGTTGTGAGTCCATTAGGTAAGGCTTTGTACTGCCATAGCTGCCCCATCCAGACAAATTATTTATGGTGATGTTTCCGTATAAGCACTGAATAGTATACATCTTTTAGGTCGATGCAGGCCATGAAGCACCCTCTGGAAATCAATTGTTTAGCCGTTTCAAATGTTTCCATTTTGAAGTGGGTATATTGAACAAAAGTATTCAAGTGAGTTAAATCAATTATGATACGATATCCACCATCTTTTTTGGTTTTAGTAAAGATGTTAGATACAAACTCAAGAGGTTCATGTATCGTTTTCTGCATAACCCCCTTGGTGTATAACCTTAATAGTTCTGCATGTCCTTCCACTTTCTCTTTGTGAGAGAGTACAAATTTCCAGCTAGGTACATGCTGAGGTGGGGGAAGTTGTCCGTTTATGAATTTGATTTCGTAACCATGAATTCTTTGTAATATAAAAGTGTCAGAAGTTAAAGAACTCCATGCATCCCTCCTCCCAGTGAGGTTCCACATGCAGCATCCCCAAGAGAACCAGACCCCCTTACCTCCATGGTTACCGGTGGGGCCTGATCTTCTGGTCTTTCTTGGGTAGTTGTGTTGCTGGGATGTGGGGTTGGCGCATCTTTCAGGCTGGTCGCTGTGGGCCCTGGCCTAAAAAAGGCCTCTGTTGATAGGGCACGACCTTAGGGAAAGTTCCCGTTGCTCTGTTGGGTTGACCCCGAGGCCTGTTTGTTGTTGCATATGGATGCTGCCTATGGTACGCTGGTGGTCTGCTGGAGGAAGGCGATTTAATCAATCCGACCGCTTTGGCTTCCTCGTCCAGTCTTTAACCTGTTTAGCAGGCACGTGCCGTGAGTAATTACTCAGGGTAGGCACTCAGTCCGCTAAAAAAAAAATTAAACCGCGCATGCGCAGATTGTCCGCTCCGTTAAATAATTAAATAAATAAAAACAGTGACATTTCAATTTGCCCAAGCCTTCCTAGTCCTAGGCCAATTGGGGGAACAGTTCCTTTCACAGCGTGTGGAGAGTCTGTGTCAGAGGTAAAGTTGTGGGGAGGGCACGAGTGTTGACAAGGAGGGTGTCGGGGATAATGTCAGAAACTTACTCACTCACCGCTGCCGCAGCTCTCCAGGCACGAAGCCCCCGCACTGTAGCTGGGGATAGAAGCAGCTCGGGTAGCTACGAGCGGCCGCTGGTACCCGACAGCAGAACTGGCCGCCCCTTCAGCGCCTTCTGCCGGCCCGCTCACCTCTGGCAGTGCTCTCCGCCGGAACACCTGTCACCTGCCGTTCGCCGACTTCGCTCATGTCAGCGGCTTCCTGCAAATCCTTAAATTCCCAGAGCCGAGTAACCTCAATCGCACTGTCGGAATTTAAGGACATGAGTGAGGCCAGCGAGCGGCAGGAGAGTGGTTTGTAGATGGAGAGCTGCCAGAGGTGAGCGGGGACCGGCAGAAGGAGCTAAGGTGGCGGCTGGTTCCGCTGTCCGGCCCGGCGGCCGCCCAGCCTCAATGCGGTGGCATTCCACGCTTCCGTGCAAGGAGCGTCGCAAGTGGCATTATCCCAATCCCGTCATTCATAACATTCGTGTCCTCCCCGCAACCTTACCCCGGGCCAGACTCCCCAAACACTGTGAAAGGAGCTCCCCCCCGACACCCCGGGAAATATGGTATTTAAAAAAATAAACACAAAATGTACTTACCACATTATTGGTACACAAGCTCCATTCTTCTCTCTTTGTTACCTAACATACACTTAAAATATTGACAAACCATATTTGAAAACCCCGCCAAGAAACTTGCTCTGTGCATGCGCAGTAGACCGATGCGCATGCGCAGTGCTGCAAAGGCAGACTTTCTGCTGCCTTCAGCCCCGATTATCATTGACGGCTTCAGGCAGCGCTGACGGCACATGCGTTGCACAGAGCTTCCCGTGTTACAAGCGCTGCGGATGAAAGGCATGGAGAATTATGCCTACCTAAGAGATTGATCTCTTACATAGGCATAATTCTCCAATGCCTTTACTATTTATATTTAGTTATTACCATGTTATAATTTTAGTCAGGGTAGGCAGTGCCTACCTTGCCTACCCTGACGGCACGTGCCTGCTGTTTAGGCAGGTCATCACCAGACAACTGTCTTGGTGGTGGTGTAACATTGGCCTTACACAAACCCGCAAACTTGGGGTTTAATGTAATATGGATAGAGCTCTTTTCAGAAAGCAGTTTATTTCATACTGTGTTTAGCAATGTTACAATATTTTGAGATTTTAAATATCAAGTCTGCAATTTATCCCATCAGATAAAGCATAAAAAGAAGTTTAATGTGACACCTAATTTACTTTCATATCTTCAGTATTAAAAAAGTTATGGCCATTTTCATACTCGGAAATTACCATCGTGTTCCCCATTGCCTTTCCATTCTTAACTCAAAAGCTGTGATCTAGGACAGTCAAAAGCCCATAACTTTCTTAAAAATTAAGAGAACTCAATGAAATTTTCAGTTATTATAGATTGAAGCATTCTGAAACAAACAAGAAGCAATCTTACTTGGATGACCTGAAATTAAAGCATATAGTTAGTTGTAACTAATGCATATAACTAATTGTAGCTAATTACAAAATTCAATTACTAGATCTAAACATCAATCCATTTCTTAAGAAAAGATAAACATTTTAAAATTCACTAAGATTCACACAATAATTCATATTATAACATGATCTTTAAATCTCATTTTGATGAATTTATAGGCCAAATGGAAGTAATTTAGTGTTTAATTCCTGTAAATTAATGGCCATTTAAATCAACTTGCGAGTGGGTTTTAGTGGAATGCGGTGGATTAGAACGTTGCGGTTTGCGGTGAATTTAACCCACAGTCGGCAGGAAAAACACTGCCGGTTCGTATATATTTTTTTCCCCATTTCGCAACATGAAAATGCGATTAAATGCTTCCTAAGAAGCACGTTTTTTTGTAAAAATAAACTGTGTACTTTATTTTCTCCCCTCCGTAAAATCCTTCCCGTTGTCGGCGCTCACGGCTTCAGAAGATGATTTTTAAATTGCTCTAGCTAATAAATGATCTAGTGTAAGTTAAAAATACCTTCATAAAACAAATGTCGGAGCGATTTTTCTTCAGCAACGAAATCCCCTGAGATGGATCGATTTGCCCTGTCTGTAGAAAAATGGCACTTTACACACGCCCCCCACTGAAAGGCGCCAAAGTCACGCCAACGGGCAGTGGCAGAACTGCAGCGCTGCTCAAGGTAAGTTTTGTATCATACCTACTGTGTGTTGCATAGCAGAGCTAATGCATCTTGCTGCTCTTCCGTCATGTCCGTACCGTCTATTGACCTGGCAAATGCAGTGATTAGATTAGATTAGATTAGATTCCTTTATTGTCATTGTCATCACTGCATATTGACCTGGCAAATGCAGTGATGCCTGAGGTCAGTAATTTCAGGATCTTCTGGATTTTTAACTCCTGAGTCCTGATCCCCGGGCCAATGTTACCCCATATGGGTGTATTAACAGTAGGGACATTCAGCGACACGCAATTCTCCGGAGCCCTGTATTTACTGGTTGCCTCCGAAATTACCTGTTCTCGTAGCTGGTGGGTCATCAGATAATTAATGCTTGCCACTAACCTCGGCTGAAGAGGCTGCCCTTTCTGGGATGGTTCGGCGAACTTCGATACCACTCCCAGAAGTTCCTCTTCTGGCACCTCTTCCGGTCTTCCGGACTGAAGCGATGGAGAGCTGGTGCCAGTCGCTCCTGCGGGGCTACACAAGCTCCTGTTGGTTTTTCCGCCTGTCTGGTGCGACTGCGACGGTGAGGAGTCGGCGCCAGTCGCTCCATCGGGGCTACACGACATCTAGGGACTAGGGGAAAACAAATGGTCGGCATGGACTGGAAGGGCCGAGAGGGCCTGTTTCCGTGCTGTAATTGTTATATGGTTATATGGTTATATGGTTATATGAGATGAAGAAACATATTTTCACCCAGAGGGGCCTGCAAGAATGATTTAGGTAGAAGCTCACGTCACATATAAAACGTTCTTGGATTTATACTTAAAGAGCTGTCACCTGCAGGGCTTTGAACAAAATGGTACAGGGTGAGATTACACTGGGTTGCTTTTTTCCCTGTAGCACAGACAATAGGATGCATGTTCTCATGATTCAGTACCGGGAAGTGACTGACTACAGAGATAAATCTCAATCTCAGTCCCAGCAAAACAGAATAAATAGGCACAGTGTGGGCACAAAAGTGATAAATTGTCACATGACACACATCATCGTATTCCTGAATTAGAAGGTCGGAAGCGATATTATAAGTCATCCTATTTTCATTGATAAAAGACAAAATCTACTCATGACACATTGCACAAACGCTGTGATGGGATGATGCAATGTTGCTTCTGTATATGAGAGGCAAAGGTGAAGGTAGGAAAGTCGGGGTTAGCAGGGTATAGTGATTAGATGAGTCAGACTTGCAGTTTAAAAGCCTGAAAAGAGGACGATGGAAAGATCTATCTCCATAGTTTTATTTTACATCTTAAAACATGCCTCAAAGTACTTTAGCACTTCAACTCCCCCTCCCATTCTGAATGCGACCTTTCTGTCCTGGGCCTATTCCATGGCCAGAGTGAGTCCCACCGCAAATTAGAGGAGCAGCACCTCATATTTCGCTTGGGTAGTTTACACCCCAGCGGTATGAACATTGACCTCCAATTTCAGGTAGTCCTTGCTTTCTCCCTCCTTCCCCTCCCCTTCCCAGCTCTCCCACAGCCTACTCTCCACCTCTTCCTTTCTTCTTCCCACCCCACCCCCCCCACCGCACATCAGTCTGAAGAAGGGTCTCGATCCAAAACGTCATCTATTCCTTCGCTCCATAGATGCTGCCTCACCCGCTGAGTTTCTCCAGCATTTTTGTCTACTGTCGGTTTTTCCAGCATCTGCAGTTCTCTCTTAAACATCACTACATCAGGCACTTTCTTTGAAATGTCCTGGCTCATGTGATGTAGACATGTTCTTCAATATGCCACCTGACACCGAGGAGTGTTCACCCGGCGCCGGAGTTCCATCTTCCCGGCAAGAGGGCCTGAAAACATCGGGCTGCCGTTGTGGCGACTGGCTGCGGAGGCCACAAACAGACCCCGACCTCGGGTGATCACAGAGGAAGAGGACTGAACTTTCTGATGCCTTTCCCCACAGTGGAAAATTTTGATTCTGTTGTGGGGGGACGTTCACGTTGAATTCTATAATGTGTTGTGTCATTCTTCTTTTTATTAATTTTTCTATGGATGTACGGAAACTTAATTATTTCTTCTATGTAAAGCACTTTGGTTTCAACGCGGGTTGATTTAAATGTGCTATATAAATAAAATGTACTTACTTACTTACTTCAATGCAAAGTCAGCTGAGGAATTGGTGAAACGAAGTGCTGAAAGGGTGCTGTGCTAATAAGGCAATGTTCAGACATAACATGAAATTCTGGGCCTAATTGCTCATTATCGTAACTTGATTTTGCTGGAGATACTTAAATAGATACCAGTTGTAACAGGTTTATCACACTGCGGCTAATTGAAAGCAGTTTCATTGACCATTAAATAGAAGGAAAGAAAGACTTGATGTCTTTGACTGTCCCAGGGTGATTCAAATTACTTTCACTGTGTGATATGTTATCCACGTGCCCACTTCTACAGATGGGGTCAAGGAAAGAGTGTTCACGTCTCGGCCCTGTTCCCACCACTCTTTCCACCACCACGCACAAGAAGTGCAAGACGCCATTGTATGCAGATGCCGAGAAGTGTGGTCAGCTCTGGCTGAACAACTTCTAATCTTGTGAAGTGGACTCGATAAGAAGACTTCTGTTTAATACCCAGTGGCACATTTCAGAAACGAAAGGAAATGGTACATTGTTCCTGATATGGAGGAGGGATCCTGTATCCCTCTCCCTTTCTCCCTCTCATCTTTTTTTTCTCTCTCTCTCTCCATCAAGCAGTAGGACGCTCAGTCGGTCTGGTCCTACCTGATCTCCTGGTTGCCAAACACTTTAATTCCCTTTTCCATTCCCACCCTGACTTTCTGTCCTAGGCCTCCACCATTGTCAGAATGAGGCTAAACACAAATTGGAGGAACAGCATCTCATATTTCACTTGGGCAGCTTACAGCCCAGTGGTATGAATATTGATTTCTCTAACCAAGTAATCCCTGCATTCCCTCTCTCTCTGTCCCTCCCCCACTTAAGTGGCTCCAGCTTGTCATTTTCACCCAACAAACAGCTAACAATGGCCAGTTTCCTTTATCATCATTACTATTTTGCAAAACTTTCATTCATAATTCTATATCTCTCCACATCATCGTCTATATCTCTCATTTCCCTTTCCCCTGACTAGTCTAAAGAAGGGTCCCGACCCGAAACGTCGACCCAAAACCCATTCCTTCTCTCCAGAGATGCTGCCTGTCCTGCTGAGTTACTCCAGCTTTTTGTGTCTCTGAGCAGTAGGAATTCTCCCTTTGTTTAAACTCAAGTTATATTCTACCTGTTGACCAAAGAGCATTCCCAGTAAGTTGTCCAAGACTGTGCAATCATCCTCTGTAGGAGTCTCACACAAGACGTCCACAGGATAGCCCTCATTCTTCACTGGTGCAATGCTCAGCGAATTCTCAGACTGTTAGTTTTATAATTGGTCTTATTTTATTATTATTAATTTTATTTTATTTATTTTTAGTTTAGGGGGGTTTTGATTTTTCCTTTTTTCCTTTTCTTTTTGTCTTTTTATTTTTGTGTTTTTTTCTACATTTGTAAGTTTTCTTTTAAACATTTAACTATATTTACATAGAGACCGGGAGGTCTATACTCAATGTGTATTTTGACATTGGTCTCATATCTGGTTATACCTGTTATTAATGTAATCCTGATCCCTATCTATCAATATCATTGTGATGTTTATCATTTTTTTTTTTGCTCTGTTTTTTTTTAAAATGTTTTATTTTTGTTTTCCTTGGGGACAAAAAAAAGATTTTAAAAGAAAGTTTTATAATTGGCACAAGAACAATGATGCCATGAAGAGCCTTTATAAAGCACAATTTCTGCCACCAGTGGAGTGTTTTGTCCAGTTCTGGGGACCACTAGGAATGTTGTAAAGACTTTGGAGAGATTGCAGAAAAGATTTCCCAAAATGATTCCAGGGATGACTGGGTGAAGTTGTTCTCTTTGGGGTAGATGAGGTTGTTGGGAGATCTGATAGAGATATTGATAATCATCAAACTTGAACATCGTGAACGGAGACACAGTGACCAGGGAGAGAATGATCTCACTGGCTGATAGGTCAAAATCTAGTGCAGTCAGAAGGAAGTTTATTAGCAAACGAACCAAAAGAACCAGCTAACATGAGGAAGGATATTTTTGGAGAGTGAACGGTTGAGATATGACAGGCACCCCTGGTCACAGTAGTGGAGGCATATTCAATTGTGGTTTACGAGCAGAAAAGTTATCTTTATGAAAGGAATGAAGTTGTTTGGCTGAGGGACAAGGCAGGGAGAAGGTACCACTTACAATGAGATGTTACGGACTCAACAGGTCCAACGTCAAGATACAAGATACCAATTGGTACAGTGAAAAATGTGGTCACCATACAACCTTACAAATAATAAAGAGCACAGAACATGATAGTCTTTAACACAGCCATCCCCACACAGTGGGATCAAAGTTTCCCACTGTGAGGGAAGGCTCCAAAATTCAGTCATCCTCCTCTGTTGTCCTCCTGTGGTCAGGGGTCTCCCGAACCCCCCACTGTCGCCGCTACGGGCAGCCTGATGTTCAGGCCCGCTCGCCGAGGTGATGGAAGTCCGACGTCAGGACTGGAGGACATCCTCAGCGGCTTGCACATCCGAATCGGCCACCTCCTACCGGAGTCCGTGGCTCCCAAAGTCCACAGGCCAAGCTGGGCGGAGATTCAATGCTGGCGGCAAAAGGTCCCAGGACTCCGCGATGTTGAAGTCAGCGCCGCCTGCGCTGGGAGCCCTACGAACCACAGCTCCAATGTTGAAGCAGCAGGCCCAACACTCCGGAGCTTCAACGGCGATCCACGTAAGCAATCGCCCGCTCCGCGATGTATCCAGCGCTGCGCCGCCGCTGCTGAAGCTCTGGTCTGGGTCCCCGGCAGGAAAGGCCGCTCCAATCCAGGTGGTAGGCCACGGTGGGGGGGGGGGGGGGGGGGGGGGGGGGGGGGGGGGGGGGGGGGGGGGGGACTCGGAGAATAGTCGCGTCCTCACCAGGAAGTGACTGGGAAATGGTTTCCCCCCCTTTATCCTAGCCCCCTTCCCCACATCGAAAAGCTAAAGAAAACTACAAAAACAAACTTTTAAAACTGACTAAAAATAAAAAAAAGACAGAAAAACAGACAGACTGTAGGCAGAGGCTGCTATCAATGCGGCGCCCATTGCCTTCTTGCTGTGTGTAATTCTGTGCTGGTACCTTGAAGCTCACCCAGAAAGTCTCAAAAGCATCTCAGCCCTCAAACAACAGTAGTGAGCTTGCCTTTAATTGGTAGTTATACAGTCATAGTCATACAGCACAGAAACACACTCTTCGGCTCAACAAATTGCCGGCCAAAATGCCCAATCTATATTAATTCCATCTGCCCACATTTGGCCTGTATCCCTCTAAACCTTTCCTATCCATGTACCTGACCAAATGTCGTTTAAATTGTATTAACCATATTTTAACAGCACGGAACAGGCCCTAGTCCGTGCTGAATTGTTTTTTTATCCCATCTTGCACTCAGACCATAACCCTCCCTTCCCTTCACGTCCATTTGATTCCACACAGCCACCCACCCTCTGAGTATTCCCCCTCACGTCAATCTTCCCTACCTCAATGTTATTATTTTATTAATTTTTTTTTGTAATCCAAAAATGTATTCAATTATTAAAAAATAATATTTACACTACAATAAAACAAGCCAGAACCCACCACCATAATACAATAAAACATATATCCATAGTACACTACAATACAACTATATTACAAAACCTTATTGAGGATACATTCAACACCCTGCGGAGCCCAGCAGTCCCAGAACTCCGTCAGGGTGCCCGTGGACAGGGTGTTTTCCCTTTCTAACCGCACCCGGGCATGGACGTAACCCCGGAAAAGGGGCAAGCAGCCCGGCTCGGGTAAAGCCCTCCACCGCCTGGCGCCGTGACTCGCGGATGGCCAGCTTGGCCAGGCCCAGTAGCAACCCAACTAGGACATCTTCAGCCCTACCCTCTCCCATATGCACAGGGTGTCCAAAGATGAGGATGGTAGGTGAGAAATACAGCCAGAAGGCAAGGAGCAGCCCTTCAGATATCCAAACAGGGGCTGCAGCCTCACGCACACCATGTACACGTGGTACACAGACTCTTCCAGCCCGCAAACGTGGCGTGAACCGCGAGAGAAACAGGTTGCAGGGAACACCTCGGTGCAATACCCTCCACCCCTTGGTCCCCAATGTAGAGGGGGAGAATCCCTGCATAGAGGGACCCCCACCCCGACCGGAAGGCAACACCGACTGCCACTTAGTGTCTGGACGGTGGACCAGGGAGAGGAAGTGCAGGGTGTGGAGGAGGAGCCCGCACAGGACACACCTCCCTGTGTCTCGGACGGAGATGAAGGGTGTCGTGGAAAGACGGCTCAAATTGTGTGGGACCGGCTCCCGGGAAGGATTACGGCGCCTGGGTCCGATTAATACTTCCGGCTGAGCGGGGTTTGCTCAACCACAGGTACTCCACATGTTTGAGCCCCCCCAACACCTGGTGGGGCGGGACAAGGACCGGCTGCTCTCACGCCCGGGCCGGGCACGGTCGACAACAACCAGGAGCCGGGCATCCCCATCAGGACAGCATGGCTGACGCCCATCATTGGGATCCGCGTGCTTCCTTGAATTGCATCGCCAGCATGTGCCACCTGGGAGGATGCCCCGAGTACAGGTATCTCTGCACGGTCCTGAGGCGAATGCACACCAGTGAATGATCGCCCTCCTCGATCGGGAGACTCAGGACCACTGCAGAGACCCAGTGCTTTCCGTTGCCCCAGTAGAAGTCCGCCAACTTCATTTGGATGATCCCAGCACAGGTGGCTGATGGGACCAATGTGGTCAATCTGTATCAGAGCATGGAGGCCATTTAAATGATATTATAGCACCTGCCTTAACGACCTCCTCTGGCAGTTCATTCCATATACCCACCATCCTTTGTGTGAAAAAGTGTCTCTCAGGTTCCTATTAAATCACCTTAGACTTATGTCCTCTGGTTCTTGATTCACCATATCTCTCCCCCTCATTATTTTTTTACACATCTGCAAGATCTCCCTCAGCCTCCTGTGCTCCAAGGAATAAAGTCCTAGTCTGCCCAACCTTTCATTTTTATTCAGGGCCTCAAGTGCTGGCAACAACATAAATCTTCTCGGCACTCTTTCCAACTTAACAACACCCTATCCAAAATAGGGTGAAACCAAAATTGAACACAATACTCCAAATGTAGCCACACGTACATCCTGTACAACTATGACATCATATCCCAACTTCTATATATGCTCAATACTCCGACTGATGAAGGCCAATGTTTTAAAAGCCTTCTTGACCATCCTGACTACCTTTGATGCCACTCTCAGGGAACTATGGATCTGCATTCCATGATATCATACACTACAATACCATAGAACTTTATTTATACAAGCAGGGAAATTGATCTGCCAACAGTCAGAAAACACACAAAATATATCAAACAGGAAATTAAAATGCAGAGTGGAAAGGCTTGGAGCATGTAAAAAGATTGGGGGGGGGGGGGGTGGGTGAGGGGATGGGAGTCAGTCTCAGTATCAGCCTACCCCATGACAGAAGGGGGAGGAGTTGTAAAGTTTGACAGCCACAGGGAAGAAGGGTCTCCTGTGGCGTTCTGCCCTGCATCTTGGTGGAACCAGTCTGTTGCTGAAGGTGCTCCTCAGGTTGACCAGTGTGTCATGGAGGGGGTGAGCTGTATTGTCCAGGATGCTCCGCAGTTTGAGGAACATCCTCCCCTCCAAGACCACCTCCCATGAATCCAACTCCACCCCCAGGACGGGGCCAGCCTGCCTGGTGAGTTTGTTGATCCTATTGGCGTCCGCGGCCTTCGTCCTGCCGCCCCAGCACATGGCAGCGAAGAAGATGGCGCTGGCTACCACCGATTGGTAGAACATCTGCAGCATCTTATTGCAGACGTTGAAGGAGCGGAGCCTTCTCAAAAAGTACAGCCGGCTCCGTCCCTTCTTGTACAGGGCCTCAGCGTTCCTGGACCAGTCCAGTTTACTGTCCAGGTGCACTACAAGGTATTTATACTCCCTGATAAACTGTACATCCACACCATTGATGGAGACAGGGGACAGGGGTGTTCCTCTCCTAAAGTCCACCACTAACTCCTTATTCTTGTTGGGTCCCTCATGATCCCTCTGCTCTACAATACTCATCAGGGCCTTGCCATATACTGTGAAAGTGCTGCCCTGATTAGACTCACAAAATGCATCACCTCTCACTTATCTGCATTAACTCCATTAACCATTCCTTAATCCACATTGGCCAGCTGATTAAGATCCCACTGTAATTTTTGATAACCATCTTCATTATCAATGATACCACCCACTTTAGTGAAATCTGCAAACTTACTAAACGTGCCTTGTACATTCTCATCTGAATCATTGATATAAACCACAAACAGCAATGGGCCCAGCACTGGGTCCTTGAGGCACACCACTCCAGTCTGAAAAACAAACCTCCACCATCACCCTCTGCTTTCTTTCATGAAGCCAATTCTCTATCCAGTTGGCTAGCTCTTCCTGGATCCCTTGCAATCTAACCTTCCAGCGCAGCCTATCATGCAGATGCTTATCACATGGCTTGCTGAAGTCCATCTAACCAATGTTTATAGATTTGCCCTCGTCAACCACTTTGGTTACTTCAAAAACTCAATCAAATTTGTCAGCCATGATCAAACATGTACAAAGCCAAGCTGACTATCCCTAATCAGCCCCTATCTATCCGAATATCTTATGATTCAGAATCCTCTCCAGTAACTT
The DNA here is from genome assembly GCA_035221665.1 of Okamejei kenojei. Lineage (NCBI taxonomy): Eukaryota > Metazoa > Chordata > Chondrichthyes > Rajiformes > Rajidae > Okamejei > Okamejei kenojei. The sequence continues at coordinate 49,988,319 of CM069147.1, forward strand.
GCCCACCACAGATGTTAGGCTCACAGGTCTAGAATTCCCAGGCTTTTCATTGCAGCCCTTCTTAAAGAGAAGCACAATACTGGCTACCCTCCAGTCTTCTAGCACCTCACCCATGCCTATTGAGGCCAGGGCTCCAGCAATTTCTCCTCCACATGGTGTCCTCGGGCATATCTGATCGTGAGATTTATCTACCTTAATATGCCTTCGGACTCAAGAATCTCCCTGATCATAATCTGGATTTTTCTTCACTACTCCACTAACTGTCTCGAATTCCCCAGTCTTCACAGCCACGGTGGCGTAAGAGCGGCCAGGGTGGCGCAGCCGTAGTGTTGCTGTCTTACAACGCTTGCAGCGCTGGAGACCCGGGTTCGATCCCAACTACGGGTGCTCTCTGTATGGAGTTTGTACGTTCTCCCCGTGACCGCATGGGTTTTCTCCAAAATCTCTGTTTCCTCCCGCACTCCAAAGATGTACAGGTATGTAGGTTAATTGGCTTGGTGTATGTGTAAATTGTCCCGAGTATGTGTAGGATAGTGTTAATGTGAGTGGATTGCTGGTCGGTGCGGACCCAGTGGGCCGAAGGGCCTGTTTCCGTGCTGTATCTCTAAACTAAACTAAACTAAATTTCATGTCTTTCTCCATGGTAAAAACAGGAGAAATATCCATTGAGGATCTTGCCCATTTCCTATGGCAGCACATGGAGATGACCACATTGGTCTTCAAGGGGCCCCATTCTCCATTGCCCCTCTTTCTCTTCATGTATCTCTTTGGATTGTTCTTAGTATTATCTACCAGAGCTGTACCCTGCTTCCTTTTTGCCCACCTACTTTATTTCTCCTTGCTCCTGAGTTACCAAAACTTCTCCAGAGGGAGCTGTAAAGGAGAGGGCAATGCTTGATCTATTCTAAGGAAATCGGGAAGGGCTAGAAGTGACTGAAGTGCCTGCGGGCGAGCCTTTTGGGCCCAGCGACCATGGTTCTATTAGATTTCAAATAGTTATGGATAAAGACAGAGCAGGCCCAAAAGTTACAATTCTGAACTGTAGCAAACTAACTTTGATGGTATTTAGACAGGAACGTGCTCGTTGATTGGTGTGCCTTGTTCATTGGCAAGAACGTCCGGAGTGTGGGATGCTTTTAAAAGTGTGATAACAAGAGTTCAAGGCATGTATATTCTTGTTAGAGTGAAGAGCAAGGCAGGTGGGCATAAGGAAACTTGGATGATGAGAGAAATCTGGTCAGCAAACAGATGGATGCATGGGACAGGTGTAGACAGCTGAGATCAAGGAAATAAAGATTGGATCCAGATTAAGGTAGAAGCTGAAATATCACAAACAAAATAACAATAATCATTGCTGTGCAATTCTTAGAAATTTAAGAACATAAGAAATAGAAGCAGCAGTAGGCCATTCAGCCCATCATACAATACAGTCATGGCCTATCTTTTACCTTTGGGCCATTTGCATGCAGTATCATTTGATTTCCTTGATACACAAAAATCTATTGCCCGTTTCACGAAATATGACACTAAACACTCTTGACTTGATCTCTTGTAAACATATATAGAAACTGAATGATCACTGGCTTCCTATTCGGAGAATTCCAATGATTCATTACTCTCTGTGTGAAGATGTGTCTTCTCATTTGTGCCTTGAATATCCAGCCACTTACTTTAAGACATGACCCCCAACTCTAGTCACACCAGAATCACTGTTGACTCCCACTCTGCCTTAGTGGTCTGTGGCTTCATGCACTTAACTATTGGCTCAATTTTTTTCTCTCCATTAGTGTAGACTGGGGATTTTTCATAGGCCTGCTATTAGCAACACATAACACAAAGTACACCAGCCGTTAACTGCTACCGATCCCACCTCCCCCATTTACCATTTTTTCCAGAAAACTCATCCCCGTGGCAAACCTGGCCTCATCACATTAAATATTCCTATTGATGCATCCACCCCCCGCCCCCCCCCCCCCACACTCTGACGTCCCTGCAATTTAAAGTGATATTTTTTAAGGGCAGAAATCACTTTTAAAACATGGGGTGGGGGGGGGGGGGACACTATGAGGCCTGACATCTGGGACAGGGGTTGGCAACCTACAGCCCACGGGCCGGATCCGGCCCGTAACCCGAAATCATCCAGCCCGTACGCGTATTTCTTTTTCCCAATTAGTTGTCGCGACCTGGGAACTGCAGCCAGTCCCGGGGCACACAGGCGACCTGGGTGCTACAGCCAGACCTGGGGCAGGCGAGCCAACCTGGGAATTGCAGCCATACCTGGGCTGCTAGATTTTCGGAGCTGGCGGCATCCAACTGGAATCGACCTTGAAGGCTCCGGTCACAGAGCCCGTGGACTGACCATCACGGAACGGGCTGACTTTGGAGGCTGTGGTGGCGTTGCGGCTGCGACTCGACTTCAGAGGTTTGTGCAACATGTTTCACAAAACATGGGGGGGATTGTACCCCACCTCTCAAAACATGGAGGGAACAGGCCCACCACCCCAGGATTTCCGGCCATGACAAATACCACCTGGCCCATTCTTGCATTTCTTGTATTTTCGGTTTCTATTTTGGATTTCCAGCATCTATAATTTTTAAGTAATGGGAACTTTCAGTGAGATCCATGATATCACCAAAGATAGTGGTCAAGACTAACAGATGCAAAAGGATTAATAATGAAGATATTAAAGGGATCATGATCCTGTACAATGAACAGCAAGTGCAATGCAAAAGGTCACTGTTAATGACAAATTTTAAAACTGATTACAAATGTTAAGATTTTAAAACCCTTTCTTCCATTTTAATGCAGTTTACTTTGCCAGAATAAATGTTGACTTGCATTGGTTATGACTAAAGTATTAACATCGGTTTCCACAGAATACTGATTTTATTATTTAATTGTATTAAGACATCATTAGCATTGAGCAGTTCTCTGTGAGATGAACAGCTTTAAGCCTGAATTGTCTCAGCAGTCCAATATTATCTGCTAACAAAAAGTTGTTTTCATTTTGCATTTCCTTCATGAGGACCAGTTCTGAACCAACGGATAGTCTCAGATAAGACTGGGGTCATGCAAGGCAGCATCATTGCCCTGATACATTGTCAATGTTTCCCTCTGCAAGATTGGATTTTACCTCCAATCTGCTAATCTCCTGGAGTGAGCTGGTCTGTAGAATTAATGGGAAACAGGTCCATAGATTGTACATTCCAGAGGCAATGCCGTCCCAACTTTGGTAGCTGAGCTATGGTGACTATTTGCATGCGTTCCGATGATAATCATTGTTAATTTGTTCATGGAAACAAAAGAGAAGGTATGTCTTAAGGGCCTGTCCCACTTACGCAGCCTTTACAGGCGACTGCCAGCACCCGTGATAGGTCACCGAAATTTTCAACATGTTGAAAATTCAGCGGTGACCGGAAAAACACTACGATTCTTTGGAGACCTCTCACGACCATACAGCGACCCCTGGCGACATGTCGCGAATGATCTCTTACGGCCATAGGAGAACTCTCAAGACCATACAGCCTGTATGGTCGTAAGAGGTCTCCTATGGTCGTGAGAGGTCTCCAAAGAGTCATAGTGTCTTTCAGGTTGCCGCTGAATTTTCAACATGTTGAAAATTTCGGCGACCTGTCAAGGGTGCCGGCAGTCGCCTGTAAAGGCTGCGTAAGTTGGACAGGCCCTTTACTCCAATATTCACGTCAAAGATCTTCTACCGATTTGACTCTGCTATGCAATTCTGCTTCGTGTCATAAGGTCATAAAGAATAGGATTAGAATTAGGCCATTCGGCCCATCAAGTTTACCCCACCATTCAATCATGGCTGATCTATCTCTCCCTCCTAACATCATTCTCCTGCCTTCTTCCCATAACCTCTGACCTGTACTAATCAAGAATCTATCAATCTCTGCCTTAAAAATATTCACTGACTTGGCCTTCACAGCCTTTTGTAGCAAATAATTCCACAGATTCACCACCCTCTGACTAAAGAAATGTCTCCTTATCTCCTTCCTAAAAGAACATCCTTTAATTCTGAGGCTATGACCTCTAGTCCTAGACTGTCCCACTAGTGGAAACATCCTCTCCACATCCACTCTACTAACTTCTACTAACGTAGGCAACTTCTATTGGCATAGGCAACTCTTTCTCCTCCCCAGCTAGCCTCTGCTGTGGGGTTCCACAAGGTTCCATCCTTGGCCCTATTCTCTTCTCCCTGAATATGCTCCCCTTAGGCCAAGTAATTGAAAGGCACGGCATTTCCTTGCATTGCTACACAGATGATACACAACTGTACCTCCCCCTGAAGCCCAAAAAACAATCAAATCTGCTTAACCTTACCCGCTGCCTCGAGGATATAAAGTGCTGGATGGCCCAGAATATCCTCCAACTAAACAAGAGTAAGTCTGAGGTCATCCTTCTCAGCCCCTCGGGCTCAATCAAAATAATAGCAGGCAGCCTTGGAAGCCTTACCCCACTACTCAAACCTCACGTCAAAAACTTTGGCGTGATATTTGACTCAGCACTGAAGTTTGACAAACAAGTCAATGCCGTGGTAAAAGCTAGCTTCTTTCAGCTTCGGATGATAGCTAAAATAAAACAATTCCTCCAGTTTGATGACCTCGAAAGATCATCCATACATTTATCTCCTCCCGCCTAGATTACTGCAACTCCCTTTACACTGGCATCAGCCAATCTTCCCTGTCCCGCCTGCAACGGGTCCAAAACGTCGCAGCGAGACTCCTGACGGGCACCCAAAAAAGGGACCACATCACCCCGATCCTGGCCTCTCTCCACTGGCTCCCCGTGCGGTTCCGAATAAATTTCAAGACCCTCCTCTTTGTCTACAAAGCCCTCAATGGGCTTGCCCCCACCTACATTAAAAGTCTGCTCACCCACTACACCACCTCCAGGTCCCTCAGATTGGCCGACTTGGGGTTGCTGAATGTCCCGCGGTCTAGGCATAAGCTCAGTCGCAGCTCCTAGACTGTGGAACAGCATCCCACACCCCATTAGAACTGCCCCCTTCATCGACTCCTTTAAGTCTAGTCTAAAAACGTATCTGTTCTCCCAAGCCTTTCCTGACGTCCTCTGAGCGAGGGCTATTTGTATATATGTACAGTATGTAGCCTGCTTGTGTATACTACTCTTATAACAAATGTAAAGCACTTTGGTCAACGAGAGTTGTTTTTTAAATATGCTATATCAATAAATGTGACTTGACTTGACTTGACACTCTATCCAAGCCTTTCACTATTCTGTATGTTTCAATGAGGTCCCCCCTCATTTTTCTAAACTCCAGCGAGTAGAGGCCTAGTGCCGACAAACGCTCATCATGGGTTAACCTTCTCTTTGATGGGATCATTCTGGTAAACCTCCTCTGGACCTTCTCCAGAGCTAACACATCCTTCTTCAGATATGGTGCCCAAAATTTCACACAATATTCCAAATGCGGCCTCACCAGCACCTTACAGAGCCTCAACATTACATTACATGTAGCTGTGTGCAAGGTGAAAATGAGTATAGACAATGAGACTCAACAAGATGACTGAAGCTGGTATGACTTGGGGAAGGGATGGAAAGGGAGCAAGGGTTACTTGAAGTTAGATAAATCAATTTTCATACCACTGTGTTGTAAGCTACCCAAGCGAAATATAACTGTAATGTTCTGCCTTCGCGTATTTTCCAAGACCTGAACTACCTGCATTTGGTGCCTTTGTACACTGGAAAATGGATTGGACAGGCTGAGGTTGTTGTCTTTGGGACAGAGGAGGTGGCCATGGATGTGGCTGTACCATTTGGTTGTGAGACATGGTGAGGAAATGTTACTACAACTTCAGGCTTTGGCATGAAGCAGAAGAGCTAATGTGTAGATTAACTGGCAGCATCCATATTTGTGAGTCATAGTTGTGCATTCAAGTCCCAGTTCAAATAACGTGAGAGGAATAGATTGGGGTAGATGCACAGAATCTCTTGCCCAGAGTAGGTGAATCGGGGGACCACAGGACATAGGTTTAAGGTGACGGGGAATCTGAGGGGTAACTTTTTCACATAAAGGGTGGTGGATGTATGGAACAAGCTTCCAGAGGAGGTAGTTGAGGCTGGGACTATCCCAATATTCAACTTTGACAGGTACATGGATAGGACAGGTTTGGAGGGATATGGACCAAACACGGGCAGGTGGGACTTGTGTAGCTGGGACATATTGGTCGGTGTGGGCTGAAGGCCTGTTTCCACACTGCATCACTCTATGACACTAAATGATCTCAAACACATAGGCTTGCACCTTGGTGGAATGGTTCATCATTCAATTTATAACTGCATATTGTGACAAAGTAAAATATCTCACAGCTCAATTCTGAAGAAAAGCAGAGGGTTTATTTCCAATGTTTTGGGTTATGATTGTCCCTCAACCAATGAAATAAATCAGCTTACTCAATCATTATCTATTTGTTATTAACAGGACCTTGCTATCTTGCAATTCGCTGCAGTATTTCCTACACTGAAATAGTGAATTTACTTGAGCAAATATTTCATTGATTGTAAAACATTTTCAAACACTTTAGGTTGTCGCATGGTCATAAAAATGGTCTATTAGTGCATTAAAAAAAAATCTGTAGATGGCTTATATATGCAACCAATAATATAGCTACCTCAGCACCATTAACCCCACCTAGTTAACATCAATCATAACGCCTTCCCCTCCCTGGGTACAGTGCAGTAGAAGAATGTAGCCAGTGCTTGATGATGAATGTAATACCCTATGCTATCATTAAAATATGTTGCACACTTTAAGAGTTTGTGAATTGCTTTTTACATGGTGTCAGAAGTGGGATAGGGTGTCCGCAATGTGCATCTCGGTGCCCTTCTTGTAGATGATGTCGAAATCAAAACTCTGGAGCTGCAGCATCATACGCTGCAGCCTGGCAGGGGCAGTGTGAATCGGCTTGTTCAGGATTGTCACCAGTGGCTGGTGATCGGTTTCGACCGTAAATCTGCTGCCAAACAGGAAGTCTCTGAACTTGGAGCAGGCGAACACCACCGCGAGCAGCTCCTTCTCGATCTGAGCGTACCGCTGCTCGGTATCCGTCATGGTGCGTGCAGAGTGGGTACACAGACACCGTAAAGTCTTCAGCACTTTTATTAAACACACAGCATACATAGCCCTGGCTGTACGTGGTCTGTCACGAACGCTAGAGAGCGAGCTAGGGGCGTGTGGGTTGCAATTATACTAACTGGTGGGGGGAGTGGTTAGCATGGACTTCGTTACTATCAATTAAAGGTGTACACACGTATCATCTATAGTGCGGGAGGCATACGAGACAGGATGTAACGATCCATCGACAGACTGAAGGCAGGCCGCACCGAGACCGAACTTGGAAGCGTCACAGGTGACGGTGATGGGGCGACTCACGTCGACGGGGGAGACATCCGTATGCGCTCGGGCCGGATTAGTAAGCCACCTGTTTGTTATGGCGATTTTGTTTAATTCTGCTGTTTAATTCTGTTGTTGTGACCAATCTGTTTTGATTTTCTAAGGGGAAGGATATAGATGGCTTATATATGCAACCAATAATATAGCTACCTCAGCACCATTAACCCCGCCTAGTTAACATCAATCATAACGCCTTCCCCTCCCTGGGTACAGTGCAGTAGAAGAATGTAGCCAGTGCTTGAGGATGTATGTAATACCCTGTGCTATCATTAAAAGATGTTGCACACTTTAAGAGTTTGTGAATTGCTTATTTACAAAATCAATGACGTAATTGGAAGTCTATATTGTGCTATGCATGAGGCATATAGAAAACGTAATCAGTGAAATGTTTACATACCTTAATAGATGTTGCTTGTGAATATTAGATTTTTATTAGTTTTATATAGAAACTGTCCTGATTGTAGACAGTGAGCGAGTGCTTCTGAGATCTTCCTTAAATTATAAACAGGTCTCGTTCCTGAAGGGGGACTTCACTGACGCAGAGTATAAGTCTATAATTTTGTTACTGTAAGATCTGAAGGGTCTTTTACAGAGACAAGTGTCAGCTTGGGTAATGAACTCTGTGACAAATTGGTTGCAGAAAGCAAAAATAAGAATGGGGTATAAAGACAATGATTAAAAAAGAAAAATAATTAAGAAACATAGAAACATAGAAATTAGGTGCAGGAGCAGGCCATTCGGCGCTTCGAGCCTGCACCGCCATTCAATATGATCATGGCTGATCATCCAACTCAGAATCCTGTACCTGCCTTCTCTCCATACCCCCTGATCCCTTCAGCCACAAGGGCCACATCCAACTCCCTCTTAAATATGGCCAACAAACTGGCCTCAACTACCTTCTGTGGCAGAGAATTCCACAGATTCACCACTCTCTGTGTGAAAAACAATTTTTCTCATCTTGGTCCTAAAGACTCCCCCTGTATCCTTAAACTGTGACCTTTGTCCCGAACTTCCCCAACATCGGGAACAAACTTCCTGCATCTAGCCTGTCCCAACCCCTTAAGAATTTTGTAAGTCTCTATGAGATCACCCCTCAATCTTCTAAATTCCAGTGAGTACAAGCCCGTCTATCCAGTCTTTCTTCATGTGGAAGTCAGTGCCTCCAGGAATCAGTTCTGGTGAAACCTTCTCTGTACCTCCTCTATGGCAAGAAGTCTTTCTTCCGATTAGGACGACAAAACTGTACGCAATATTCCAGGTGTGGCCTCACATAGACCTGTACAACTGCAGTAGAACCTCGTGCTCTTGTACTCAAATCCTTTTGCTATGAATGCCAAATACCATCGCTTTCTTCACAGCCTGCTGCACCTGCATGCCTACTTTCAAAGGACTGGTGTACATGACACCCAACGGTCTCGCTGCATCTCCCCTTTGCCTAATATCGGTCACCATTCAAATAATTTTCTACCTTCCTGTTTTTTTACTCCACCAAAGTGGATTAACCTCACATTTTATCCACATTATACTGCATATGCCATGCATATGCCCACTCACAGCCAGTCTATCCAAGTCATCCTAGCAGCCTCTAGCATCTCCTCACAGCTAACACTGCCCCCTCAGCTTTGTGTCATCCCGCAAACTCGAGATGCGGGTTGCATTTAATTCCCTCTTCCAAATCATTAATGTATATTGTAAATAGTCTGGAGTTTCCCAGCACACTGATATAATATAAGCCTTGCGGCACCCCAACACAGCCAATAGTCACTGGTCTCGACACGCCATCCTGAAAAGACCCGTTCACTCCTACAATCTTTGCTTCCTGTCTGCCAGCCAGTTCTCTATCCACATCAATTACTGAACCACCAATACGTGTTGCTTTAAGTTTGTATACCTTAGCTATTGTGTGAGACCTTGTTGAAAGCCTTCTTAAAGTCCATACTCTAGATACAACACAGAGGATCCCACTGCTTCTCCCTTATCCACTCTACTAGTTACATCCTCAAAAAATTCAATAACGATTTCGTCAGACATGATTTATCCACCCGTTCGTAAATCCATGCTGACTTTGCCCAAGATGATTTCACCACTTTCCAAATGCGCTGCTATCCATCTTTAATAATTGACTCTAGCAGTTTCCCCACTACCGATGTTAGACTAAGTGGCTGGTCTGTAATTCCCCGTTTTCTCAGTCTCCCTCCCTTTTTATACAGTGGGGTTACTTAGCTACCTCCAATCTCAGGAACTACTCCAGAATCTAAAGAGTTTTCTGACAAAATTATCTCACTAAGGCTCTGCAATTTCGTGGGGCTACTTCAAGCTTACGTACCCGGCTGGGATGCAGCCTATCTGGCCCGTGGGGATTTATCGGCCTTTAATCCATAGCAATTTACCCAACACCACTTTTTTCGGCTAACCTGGATTTCATCCTGCATTTCCTCCACCTCATTTGACCCGCGATCCCCCTGCCTATTTCCGGCAGAATTAATTTATGTCTTCCTTATGAAGAAGAACAAAGTAGTTATTCAATTGTACTGCCATGTCCTTGTTCCCCATGATCAATTCACCCGTTTTTCTGACTGCAAGGGACCTACATTTGTTTTAAACGAATGTTTTGCGCTTCAACATATCGATAAAAACTTTTGCAGTCAGTTTTTATGTTTCCTGCCAGTTTTCTTTCATATCTCCATTTTCCCTTTCCTAATTAATTAAGCCCTTTGTCCTCCTACTGTTGTCTCTGAATTTTCTCCCAGTCTCTTGGTAGGCTGCTTTTTCTGGCTAATTTGTACGCTTCATCTTTTCTTTGATTCTATCCCTGATTTCCCTCGTTATCCACAGATGCGCCACCTTCCCTGATTTATTTCTTTTGCCATACTGGGATGAACAATTGTTGTAGTTTCATCCATGCAGTCTTTAAATGCCTTCCATTTCATATCCATCGTCAACCCTTCAAGAAACAATTGCCAGTCCATCTTGGCCAATTCACGTCTCATACCCTCAAAGTTACCTTTCTTTAAGTTCAGGACCCGTGTTTCTGAATTAACAATGTTGCTCTCCATCCTAATGAAGAACTCAACCATATTATGGTCACTCTTGCCCAAGGGGCCACGTTACACCAAAGGCTGCTAACCTAACCCTTCCTCACTACTCAATATCCAGTTTAGAATAGCCTGCTCTCTCGTTGGTTCCTCCACATGTTGGTTTAGAAAACTATCCCCGCATACATTCCAAGAAATCGTCTTCCTCAGCACCCTGCCAATTTGGAGTTCACCCCAATCTATATGTAGATTGAAGTCACCCATTTATAACGGTTTTTTTTTACTTCGTTGCACGCATTTCTAATTTCCTGTTTGATGCCATCCCCTAACTCTACTACCTACTGTTTAGGTGGCCTGTACACAACACCCCACTTGCATTTTTCTGCCCTTAGTGTTTTCACAGCTCCACCCATTATCGATTACATCCTCCAAGCTAAATGTCATTCCTTTCTATTGCGTTAATTCCTCTCTAACCAGCAACGCTACCACACCTCCTTTTCCTCTCTGTCTATCCCTTCCTGAATATTGAATATCCCTGGATGTTCAGCTCCCAGCCTTAGTCACCCTGGAGCCATGTCGCCTTGATCCCAACTATATCATAATTATTATAGCTATCTGCACATCAATCATCACCTTATTACGGAATGCTCCTCGCATTGAGACACAAAGCCTTCAGACTTGTTTTTACAACACTCTTGGCCCTTTTTAACAAATATGTTGAAAAGTGGCCCCTTTTAGATTTTTGCCCTGGATTTGTTTTCCTGCCACTTTTCACCTCGCTACCCCATTGCTCCTATCCCTCATTTTACACCCCTCTGTCTCTCTGCTTACACATTTAAGAACCCCTCACTTCTTATTCTCCGTTTGTCTTCTTTCTCCTACGTGTTGCGTCTGACTGCTTCTCTTCTTAGGCTGCTCTGCCTCACTAACGGACTACTTGCCTTCTCTATTTGAGTCCTCCCAACCGATCTAGTTTATGACTCCATTTAAAAATGACTCCATTTAAAAAATATATATATTTTCTCGGTCAATGGAAATATGTCAATAGTTCCCAAAGAATTTGCAGATAATTTCTAATTAAGATCCAAGTCTTTGGCTATAGGCGGTCAGTTCAAAGGGATCCCTGGCGTTTAGCATCTGTGATAAAACCAAACTAGTTCAATAGTCAATTATGATATAAGATTCTCACAGAAAGGAAATTGAGAAGTTTTTAATTAATTCAATACACTATCATTAAATGTAAATGGAGTTCAATCTCAATAGAGCAGCTTTGGAAATACAATGGGTATATGCAAAGACAAAAAATAGGCAAATATTAGTTTTACCTTTAAAGTAGAGTGTTAGGTTAGTGTGGTGTAGTGTTAGTGAAGATGTGCAGTGTTAGTGTGAGTGTAGATGTACAAATCTAATTAAATTTTCCAATTCGCAGCCGACACCACCATTGTGGGCCGGATATCAAACAATGATGAGACGGAGTACAGGAAGAAGATCGAAAACCTCGAGTCCTGGTGTAGAGTAAAACAACCTTTCTCTCGATGTCAGCAAGACGAAGAAGATAGTGATCGATTTCAGGAAGTGAAGCGATACTCATACCCCAGTTTGTATTGTTGGAGCCGAAGTAGAGATGGTTGAAAACTTCAAATTCCTAGGAGTCAACATCACCAACAACTTCTCCTGGACCACCCACATTGAAGCAACGACCAAGAATGCACACCAACGCATCTACTTCCTTGGAAGGCTTAGAAAGTGTGGCATTTCCCCTACAACTCTCACCAACTTCTACAGATGCACCATAGAAAGCATTTTATCAAGATGCATCACATGGGAATAGCTCCATCCTAGACCGCAATAAGTTGCTGCAAATTGTGGATGCAGCCCAGACTATCACACATACCAACCTCCGTTTTATTGACTCCATTTATTCTCTACGCTGCCTCGGCAAGGCCAGCAGCATAATGAAGGACAAGTTGCATCCTGGCCACTCCCTGTTCCCTCCCCCCCCCCCCCCCCCTCCTTTCCCATCAGGCAAAAGGTATAGAAGTGTGAAAACACACACCTCCAGATTCAGGGACAGTTTTTTCCCAGCAGATATCAGGCAACTGAATCATCCTACCACAACCAGAGAGCAGTGCTGAACTATTATCTACCTCATTGGTGACCCTCCAACAATCCTTGATCGGGACTTTGCTGGCTTTACCTTGCACTAAACCTTATTCCCATCATGTATCTGTATATGGCTCGATTGTAATAATGTATTGTCTTTCTGCGGACTGGATAGCATGCAACAAAAGCTTTTCACTGTACCACAAGTGACAATGAACTAAACTGAAAAGAGATTGTCCCACACATCCGTGTAACATATAAACTGCACTCTCTTATAATAAAGTAGAATTAGTAGTAGAAGTGGTAAAAAAAACCTTAAATAATGAAAAACAAACTTTTATACCAAGTTGCCATTCAGATTGGACTTCCTTTATACAGAAGTTGTATCACATATTGTTAAAAACAGAATACTGTGGCAGATAATTTGATAAGAAGAAATTATGACTAAAACCTAATAGTAAGATTAAACGAGAACTTACCAGTTTGAAGTTTGATCTTTATTTTATGAGGAGTAACGATGAGGGATTACGTGAAGAAGCCCCGCCTGGCGCNCCCCCCCCCTTTGGAACGGCACACTTCAAAGCAGCGGCAATGAAAAACACAGAACATAAATAGCCGGAGTACATAGAAAAAAAAATAGTAAGAACAAGGCTCTCATAGATTTAGAACTACCAGATGATCATTTATTTTATGAGGGTGCACTCTCTTATAATAAAGTAGAATTAGTAGTAGAAGTGGTAAAAAAAACTTAAATAATAAAAAACTAACTTTTATACCAAGTTGCCATTCAGATTGGACTTCCTTTATACAGAAGTTGTATCACATATTGTTAAAAACAGAATACTGTGGCAGATAATTTGATAAGAAGAAATTATGACTAAAACCTAATTAAAAAGTTTGAGAATAGCTAAACATCGTGATATTGTTTGACTGTATTTTTAAATTCTGTCTGCTTAACAGCCATCATGTCAAAGAAAACCAAGAGAAACGTTGAGGGAAGAAAAAAAGAGTTTTTAATGAGGATGGGCAGCTGCTGCAATATTATCTTGTTTCTGTAAAGATGGCATCAGTTTTGTAATATGCTAAAGTTGGACGATGAGGCATTCAGTGTGGATTTGCCGTATCATTCTAAAGAGCGTTGGCTATCGCAGGGACAGGTGTTTTTTAGCAATTTTTTTTTTAATCTTTGGAGAACATAGTTACATTTCACGAAGAACAGAAATCAGCACAATGTGAAAATTATTGAAAGAATATTTCTATAGAAATACGCATTTTCTGTGTGGAATATCATGTCATAAAGAAAAATAACTTGAATGTTTCTTTGCAAGGTAAAAACTAAGTATATATGAATGTGGCAAAAAAAACCAAGCATTTTGAAAATGCTATCTTGCTTTTCAACCACTTGTTTCTGTGAATCTACATTCTCGTACCTAACCCAAATCAAGAAGCGCTTAAGGTCACAAATGACGGACACCCATCTAGAAGATCAGCTGAAACTGCATACCTCCATGTTGCAACCAAATATCCAATGCTTTCCCACAAAAAGCAGTCACAACAAAGTCATTAAAAGTTTACTTAACTTTTAAAACTTTTTTTTATTTTCTTGCAAGTTTAGTACATAGTATTTTGTTAGATTTTTACAAAACAATGTAACATTTTGAAGTATATCTAATTGAATCTTTCGTGGATGCGGCCCTTATAGATTCCAGCTAATTACTGGACCAAACATGAAAAGGTTCCCCATCCCGGCGCTCGAGAGGAAAACGGCAAATAGCTGTCATTTTGCAGAGTAATTTGGTGTTACTAACACAACAGTAAGTGTTGTGGATGCTACATTATTCGAAATTAATGTTTAAAACTGTTTCAATAATAGAGGAGAAAATAAGTTAAAGTACAAAGGTCAATGGTCAATATATTCACGTTTTCTGAATGGTTGATACGGAACATTAAGGCACATGAGATCGATAGAAACCTGGTAGATTGGATTCAAATTTGGCTTGACCACAGAAGGCAGAGGGTAAACATGGAAACATTGAAAATATATGAGGGAGTAGGCATTCAGCCCTTCAAGTCAGCATCATCACAGAGTGATACAGGGTGGAAACAAGCCCTTCGGCCCAACTCACCCACTGGCCAACAATGTCCCAGCTACCCTCATCCCACTTGCTTGCACTTGGCCCATAACCCTCCACACCTGTTTCTATCCATGTACTTATCCAATTGTTTTTGAATGATGGGATGAAGTCCCAGCCTCAACTACCTCCTCTGGCAGCTTGTTCCATAGCTGATCATTCAGAATCAGTACCCAGTTTCTGCTTTCTCCCCTTATCCCTTGATTCCGTTAAACCATAAGAGCTATATATAAGTCTTTCTCTACTTTGATATACTGTGGACTAGATTTTATTCTGATAACATCTAGGGAGGCTGCAAAAGAATCAGCGCTGGGATCTCTGTTGAGTGTGATATATAAACAAATGATTTTGGGAATGAAATTCAGTGGCTGTGTTTAATAAACTTGCAGACAATACAAACATTGAAGGAGTTGTGGACGGTAAGGAAAGCTATTTGAAAGGATATTGAGGGGTTGAAATGTGGGGCAGAGAAAAATGGCAGATGGAGTTGAATCCAGATAATTTGGTATGGCTGCCCTGCCTGCAGCTGTCCGTCTTGTCGCTTAATTCCTTTTTTATTTTTAGTATGTTAAATAGTTTCGTTGTTTTGGAGGACTAGTCTTTTTATGTGGGGCGGGGGGGAGGGGGAACTGCTTTACCTAGTCCAAACCTGGGCGGAGAGGCCTGCACCGCATTTCCTCCGAAGAGCGTCTTTGACCCTTCCTCGCTTCCTACCGTCGGGGTCTGGAGCGGCCCTTTCCTGAGGGGTCCGGCCCCAGAAACCTCGGCTTCGGTGGCGGCACGCAGCGCTGGACGCTTTCACGGAGCGGGCGATGCCTTGCCCGGGTCGCGCGCAGAGGTCCGGTATATTTGTGCTGGATCCGCGATTGAATATCGCGGAGCTGCGGGTTGTGGGCAGCCCAGCCGCGGGCGGCGGCGTGACTTTAAACATCGGGAGCCTGGGATCTCTTGCCGGGTATCGTCAGTGGCGGAGCTCCGTCCAGCGCGGAGGCCTGTAGGCATCGGAAGCCGCGGGTCCACCCCCCCCAACACCCTCCGGAAGGAAGCGGCCGTCCAGGTTATCCCAAGCGCTGTGAGGGTTCTCCCATCGTCGGAGCACATCACCCCGTGAGAAGGGCCTGAAAATCGGGCCCCCGTATGCGGCGACTGCGGAGGCCCTAAAATAGGCTCGACTATGGGAGGAAAGTGGATGGGGCTGGGACTTTGTGCTTCCCTCACAGTGGGCTGTTTTTATGTTTTATGGTTAAATTTATTTATAATGTTTATGTTGTTTTATTTATTAATGTGCTGCAATGGCAATTTGAATTTCACTACACCAATTGGTGTATCTGACAATAAATGAACACTTTGAACCCCTAACCTTTGAACCTTTGAAACCCAAAGATCCTTGGGGTTGCAGGCCATAGTTCATGGAAGTGACAACATGACCCAGTTATGGCCCTGTCTCACTGTGCGAGTTGACCCGAGGTACCCCGAGTGAAAGAAAGACTCGTGGCTGTGCACGAGACTGCAAGTTTATGATCAAGTGTGTAACCGAGTTCCCACGGGTATGTCATTGTGGATGTACCCTTCCCGAGTTACCAAGTTCCTTCTAAGTTACTTTGAGCCCAACCGTGAAATGAAGGTATGTTTAATAAAGCAACAAATGTTAAAATACAATCTCCATCCTGTGGTTTTGAGTTATTTCAGCGCGGCGGCATCTATTGATTGACCTACAATGGGAAAATGCGCATTTCAGTAACCAAGCATTTCTTGTTGTTTTATGTTTTTAAATACTTTTTTGCAATGGATTCCTATTTTAAATAATTTTAAAAAAGGAAGCAGCTTCCGGGGTGATGACATTGGAGCGCGGCGCCGGACCCGACAGCACACACCTCACACACACACACACACACACAACACACACACACACACACACACACACACACACACACACACACACACACAAACACACACACACAGAGAGAGAGAGATAACACACAAGAGCAGGACCTGGCCGCCACTTCAAAGGAAGGAAGCAGCTTCGGGTGACTTTGAGCGGCCCCCGCCGGGACCCGACATTCAGACACACCACAGATACAAAACTGATAGACAGAGGAGGAGAGAGAGAGACACACACACACACAACACACACACACACACACACACACACAGACACTTGCAGGACTGGCCACCACTTCAGGGAAGGAAGCAGCTGGGTGGACTTTTGAGCGGCCGCCGGACCGAACAGCAACACAACCACACAAAGACTAGACAGAGAGGTGGAAGAGATACACCACAACACACCACACATAGAGAAGAGGATACACACAGACAGCTCAGCTGGCCACACCTTCAGAGGAAGGAAAGCAGCTTCGGGTGACTTTGAGCGGCCCGCCGGGACCCGACAGCACACACACACACAGATAGACAGAAGAGGGATGAGAGAGAGACACACACACACACCCACTTAGCGAGAGAGTACACACACACAGATGGCCTCCACACAGGAAGAAGAGCTGGTGTGAGCTTTGACGCCGCGGGACCCGACACACACACACCCACAGATTACCCACAGATAGACAGAGAAGGGAGAGAGAGACACACAACACACACCAAATCACCACACACAACACACACACACAACACTCACACACACACACACAACAGATACACACAGACAGACAGAGATGAGACACACACACAACACACACACACACACACACACAACACACACAACACAGAGATACAACAGTCAGACAGAGACTACTGGGCCGCCACTTTTCAGAGGAAGGAAGGGAAGCAGCTCGGGTGACTGACATTGAGCGGCCGCCCGGGACCCGACCCGAGCAGACACACACACAGCTACACACAGATACACACAACACAAACACACAAACACACACACACACACACAGAGAGAGGCAACATTGTGTGAAAACTCGTCATGATCTTTTATTCACACACTATAAAAAATTGTCCCTTGGTTTAAATTGGCTCATTTGGTAACATGTCTGCAACAAGCAATTTGAGAGCAGGGTGTTGCTGTTTTTTTGTTCAAGCGCTGTATGCCAAGCAGCCCAAAATCTGGATGCAACTACGCTTGTAAAATGACAGCAGAAGGGAGAGAGTAAGAGTAAAGAGGAAAAATTTAAGAAGAGGTCTCATGGGTGGGAAGCCCCTCTTTTGAAAAAGAAGATCTCGCTTTGGACAATTATGAATAAAAGCTGCTTAAAGTGCTGTGCCAAGAGGACAAAATCAGCATTTTTAAAAATTTCCTCCGAATTTCCACCTGAGCTCTTTAATGAGCTGAAAGACTAGCTTGGGAACCTCGGCTGATGAAGATCATTCTCTTGCGGGATGGTTAGCGCGGGAGACATGTGTAGGGAGAGGAGTGCTGACTGCAGGCAGACACTTTGGTAGTGATTGCCCACCAGCCTCAAAGCGCTGTGTTTCCTGTCCCTATGATAGCAGGGGGCATTCAAGCAGCACAATAGCCCCCTCCCCCCTCCCACGCAACACAAAGGGCAACGATCCCCAAGGCTTTTTAGGGGCAGATGAAACGGAAGGCAGACGCAACAAGCTGGCGTAACGCGGGCCAGGTAACATCTCTGGGAGAAGGTGACGTTTTGGGATAAGGGCTCGTCTTCTGAAGAAGGATCTCGACCCGAAAAGTCCCACCTATTCCTTCGCTCCAGAGTTGCTGCCTGACCCGCTGACGTTACTCCAGCTTTTTCGTTTGAATGGGTGACGTTTTCGGGTCGCGAGACCCCTATTCTTCGGACTGAAAATAAACCTTGCCCTCGCTTGAAGCAGCTTGTAAATTTAAAACATAAAATCAAAAAATATTAAAGTTCGAACCCCTCATTTATGAAGCTGTATTCATTCACCTGGCCTATTGCTGTCCCTCCCTCGTCCACCGTGAGAGCCCGCTGGACAACTCACCGGATGGAAAACCTCCGCGCTGCATCCCCCGGGCGGAGGGCGGAAGGGCGATGATCACCCGGACTGACCAGGCAAGTAGAGGCGGCGGGTCGGCCAAGCCGGGCTCCCCCGCCACCGGGATAGACACCAACCTACTGGACTAAGCTCAGCGGGATCTCTGGAGACGTCTGAAGTAGGGTCGACCCGAAATATCACCCATCCCATCTCTCCCAGAGATGCCTGCCTGTCCCTCGGAGTTACTCCAGCATTGTGTGGTCTATTCGGGTGTGTGAACCAGCATCTGCAGTTTATCCTTCCCAATCCCACACTCTCGGCCCCGGGGGGTGGATGGAGCATCACACGTGGACACATCCCACCCACCACCCCAACTTTTTGCCCCCTTCGGCAGGTCTTTAACCGTGTCCTAACAGCCCGTTCATTGAGACAGAGTGGAAGCCACGGGGCAGGCGCGCCCCTCAGTAATAATGGACAAGTGGCAGAAAAAGGGCCCGAAGATCAGACACAAAATGCTGGAGTAACTCGGCGGGACAGGCTGCATCTCTGGAGCGAAGGAATGGGTGGCATTTCGGGTAAGTCTGAAGAAGGGTCTCGACTCCATTCCTTCTCTCCAGAGATGCTGCCTGGTCCGCCTGAGTTACTCCAGCATTTTGTGTGTCTATTCTTTGGTTCTAGTGCTTTTACTCGAGGCAAAAGAAACAGATTATTTAAAGTTCCCACGGTAAGACCTCACGAAGACCACTAAGATAAACGCACGGGGCCACTAACGTTATTACAACGAGTTTAAATGTTTCCATTTTTAACTTGAACAGTTAATTTGACTCGTGGAAAAAAATCAAAAACATGTTTGATTTTTTTCACGAGGTTAACAAGTTTCCCTGAGTAACCCTGCCCGGTTAGCGCCACGAGTCGATAAGTCGCTCGTGCGAGTTCCCGACGTTCCCGCTACGGTGATTCCCCACGAGTGAAAACTCCGGGGTCACTCGTGGGCCAACCCGCACAGTGAGAAATGGGGAAGTTTTAGAGTGGTAAAGAAGGCATACCATGAGCAACATGCCTGAGTTTATAGATCAGGGTGGAATCAGTCACAAAGTCATGTTGCAGCTGTTAAATCATTTTTGTTTGGCCAACCATTTGGACCATAGTCCACAGTTCTGGTCACCACTTTAGAGGAAGAATGTGGAAATTTTGGGAGTGCAAAAGACAGCTCCCGGGCATGTAGCCCAGAATAGGAATATGAGATAGAAACAGAGTTTGGAGGAATGAACTGCAGATGCTGGTTTAAATCAAAGGTAAGAACAAAAATGTTGGAGTAAACCCTCAGTTTGAAGAGAGGGTCTCGACTCCGAAATATTACCCATTCCTTCTTTCCAGAGATGCTGCCTGGTCCCGCTGAGTCACTACTGCATTTTGTGTCTAGATAGAAACACAGGTTGGATATAAAGGCCGAATGGCCTCCTCTTGCACCTATTTGCTAAGTTTCTATGGAGAGAAGGCAGGCACGGGTTATTGATTGGGGATGATCAGCCATGATCACAAAGAATGGCTAGGTGCTGGCTGAAGGCAGAATGGCCTCCTCCTGCACCTATTTTTCTATGTTTCTATAAAGTATTGGATATAATTGTTGAGATAGGGTTTGAGAATTAAGAGAGAAATCAGAACCTTTTTTTTTTCCAGGGTGGAAATGTCAAACACTAGGGGCCAAAGCTTTAAGGTGCGAAGAAGGAAAGTTTAAACTTTTTTTTGTTAATACAGTGTCTGAAATGTATTGCCAGGGGTAAGTGGTGGAAGGAGATATGAACGCAACATTGAAGGGTCATTTAGGCAGGTACATGAACAGTGGCAGGGGACAACGAAGGATTGAATAGTGGCTGGCAGATTGGATTTGTTTAAATTGTCATCATGGTGATCACAGAATAATGCGGTGGTGAAGGGCATGTCCCTGTGTTCTACTGCTCTAATATTCTTATGAATGATATAATCACTGGTTGGATGGATTTCAAATTCAACGCGAGTCCAAATCCTTGCTCAAACAAGAG
The DNA here is from genome assembly GCA_035221665.1 of Okamejei kenojei. Classification (NCBI taxonomy): domain Eukaryota; kingdom Metazoa; phylum Chordata; class Chondrichthyes; order Rajiformes; family Rajidae; genus Okamejei; species Okamejei kenojei. The sequence continues at coordinate 50,008,982 of CM069147.1, forward strand.
CAAGCCCAGCTAGTTCTCGCTCCTCTACTCTTCCCCCTAAACCTGCAATTAATTTCTTTCCAGGTTGCACCCAGCCCACTGAACCAGCCTCCCATCTGCTAAACCCTGACAGTATGTACCCCAGAAACTACTCATTGTGTTCCACTAGTTCCTGACACCTTCTCCACTGGGGAACAATTTTCTAATCTGCAGAAAGAAAACATCACCTGTCCATTTACCTCCCAACAAATGCGGCCTGTAACACGCAACGTAAAGTTATGTATTTTCTCCCAAGGGTTGGCTTTCCTTCACTTTAACACCTCTGTCACTTCACCAAAGGCAGTCACGATGGAGCGCAGCGATAGAGTTGGCCTGCCATGACAGCCAATGCAAGCGGCGGAACTCGGATTCGATTCCGATTAACGTGCGCTGTCACTGGTAACGGAGTTTTGTACATCTCCCCCTGGACCTGCATGGGTTTTATCTCCAAGATCTCGGTTTTCCCCCAGATAAAAAAAAAAAAAAAAAAAATAACATTTCCTAAAAAAGACGTAACATGTTTGTAGGTTTTTTTTGTTAAAAAAAAAAAAAAAAAATTTTTTTGGGCTTGGTAATAAGTGGTTAAATTGGCCCCAAGTGGGGTGTAAGGATAAGTGGTTGATGAGGTGGAATCGCTGGTTTGGCACGGCCTGGTGGGCCGAAAGGGGCCCTTTCCCGTGCTTGTAATCCTTCTAAACTAATCTAATTTACCTTTGTATTTCCATGGAGATTAAGCACTCTCAGTTCTTCCAAACTAATCCAAATACTGTAGAGCAACATCCCCTCCGAATAATTTTGGATAGACCTCCTGAAACTCCCTAAAGTGTGGGTCCCCCACAACCTGAAACCTGTGGTGGCTGAAAATACCGTTTTTTATTAAAACGTTTTCAGATGTGGGTTGGCAATTGGTGGGGGAAGAAGCTACTGCCCAATACCTGGTTTTGATCCCCTGACTACGGTGCTTGTCCCCCAGTTCAAGTTTTGTAGTTTTTTCTCCCCATAACCTGGCGTGGGTTTTTCTCCCGAAATCTTCAGTTTTCCCCTCCCCACACTCCAAGATGTTAGAGGTTTTGCAGGCCAATTAGCCCTTGGCCATAATAGTAAAAATATAAATATCCCTAAGTAAAATTGTCCCCCAGAGTGGGCAGGTAGTGTTATTAATGTTGGAGATCGCTGGTCTGGGCGGACTTGTGGGCCTACACGGGCCTGTTTTTCCGTTAATCTATCGTAATATATTGCTGTATTTTCTAAACAAAACTGAACTGAAACTAAAATTAAAACTAATTTAATTTCCTTTTTCGTTTTGTACTTACTGGCTCTATTTTATAAAGCCAGGATACCTTTGTGGCATTATTTTTTTAAACTGCCCTGCCACTATCAATGAACCTGACAGTTATTTTCCCAAAGTAAAAGAAAGGATCCTGCCTGTGGCGACATATTGCTAAGCAGTGCAACAAGAAAAAATAATCTTTCTATTCTGGTAGTTTTTAGTTTTTTTAGTTTTTAATTTTTAGAGGTACAGCACGGAAAACAGGCCCTTTTGGCCGACTGAGCCCCCGCGCCCGACCAGTGAGCCCTGCACCATTTTAATCAACCTATCCAACACACTCTAAGGGACAATTAGAAATTTACCAAGCCAAACCAACAATAACAAACCTGTAGGCACTTTGGAGTGTGGGGAAGGGAAACCGAAGATCAGAAAACCCACGCAGAGTCATGGGGAACATACAAACGCAATACCGAACAGCACCTGTAACATGCATTGGAATTTGGTGGCCCTGTTATAATGTGGCGGCCTATTTTATTATTAATTCTATCAAACTGCAAAAGCTCAGGTTTCTAGTGTCCACCATCTGCCCACTTCCACTGGTCTGCCTCTATTTTAGTTTCAATATACAGGCGTGAAAACAGGTCCATCGGCCAACTTGGTCCCACGCTGACAATCGATCACCCATACAACTAATTCCTATGATATACTCAATGCTACACACCAGGCAATATGCAGAAGCCAATTAACCGCTACAAGCCTGCCAACTTTGGGAATGGAGGAAAACTTGAAGGTCCTGGAGGAAAACCCACACAGTCCACCGAGAGACACATACTAACTGCACAGCACTGCACCCGGTAGGTTATGGATTGAAACCCAGGTCACTGGCCCCGCCTGTGAGGCAGCACTCTAAAACCGTTTCGCCATCGTGCTGCCCTATATTTCCCTGATTGGGTGTTTAACTCGTTAATCTCACCACGACAACTACATTACAAATATTTGCCTATTTTCAAAATGGCATCCCTATTCATAATCAATTAACATGTATTTGGAGCAATATTTTAGAAAGAACCTAAAATTATTCTATCATGCTTTTTATTAGTCTTTCAACTCCATGTCTTCAATACCCTTGATGACAAATCTATAGTTGCCACCTTATTTTGAATGTAATGTTGAAAAAAAACAATGATGTCATCCTCAACCAATGGTAACCCTCTTCAAATCTCCTATGCCTTTCCATTTTTAATTAGTTAGTTTTAGTTCCTGAACAATACGGACCCATAATCTCTCAAGAGCAATTACAAAATTTTCCACGCCATGAATTTAAAAATCTGGAAGAAATCGAGTGTTTTTTACACTTAAGGAAGGATGGGTGTAAGGTCCCCTAGAGATAGTGCAGAAAAGATTTCCTAGAATAGTTTTCAAGATTGCAGGTTGAAGTTTATAATCAGCTGTACAAGGGCAGACTGAAAAAGCTTGGGATTGTTTTCTCATATTCAAGATTTGGTAAATATGTACAATGGACAAAACATTGAAAATAATAATAGGATTAGTGGGAGGAACAGAATAAGTGGAGGAAAGCTGTTTCTTGTGGTGGAATGCCGTCAAAGGATTGGCATAGACAGAATAGAATATTACGATAAAAACAGATAATTCCAAACATCCTATTAGACAATTCGACAAATAGAACCCCAAAAGGTGCAGGAGTAGGCCATTCGGCCCTTTTGATTCCCAGCACCGCCATTCAATGCGATCATGGCTGATTTATCCCCAATCAGTACCCCGTTCCTGCCTTCTCATCCATAAGTCCTGACCCCGCTATCTTTAAAAAAGCCCTATCTAGCTCTCTCTTGAAAGGTCCAAGAACCGGCCTCCCACCGCCCTCCTGAGGCCAAGAATTCCCACAGAACTCAAAACTCTCTGGTGATAAAAAAACTGTTTCCTCGTCTCCGTTCTAAATGGCTTCCCCCTTATCTAATACTGTGCCCCTGGTATTCTGGACCATTCCCCAACATCGGGAGAAACATGTATAACCTGCCTCTAAGCGTGTACCAAAACCCTTTAATAATCTTATAATTTTCAATTAAGAACCCCTCTCATTCCTTCAATAAACTCCCAGAGTGTTACATACCAGCCGCTCCATTCTCTTAGCCCTATGACAGTCCCCCCGGCCAATCCCGGGAAATTAACCTTGTAAACCTAGGCTGCACTCCCCTCAATTAGCAAAGAATGTGTCCTTCCTCAAAATTATTGTATTCAGAAATCTGATGTCTTGACCCTTTAGTGGAGGGCACGTGGGATATAGGCAACAAAGCTGGTCTAGAGTGCCAATGAACATTTTCCTGCTCAATTTTTTGTATAATCGTGTAACATTGATTCAATTGAGACGAAAGCATGTATGGGAATATTAAATTGGGAGTGACATTCCATAGTCTTGGACATCTGCCTAGTTTTACTCCACTAAGGAGAAAATTGAGGAAACACCTTTGTCATGCTCAGTTTGCATCATAGCTCTGTTTATGCGTAAGGAAGGAACTGCAAGATGCAGGTTTAAACCCGAAATAGACACAAAATGCTGGAGTAACTTCAAGCAGGTATCAGTCAGCGATTTCTGGAAAGAAGGAAATATGTGGATGTTTTTGGGGTCGAAGCCCCTTCATCAGACCCTATTCCAACCTCCTGTTATGATTCAAACTCAATGCCAGAAGGAGTTGGATGGGGAAGAGAAATCATTTGGTGATTTTAAAAGGGGAATTTTTGCATAGGCATTTGAACAATCAATTAATTTTTTACAGTCCAATGAGGAAAAGAGCCCAACAACATGGACTAAGAGATGATCCTTATCATAAAGGTGGGTGGTGGACTTTACTAAAATAACTAAATGGCCTTCCCTCCCAGCATAACGATTCTAGACTTTCTGTAAAACGCACTAAGTCCTAGATAAGTCCATGTAGCTTTACAAAAAACGTATTGTGCCTTTTCACCCTCGTGCCCCCGTCCACCCCCCCCCCCCCCCAACAATCCCTCACCCCCCTTACTGCAAACCCCTGGAATGAAAAATATTATGCAGGGATTCAAGGACGTCGAATCAATTGAATGGAGGAAGCCCCACATTGTGGAAAGTCACAATACCTATTTATTAAACCAACAGCAGAAAATCATATCAACCTCTCCAATAAAGAAACAATACTAAAAACAACTCCCTGCGCGCCTCTGTTCTCCTACCTGCACTGTCCCTGGCACCGGCACACCCACGGTCCCCTAAGCCCTTGCTCTTGCTCTCTCCTCTCTCTCTCTCCAACCACCCTCTCCTCTCTCTCCTCTCTCTTTGTTGAAGCTGTTTTCTTCCCCCGAAGATGAGCTTCATGGCTCTCATTGACAGAAGCATGTATTTATATATTAAGTTTATCGCTAAGAATAACAAGTGATGGAATGGGTCCCGCGTAGCTATTCTCCGTGAACCATAATGTCGGTCTATGGTGTCCCTCTGATATCTCTGGGAAAAAAAGCAAAGCTTATCTCAGTGACCTCGCAGTGTAGTCATACGCCTACTCGTCTCTGAATAGCCCAAGTATTCTTCGAACATCTACTTGTTTTTTTCCTAAAAGCAAAGGTTTTTGGAAATACGCGTTTCAACAGTAATTTAGCTGAACCACAATCCACTCACAGTCTATTTAACACCCCTACATTAATAACTCCCTCCACCTGAAAGAGTGAATAAATAAAGATTATGGCAGAAAGCAAACCCTAAAGAAATATATTCTCGTTTAATAACTTCATTTAAAACGAGCATGCAATGGTGCAGCTGTGCAAGGGAAATAGGTCCCTGATTTCAACCACCTCCAGTTAAATTAAATTTCCCTTTGGAAATAATTTGGAGGACCGGGAAACCAAGAAAGAAAGGAATGCTTGTCCGTCTTTTACCCGGGGACGAGGAGAATGTGTGAGTTTTTGTGGAGCGATGGGAGTTTGCCACTGTGCTGTGGAGATGAAGCGAGTGGAGGTAACCAAGGGAGGGAGCACCCCCCCAGCATCTCTCAGGGATCCCCTCAATGCTTCCCAACCACCGGGGAATTCTGATCTCTCAGCAACAGCCGAACGAGAGAAGCCACTGCTTTCGCATCGGCAAACCGCTCCCCAGTATGATTTTTACGTGCTTTGTATTTATTTACAGTCCTGGGATATTATGGGAGACAAGTTTGATGTGGTTAAACCCGAGGAGTGTTGTATGAGGAAATCAATATAACTTAGACCAGATATAGAACCAGAATAATAGAACTACACATCCGGCCCAGAAGGCAACAAATGGAAGTGCATAGCAAGTATATTTTCAGTAAACGTAACCAAATCAAGGGCGCTTTTATAAAAAGTAAAAGCCGTCCAGTATGAACCCGTATTTTGGGTTAACATCCCAAGATCAAAGCTTTTAGAATGTGCAGTATTGTTGCGGCCGTTTTACATCTGAACGATGTTTGGGTCACTATGTACGACTTTCGGTAACCAATTTTTCCCCTCTGCTTTTACATCTTAGTATTTCAAAACCCTTTCGCTCTCAGGATGTCAGGTTATTAAACAATTGGTTATTATTTATGAGTGTGATTGTCCG